>JAJLRJ010000014.1:25180180-25380180 GCA_024195265.1 Dendrophyllia cribrosa | reverse complement strand
TCAAAGCTATTTTTTCCACGGTAGAGCCGAATATCCAAGAAGAATGCCATAAGTTTCTAAAACCTTTCAATCAACAAGTCGCCTCTTCCAACTTCGACAGCGCTTGTTACTGATGGTGTGTGTTTTCTCGCGCGTGATTTTGATTGATGCTGCGTGTCTCCTCGCGTGTGATGCTGCGTATTGTGCGTGTCTCCGCGGGCAAGTTGTTGATGCTGAGTGTTACTTCGCGTGTGTTGTTGATGCTGAGCGTCTCCTCGCGTGCGTTGGTGGTGCTGCGCGTCTCCTCGCGTGCGTTGGTGGTGCTGTGCGTCTCCTCGCGTGCGTTGGTGGTGCTGTGCGTCTCCTTGCGTGCGTTGGTGGTGCTGTGCGTCTCCTCGCGTGCGTTGGTGGTGCTGCGCGTCTCCTCGCGCGTGTTGTTGATGCTGCGTGTTTTCATGTTGGATGCCCGCGTTGTTAATGACTTTCTGTAATCTATAGTCCTGTGACGATGATTGTAGTTGTGGTAGTTGAAGAATATGCTTTCCAACCTTTAACATGCTGAAATTAAGTTTGCTTAAATCGACTGACGTTTCTCTCATTGAAGTCCACTCTTCAGCACTCTCTTTTGCGATATCTTCATCATCGCTTGCTTTCGAGTCACGTTCTAGCGTGGGAGATGTTTCATTCCCATCACTGACAGTTTCTGATGTGTTTTCTTTGCCTGTTAAAGCATTATGTTCCTGAGCTTCAAATTCTTCGCTGGTTACATAATCTATGCTACAGGACCGACAGCGATGTTTCTGAGATATTCCTGTCGAAAAACACCTTGTTAACTTAGCCGCCATATCCAGTTCCTAGAAAAGTTTGTTTGCAAGTCTTATTTTCTGGATACACAGAGTTATTAATAATTAAATATCGGTATTGTGATCATGTTCGCCAAGTTCCTTTACTAAAAACAATAAAACAAAAGAATAACTGAAAAAGAAGAAAAATACTATTTCTTTTTTCAATGTATGCAGTTTTAAATTTCCGCCACTTTTTACGAGGTGAATCCTGATGATATTGTTGCAAAACAACGCTGGGAATTGCAAGTCTTATAATGCGCCGGAAAAATTCGCTGCTTTACTAAACATCATGATGTAATAAAGCCAAGAGTGACAGGTGTTTACTGTAGAATAACTAAATTATTCATGAAGATATTTAGACTAACGATACTGATATGATTTCTTTCAGCAGCGATTTTTGTAGCGATTTACCAGCAAATTTCGCTGCGAGTTTCGCGTTGATTTATAATGTTATTCCGCGGCGCATGTGACGCGTTTTTAACATAAACTCGCTGATTCCCTTGGGGTTCCTCAAGGCAGCTTCTATGTTGAAACTTGCATCGTGTGCGCTGTGTTCCCATCGCATTCAAATCGCAGCTACACAAACAGGCAAACAGTAAAATTGAAATCAGATTTAAAATCGCCATTACTCATTTCGCTCAAAATCCTGACTGGTCCCCAGTCCATTGTCTTGTCTCGTATGATAGGCACGCGCGAGGGGTGATGGGAAAGAGTTAAGCGAGGGAAAAAGACGACTGGCAGATCGTCACAAAAATAGTTGCTTTGGAGGTCGTGTTGCCTCTTAAATTTGTCACTGTTTTCTACCACAGACAAAATTATCATTATACATATATATATATATCTGTCAACTATATACAACCTACGTGGCAATCCTATTCTGTCCCTCCCCAAGCCACTAACTACAACTTATGGTCTTCATTCTATTAAATACTTCGCTGTTAAACTATGGAATTCGGTCCTTGACAATATTTGGTCCTATTCTACACTTCTTGAATTTAAAAATGTGATCAAACAATATAAACGAGAAGTCTAAGGGCTACTGCAAAGCTGATACAACGAGTAAATATATTTGAAACAATATTTCGTCTGGCCAGACCAGCCTTCTTCAGGTTTAAGATGTTACTAAATTACAAAATGAAACTACAACATTATACAAAGTAGAATGTCGCAGTACATATTTAAAAAAGAGGAAGGGCGGAAATGATCTACAGGATGATCAAAACTAAAGATAAGGCTAAGGATACGTAAACTACTCACGTCTGTTCAACCTACGTGGTTCTAGTGTTTTGGCTCTATCTATTAAATACGACTCTCTGGCTTTTCGAATGGAATCACGTGAATTGTGAAGTATTTCTAGTGGAATTAGTTGTATATCAGTGTTGGAATGGTTGGGATGAGAAAGAAAGTTTTCAGAGACAGTAGTAGGTTTGGATTTAATGTTAGGTTTGTCAACTGAACGTCGATGTTCGTTAAATCTGTCTTTAAGACGTCGCTTAGTTTAACCAATGTATTGTAAATGGCAGCGGTTACATTGTATCATGTAGATTAAGTTTTTAGTGTTACAGGTTATATGTGAAGAGACAGAACGGATTTCGCCTGTGGAATAAAAAGTATAATCTTTGAGAGTTAAGTTTGATCAAACAATGTATTAGTTTTAATTAGCATTGAAAATTTTGTATATGGTGTAAATATTTATTTTATGTAAATTTTATTTTTTGCCTTGTTATATGTTAATATATTATTTTACTCAAAGAAATTAGCTTCACAAGCTACACTTAAATTCGAGTTAAAATAAAGTTTATGTATGTGTTAACTTAAAAACGTTTTGAAACTGATCTAAAAAATGTTAAATTTTCAGCAAACTCTCTGTTGCTTTCATCAGAGTTGAAACAGTGTCACTGCATGCATAATCAGTTTTTATTTGCCGCTGGTCTCCAGGGATGCTGCTAAAGGTAAATAAACCAGTGGGAATTGTATATGTTCGTTTGCGGAGTTGCAGTCTTGAATGGAATGCAAAGCTTCCAGGAAAAGGCGTTCTTGCCTATTGTTTAGGTTCCTTTCTAGAATTTCAACGTAGTCTGGGTGAATGTCGTGATCTGTTGTTTCGGCGTGGTGCCCAATTGCACTTTGCATCCAGTGACACTGTTTCAAACTAACTCTGACGATTGAATGGGGTTAGTTTCTAGAGAAACTGTGGTGCTGCGTCGGTGGGGGGATGAAACACGAGAATTTAGTTTTATCGAGTGAGTCGATAAGGTAAATTGACCACCGTAAAAAGATTCAAATAGCTGACGTTTCGAGCGCTAGCCCTTCGTCGGAGCGAATCAAGGAATTGTGGGTAGTGTGTGGTTTTATATAGTAAGCGGTGGAGCTACGCTATTGGTGGAAATTTGGTGACGTGAAAAACAAATGTAGATTAGTTGAATGAAAAGCGTTCGTTGATTCCGTGGGGTTTGAGAGTGCCGATTTGAAAGATGATTTTTTGTTCTAGGTTTTTACGGCTTTCTGTGTTACCCTGGTGTAGGGAAAGGCCGCAGATTGTCATGTGTTGTTTAGAATGGTTAGTAAGATTAAAATGGCGCGCGACTGGTTTGGATGCGTCTTTGTCATTTTTTTCAACGTCTCGGAGATGTTCACGAAAACGGTCGCCCAGTCTCCTCCCTGTTTCGCCAATGTATATCTTTTTGCAAAAAGTACATGTAATGCAGTAGATAACATTTACGGAGGTGCATGTAAAACGATCAGTGATTTTAATGGATCGTTTGGGTCCTGTTATTTTGTCCGCGTTGTGAATGAAAGGACAAGTGTTACATCGTGTGCGTGTGCATTTGAAAGTTCCCGGTACATCGTCAGATTTCAGTGCGCTCGTAACTAGAAAGTTGCCTATGTTTTTGTCGCGTTTGAATGAAATTAGTGGGGGTTGTGAAAAAATTCTGCCAGTTTCGGGGTCGTTTTGGAGTAATTTGAAATTTTTTAAAATGATGCTTTTGACTGTGTTGTTGTGTGGGTGGAAAGTGAGGGTGAATGGAATTCTCTCGTTCTCTTCCTTCTGTGGCGTTTGTAGTGCTGACTGTCTGTCGATCTGTTGTGCACGTTCTTGGCCCGTATTAACAACAGAGTCAGGGTACCCACGTTTCTTGAAAAACTGGCACATTTCTTCTGATTTGTTGGAAAAATCAGAGTCATCACTACATAGACGTCGAAGTCTGAGAAATTGAGAATACGGAATGGCGTTTTTAACGTGCGATGGATGTGAGGATGAATGTAACAGATAACTGTGGGAATCTGTAGGTTTGTAGTGCACACTTGTGGATAAACTGTTACCGTTGATTGAAATATTAATGTCAAGAAAAGCGACTGAGGTTTCGGAAATTTCCCAGGTATATTTTAGAGCTGGATGAAAAGTATTGACAGAAGTTATGAATTGATTAAGTTCCTCTTTACTGGAAGAGGTAGCGCCAATGCAATCATCGATGTAGCGGCCGTAGAGTTCGGGTTTGGTTCCGTGGTACTGATTAAAAAATTTGTCTTCGATGTGGCCTACAAAAAGGTTAGCGTAGCTTGGTCCCATTTTGGTGCCCATGGCGACTCCATTTACTTGTTTGTAGTAGTTTTGGGAAAATGAAAAACAGTTAAGTGTCAAAACTAATTCGGCTAAGCGGAGCAGTGTTTCTGAGCTTGGGTTTTGAATGGAGCGCTGGTCGAAAAAATATTTTAGTGCTTGAAGTCCTTCGTCATTGGGGATGACGGTATATAAAGAAGTAATGTCCATAGTGAAAATTAATTTGTTTTCGCTGGTAAAACTGAAATCCCGGAAAATTTCGAGTGCGTGATTGGTGTCCTTAATGTACGAGGGTAGTGATTTGACAATGGGGGCCATGATTTTGTCTAAATAGCTAGAAATTAGTTCGGTAGGACAGCTACAAGCGGAAACAATGGGTCGGCCCGGATTGTTTGGTTTATGAATTTTAGGTTTGAAATAAACGCGTGAGGTTCTAGGAGTAGTGATGATGAGATTGTTGGCGGTAACTGGTAATTGTTGTTTAGTAATGAGGTCTTGGATAGTTTCTTTGACAATTTTTTGGTTGGTAGAAGTGAGATCTTTGTCAACTTTTTTCACAACCCCCACTAATTTCATTCAAACGCGACAAAAACATAGGCAACTTTCTAGTTACGAGCGCACTGAAATCTGACGATGTACCGGGAACTTTCAAATGCACACGCACACGATGTAACACTTGTCCTTTCATTCACAACGCGGACAAAATAACAGGACCCAAACGATCCATTAAAATCACTGATCGTTTTACATGCACCTCCGTAAATGTTATCTACTGCATTACATGTACTTTTTGCAAAAAGATATACATTGGCGAAACAGGGAGGAGACTGGGCGACCGTTTTCGTGAACATCTCCGAGACGTTGAAAAAAATGACAAAGACGCATCCAAACCAGTCGCGCGCCATTTTAATCTTACTAACCATTCTAAACAACACATGACAATCTGCGGCCTTTCCCTACACCAGGGTAACACAGAAAGCCGTAAAAACCTAGAACAAAAAATCATCTTTCAAATCGGCACTCTCAAACCCCACGGAATCAACGAACGCTTTTCATTCAACTAATCTACATTTGTTTTTCACGTCACCAAATTTCCACCAATAGCGTAGCTCCACCGCTTACTATATAAAACCACACACTACCCACAATTCCTTGATTCGCTCCGACGAAGGGCTAGCGCTCGAAACGTCAGCTATTTGAATCTTTTTACGGTGGTCAATTTACCTTATCGACTCACTCGATAAAACTAAATTCTCGTGTTTCATCCCCCCACCGACGCAGCACCACAGTTTCTCTAGAAACTAACCCCATTCATTTGTTGCTTATTCGCTGCGACCATTAACTTTTTACATCAATATTTCTTACTCAACAGCTTTCTCACCGAACGAACCGAAGACAACGATGCCTAACCTCAAGACACTCACCAAGGAGCTACGCCAGGAAATCGTAAGTTATCTTATTCCTTTTCCCTCCATTTCCACTAATTTAGCCTTTCGTTTAGCCACTCACATCTTTACCAAAACTAGGTTTTGTAGTCACATCAATTTCATCGGCCGTTGCCTCCAATCCAAAGTCATTCCTAAAGGGTTTCGTTCAAATTTTCACGCTTCTACATTCTCTGATTCCAATCAACAATATTTCCACGAAATTCACCATGCCCAAAATTCTTTCTCGCGTAATATTATGAGGATCACCATCAGAGCTATGTGCCTTAAACGTAACAATCTCGAAAAGGAAATTATCCAATACCGTTCCGAACTTTCCAAAATTTGTCCAGCTGTCTTAGTACAATCAATTCGCGCTAAAATTCAAGAACTCAATGCTAAACTGTTCAACAGCCTTAACCAAATCAAGACCCAAAAACTTGAACAGTTAATAGGTCCTCAATTATCCGGCGACCATTCATTCGATAGTCACAATGGCGTCGTTACCATTCCGGAAAATTTGCCGCTTTCTAACCCAGAGAGGTCTGTTCTTAGTAAAGGTTTAAACTTTGTTCCTATAGCGAAACAAACCGACGAATTTTCAGTCAAACAAGATGTTGAAAAATTCCTTCGCCGCGTGCAATTAAGAGCTTTTTTCCACGACAAAGAAGACAATTCTAACACCTCGGAAAAAGATGTTTTTGAAACACTCAACGTTCGCAAATCAAAATGGACTCCCCCAGAGGGCCAGTTTTCTTCTCTAGATTTTTTCGTCAAAAAATGTCGTCACGATGTCCAAAAACTTAAATTTAACCGCCACACCAAAATTTCCAACCTTTCAACAGGAGAATGGGCAGCGCTCAAAAGTCTTAGCAAACGACGCGACATTGTTATCAAAGCGGCCGACAAAGGCGGGGCGGTAGTTGTTTGGCGGACCGACCTTTACCGACAAGAGGCTTTTCGGCAACTTTCTGACACCGCTTTCTATGCCAAAGTTGACAAAGATCTCACTTCTACCAACCAAAAAATTGTCAAAGAAACTATCCAAGACCTCATTACTAAACAACAATTACCAGTTACCGCCAACAATCTCATCATCACTACTCCTAGAACCTCACGCGTTTATTTCAAACCTAAAATTCATAAACCAAACAATCCGGGCCGACCCATTGTTTCCGCTTGTAGCTGTCCTACCGAACTAATTTCTAGCTATTTAGACAAAATCATGGCCCCCATTGTCAAATCACTACCCTCGTACATTAAGGACACCAATCACGCACTCGAAATTTTCCGGGATTTCAGTTTTACCAGCGAAAACAAATTAATTTTCACTATGGACATTACTTCTTTATATACCGTCATCCCCAATGACGAAGGACTTCAAGCACTAAAATATTTTTTCGACCAGCGCTCCATTCAAAACCCAAGCTCAGAAACACTGCTCCGCTTAGCCGAATTAGTTTTGACACTTAACTGTTTTTCATTTTCCCAAAACTACTACAAACAAGTAAATGGAGTCGCCATGGGCACCAAAATGGGACCAAGCTACACTAACCTTTTTGTAGGCCACATCGAAGACAAATTTTTTAATCAGTACCACGGAACCAAACCCGAACTCTACGGCCGCTACATCGATGATTGCATTGGCGCTACCTCTTCCAGTAAAGAGGAACTTAATCAATTCATAACTTCTGTCAATACTTTTCATCCAGCTCTAAAATATACCTGGGAAATTTCCGAAACCTCAGTCGCTTTTCTTGACATTAATATTTCAATCAACGGTAACAGTTTATCCACAAGTGTGCACTACAAACCTACAGATTCCCACAGTTATCTGTTACATTCATCCTCACATCCATCGCACGTTAAAAACGCCATTCCGTATTCTCAATTTCTCAGACTTCGACGTCTATGTAGTGATGACTCTGATTTTTCCAACAAATCAGAAGAAATGTGCCAGTTTTTCAAGAAACGTGGGTACCCTGACTCTGTTGTTAATACGGGCCAAGAACGTGCACAACAGATCGACAGACAGTCAGCACTACAAACGCCACAGAAGGAAGAGAACGAGAGAATTCCATTCACCCTCACTTTCCACCCACACAACAACACAGTCAAAAGCATCATTTTAAAAAATTTCAAATTACTCCAAAACGACCCCGAAACTGGCAGAATTTTTTCACAACCCCCACTAATTTCATTCAAACGCGACAAAAACATAGGCAACTTTCTAGTTACGAGCGCACTGAAATCTGACGATGTACCGGGAACTTTCAAATGCACACGCACACGATGTAACACTTGTCCTTTCATTCACAACGCGGACAAAATAACAGGACCCAAACGATCCATTAAAATCACTGATCGTTTTACATGCACCTCCGTAAATGTTATCTACTGCATTACATGTACTTTTTGCAAAAAGATATACATTGGCGAAACAGAGAGGAGACTGGGCGACCGTTTTCGTGAACATCTCCGAGACGTTGAAAAAAATGACAAAGACGCATCCAAACCAGTCGCGCGCCATTTTAATCTTACTAACCATTCTAAACAACACATGACAATCTGCGGCCTTTCCCTACACCAGGGTAACACAGAAAGCCGTAAAAACCTAGAACAAAAAATCATCTTTCAAATCGGCACTCTCAAACCCCACGGAATCAACGAACGCTTTTCATTCAACTAATCTACATTTGTTTTTCACGTCACCAAATTTCCACCAATAGCGTAGCTCCACCGCTTACTATATAAAACCACACACTACCCACAATTCCTTGATTCGCTCCGACGAAGGGCTAGCGCTCGAAACGTCAGCTATTTGAATCTTTTTACGGTGGTCAATTTACCTTATCGACTCACTCGATAAAACTAAATTCTCGTGTAACTCTGACGATGGCAACCGAGAGTTTGCCGAAAATTTAGTTCCTTAAAAGTTTTTTATAAGATCATTTAAGGAGGCTCGAAAGGGTTTCTTACAGCTTATGTACATGTCAGAACAATTACACATTAAAATTTTATGGTTTAGTCTCTGAAACAAATTGTAGATAAGCTTATGACATGGTTCTTAAAGTTTCCTTCAAGACCATTTATGACGTCATATCTGTTGTCATGGTAACTATAACCCTCCAAAGAGATACCCCTCAAAAGTCAGTTTTTTAAATCTATCTTTAAAACTAACTCGGTGACCTATTTTTTTTTATAAGCGTTTTTAAAAGTTGACGAGTGCACGTCGCGCGCGCACGCAGCTGAAAACCCTTTCGAGCCTCCTTAAGCATGACGTGCACTCGTCATGCTTTGACGCATACGTCAGCTGATTTTCCTATCAAAAAGTAGCGCGCGCAGCTCACCGGAAATAAAAATACTGCGTAAAATCGTGCGAACCGGAAATAAATCGTGCATAAAATATTCCTCTTTATCTCAAAACTTTGCTCGGTGACCTATTTTAAATTTTTTCATGCAAGTAGCATTCAACTTTATCTAACATTTGAGACATTTTGGAAAAAAACTGTACAGTGGAATTTTTTAAATCTTTAAAAGGCCTTTTTCGATTTATCTCGATTTCCACAATACAGATTTTTTTCAAATTTACACAGGAGGTGAGGAATATTGCAAACTTTTAAAAACGCTTATAAAAAACATAGGTCACCGAGTTAGTTTTAAAGATAGATTTAAAAAACTGACTTTTGAGGGGTATCTCTTTGGAGGGTTATAGTTACCATGACAACAGATATGACGTCATAAATGGTCTTGAAGGAAACTTTAAGAACCATGTCATAAGCTTATCTACAATTTGTTTCAGAGACTAAACCATAAAATTTTAATGTGTAATTGTTCTGACATGTACATAAGCTGTAAGAAACCCTTTCGAGCCTCCTTAAAGACGTTCGCGCTAATTGTTTATGCGCATCCTTACTGCGCACGCAATTCATGTCGCAACGCCATGCTACGTCATGCACGAGCGCGCGCGCAAGAGAAGAAATCTAAGCACATAAAGGGCTGAAAGCCGTTGCGTTAACTTTGCTTAGATTTAACTCGCTTGGATGGTCGGTGACCCCCAATTTTTTTTTCATAGATAATTTTCTTTGCCAATTCTCGACAGATTGTGAAAAAATGAACAAAAAATCAATGTAGGAAGTTTAAATTTTTTCCATTTTTCTACCCGCGCGCCATCGAATCCTGCCAACTTGCGGCTGTCAGAGTTTGCAAAAGCTGTCGTTTAAAGATGAAATTTACTTCAAGGAACGTCACCAGTTGAATGAATTTACTGAACAGACCTACTCGCATAAAATTTAGGAAAGAAAGTTGCATTTTAGAGATTCATTTGCAATATTTTTAGACTTACAGACATTGGGGTCACATCCCGTAAGGAAGACCAATTTTTCAAAATTAGGGTCGTCTTTCAGATACCTTATCTCAGAAACGAAGTCGGTGACCCCCTCATTTTTTTGCATTTCTGACACGAGTTACTCATAACCTAGCTGTAGCAAAAGTTTTATAAAAAAATCAATGTTAGAAGATTTTCGCGCGAACGTCCTTAACATTTAACATGATAAATACTGATCGCCCAAATAACATCTATGTATGTGTGTATTGGTAGCTAACTGACGCGATGAATTTTTGTTACTGTATGTTGTAAACCTACTCATCGCCTCTCACGTTCCCTTATAAAATGACCACAAGAGAGAAGACTGGAGACGAATAACCCCTCACATTCTCGTCCCCAGAGCCACTTGGCCCTCTTAACCGCCGGAGCCTGAGTACGAGGACCAAGGGCCCTTGACCCTCGTACTCAGGCTCCAGCGGTTAAGAGGGCCAAGCGGCTCTGGGGACGAGAATGAATCCCTCATCAAAACGTATTTTTGCCAAACAACAAGAGTTTTATTAGCTTTAAATAATAAAATTGAAGCAAAACGCATGAATTCATTAATCTGATATCTCGACAAGGTTTGTATCGGATCATATTTTACAGGAACATCAGGGGGGATATTAGTCCCACTGTCCCTGTTATAATCAAAGCCCCCACCACAGTTGTTTAGAGAGTGACTGACTAGAATTAGTCAATATCACTCCCGCAAATAAAAATGAAAAACGAGCCACGAGCCAATATTTTTGCAAAACAACGCTGGGAAGTCTAATAATGCGCCGGAAAAATTCGCTGCTTTGCTAAACATCACGATGTAATAAAGCCAAGAGTGACAGGTGTTCGTTGTAGAATAATTAAATTATTCATGAGGATATTTAGAGTAACGATATATGATTTCTCAAGTAGCTTAAGGCTTGGATTTTTCATCCTTAAAGGACCCCCTGCAGAGATTTTAAAGAACCCCATTCTTTCTTGATATAATAACTTTCCTCGGTCATGGAGTTTAAGGGAATAAATAATTGACTTGCTCGATCAAACGGAAGTCTCATCAACCATCACGTGATATTCCCTGATTAATGACGTCACAAAACATGTTTTTTGAAATGGGGAACGTTTGCAATCGGAAAGTTTGAAAATTTTCGCCATCGAAATGTCCAAAAGGTCCTTTGCAATGTTACTCCGCATTTTAAGGCGGTATCCGTCATATGTCTTGTCAGATATTTTGACATTTGTTACGTCACGTGACCTGTTTTTCTTAAATGGCGGTTTCCGTTGACACATGGACACGATTAAAAGGCGGCATTATTAAGCCCCTACTAGGAGTTATAGAAAAAGGAATAAACAATATGGATCAGAAGCTTATCTGTTATGAGCTTCTGTATGGATATAATGTGACTATCTATTCCCCATTTTCGTTGAAAGATTTTGACCGTAAAAAGGCAAATGCATGTCACGTGACCCAAACTTGACAAAAAAAGTTGATCAAATGGATACAAACGCGAATAACAAAATGCTTGCCAAGTTTCATAAAGATTAGATAAATGCTTATACTTGAAATAAAAATTCACCAAAGTATTGGTTGAGTCAAGCCTTAACACACTTGAGAATTCTTTCAGCAACGATTTTTGTGGCGATTTACCGGCAAATTTCGTTGCGAGTTTTGCGGCGATTTGAAATGTTATCCGGCTGCGCATGTGACGCTGATTCCCTTGGGTAGCTTCCCTGTTATAATCAAGGCCCCCGCCACAGTTGTTTGGAGAGTGACTGACTGAAATTAGTCAATGTGTTAAACAATCACCTAGATCTTGTAAGCCGTATGCCTACTTACAACCATGTGTTAATGTCCTTGCATTCAGTTATTCCCCTTTTGTTAGATCAGTCCACGTATGGAACAGACTTTCAGAACAAGCAGTTCTTGCTCCGAACCTACAGGTCTTTCAGACATTAGCTCTTCCTGAAATCCATACTATGAGCCCACCCGCTCATCTCACGTAAGAGACTGTAACCGCTGCACTATTTATCCAGCACCTAATTTAAAATCACCTACACAAGCACCCTCCCAGTATTAGTTCTCACTAGTTGGGAGTGCACATTCTAAGTTCGAAGTTCTATTACTCCCCTAAATAACAATAAAAAACGAGCCACGTGGAAAATGAAAATTCGTGGTATTGTCATCTCATAACCAATTCTATTACAACATTTAAAGCCACTGTATTACCGTTGTAAAATAAAGCGAGTTTTAAATCCCAACCCTGACAAATTATAGCTTGAAACCAACACGAAAATTAAGTTTTGATTCTGTACCGTCCACGCGATTATCAAACAAAAATGATCACCACTTCTTTCAAATATTTATTACAAAAAATAAGTCAAACAATGAAACAAAACAATACGTTTTGTTAAATACGAAATGTCCTTTTTACAAGAGCTATTTTAGTACTTGCAAATATTACACGAGTGGGAGCTTATTTGTAGTCAACAGTTTACACACTGAAACTCCAGCTAAAAGTACACAGCAGTCAAATATATCACCACTCCTAAATGTTAGGTATGCAATGAGTTAACAACACGGAGACTATATACAAGGTTGTTTGTTAATTGGGTATATCACGCTTCTTAATCATCCAACTGGCAAAGAAGAGCCACACCACGCATGATCCAATGGGACTGCGGCTGGTCGGAGGGCAGGCGCATGTCCATCACAAAGTTGGTGGAGTGGCCTGTTGTTGAGAGAGTACCACGCCTCTCACTTGTCTTGTAGACAGGTGCAACGTAATGCGGTTGTTCTTTGATTTCTTCTTTCCTGCATGGCTTGAGCCACATGACGGGCATACTATCGTACAGTACTTTAGGGTGCGATTCACCAATCACTGCCTTCTCTCTGTCCCACCTAGAACCTTCCATGAACAAGCCTTCTACGTAGACGCCGTCCTCGGGTGGGGTGTCATATTTCTTGTCCTCGAGGACCTCGAAATCAAAGGTCAACAGGTCAATAGGTATGGTGTATTTTCTGGCGTAGTTCTGCTTTGAACCCGTCAAGAAGGCTTGGGTGAAGAAAAATCCAGACACCCAGAAGACGGGAGGCGCTCCATTGTCATACCACTCTTGGAGAAACTTGAGTCGAGCAATCAGGTCATTGACATAACTGCCGAGTGGTTTGAGAGACGGGTAGGACTTCTTCATCCACAGACCGGGGATTTTACCTTTAAGTATGCCACTCACCACCTCTTCCAGCTCTGACGACATGACAACCAAGCCCTGCGAAACGAAAAAAACAAACATTATACATGAAACCAAGCCCTGGGAGACAACAACAAAAAACATTTATACATGACAACCACGCCCTACGAAACAATAGACATTCAGGCATGACAACCAAGCCCTGCGAAACAACTTATATTCAAACATGAAATTCAAGCCCCGTTAAACAACAAAGAAACATTCATACATGACAACCAAACCCTGCGAAACAACAAACGTTCATTAACTCTCGATCCGGCAAACAATTTACAACAGTCCTCTAAAGCAATAGTCTTGTTTACAAAGTCCACCATCCAATCATTCATAGGCTTTGAACCCATTCAAGTAATACTTTTTTAACCCTTTCACTCCCAGAGTCAATAATGGAGACGTGTAGTATAGTTCTAACTTTTGAGTCTGTTGATGAAATCCTATGGTGTGACCATTCAAATGAAACCTCTTCGGCAGTACTTTTGCATTGTACTATTTGTTTTCCAATATTTTACCAAAAGGAAATTTGGAGCGGGCATTTGGCGATATAACGTGGAAAACAGCTAAGCGAATTTTGCTATTTTGGCGGGACAGTGTCCCTTTAAATTCTGTAGCGACGTAAAACAGGCGAAAGTGTATTTGATTGGAGATCGAACTGTCGATATTCTACTGAAAGTATGGTTCCAGTAAAACCAATGTGAAAATGATTCTCAATAGATTATGTACTATATCTAAACAGGAGAAGCCGTTGTTGCTGTACCTTAATGGCTTTCTGTATGTTGATAAGCGAGGCTCGTACGACTTCTGTGAGTCTGTTAAACCTGACCATCTCCTGCACCAGCACCGTGTTCATACTCTGCGTGTACGTGGTCGGAAATTTACGCAGTGCAGCTTCCGTGTCAAAATTCTTGGGCAGTTTCTCCAAGATGTCTTCAGCCACCCCGAACAGGACCTCATCTTCAGACTTGCCACCTTTGGCGGAAGCCCTCGACTGCGTCAGCAGGATACTGTTGAAGAGAAGGTGGGTTTCCTGTTGATCTTTACTGATATCTGCATTAGCGTGCATCCCAAACACTTCAGGATGGGTGATCTGTGGCAGATTGCGAGAATATTCGATGTACGACTCGTAGTCTCCCTCCTTGGGAGCGAAGTAGGTGCCGCTGGGTGAAAACTTGTAGTTTTCATCCTCTACAATGGGAGGGCTGTAGAACTTATCCAGGATTGTCAACAGGGTTCGTCTGTCGCGGTCATCAGTCACTCGACCTCCATAGTTACACTCTCCAGTGAGGTAAGACAGAGCAGCAAATTGAACTTCCTATTGACACAAACATCACTGAAAATTAACACAGCACTGATGGACAACTACATCATAAACTGTAAATCCTCTATTAAACCCCTCAAATAAGTCACCCTCTCTAATAAGACCTCTAATAAGATCTTATTAGATCTCTAACGAGACCCACCCCCACCGCCACCCCCCCTTTTCTTCACAACCAAAACAAGAAACGACAGTCTGTATTACCGGTACATTTTTACCCTACCAATCCGGTCACATACAGTGCTCGCGAGCTTGGGGGGATATAATACGGATGTGACTAGAATGGATTCTCCAAAATCAGGTTTGGACCAGCGGATTCAGTGAAAACATTGGTTTGGTGGGGGGTTCTCATTCTCGCGGCTCAGAAACCTGATTTTGGAGTATCCATTTAAGTCACAACCGATAAAAAACTGGTACTGGTATTAAAAAAGGACGGGGGGGGGGGGGGGGGGGGGGGCTTAATAGAGGATTTCCGGTATTAATCCTAACAAAATCATCGCTTCGTTACGTCCCCGTTTCTCGAAAGTCCCGATAACGTTTCGGGTACGAAAAGCTATTTCATGCGGGCAATGTTTACATCAAAGATTTAAATATTCTTGGTTTTGAAAGGTACGCATTTAAATTATAAGTCGACAAAACAAGTCGGGCTAGTTTGCGGGCTAAAGCTACACCACCGTTTGTTATCACAGAAGAACACTTACATCATATTTATTCATGAACATGTGAAGCTGTCGAACACTGATCCGCAGATCAGTCTCGTTGAACTCATATGGAATGTTCCAACCCAGAGGACCGAATGTTCGGCGTTCTTGAACGATGGCGTGGAAAAAGCACAAACCATACAACATTTTCTTGAACTCATTCTGAAAGAGAAAGAAAAGAAGGCATGAAAAAACTCACCCAGCCAAGCGCTTTTCAATTCGGCCAGAAGCAGCCAATAATTGATGTCCGTCTTAGAAAGGTGGTGTCCGTCTAAAGAGAGCTGACTGTAGTTTTTATTTTTATATATATCTTATTGACCAAGCGCGAGGGCCGTACTGGGAGAATATCGGCCCGAGGTCTTGACAGTACGGACCGAGCGCAGCGAGGTCCGTACAGAAAAGATCGAGGGCCGATATTCTCCCAGTACGGTCCCGAGCAAGCTTGGTTAATAGAGCAGTTTTCAATTGAGTGTCGAAAGTAATTACACAATTGCTTTGGTTTTGCATTGCTACGCTTTGTGATTGGCTAAAAAATTTCGCGCCACTTTCTCGACCAATCAGAAGTAAAACCAAAACCAATCGTGACTTGCTCGCACGCGTTTTCCCGCGCTTGGCGCCGCCGACATGTAATTGCTTCGAGCTTTGATTGGTTCATTGGATTGTTTACGACTGCTGTGATTGGTCAGAGTAATTACTTTGGTTTTGGTTTTACGACACTCAAATGAAAACTGCTCTAAGAGATTTATTACACGACTCCTGCCGGCGGGAGGATCGCGCGGGATCATGCGGGACAATGCCCGGTCCAATACTTAGAGAATATTGGACCGGCAATCGAGCATTCTGATTGGTTGATTTTAGTTATTGGCCCTCTGACAGTCTTAGTCGTGTAATAAATAGTGTTACTGACCGGTTTGTTGCAAGTTGTGAAGAACTCCGGATCCGAGATAGGGTCGCTCAAGTAAGATCGTATGACGTTAGAGCGCAATCCCTTGGGAGGCTCGTTCGTCATCTTGACGCCATTCTGCAGTACAGATACTGGGAAGTTTGGTGACGGGTAACTTGTCAGCCACAGACGGAAGTCAGGGTGTGTAGTGTCTGGATTTAATTCCTATAACACAAGCCAAAAAGTGTTGTTAATATATCATTATTATTAAATCATAAACAGCAGAACTTGCTGGCAGACATTGCAAAATGTCATCGTCGAGGTAGGAAAAGTTACTTAAAATTCACCATCGCTTAGGGAAGAGGTCATCACAGGGTACAAGACGACGATGCACCTAGTTACTGCGCTTCTCAATAACAGGTGAACTCTGAAGCTCAAAAAAATTCAACCAATTAGGCGTTTCATTGCCGCAAATATCATAGCAGATGTCTCAGGAAACAACGATGCTTTACACAAAACAGTCAAAAGATCATGTTTGTTGGTTGCGATTGGTGGATGATTTCGATCCAGTTTCTGTCTTCAGGGGTCCACTGTTTGTCGACATAATTATGATTGACGGCAGCGTAAAACGTAAACCTAGAGTTTTCGTTTTATTAAAAGACGCATTAAGGGGTGGTGGGAGGGTCAACAAGACAAACTACATGGACAACTGTTGGCCAGAAAATGTGCTATGTTTTTTTACATACTATTTGCATCAACTTTGCAAAGCAAGTTAAACAGCACAGGGATGTTTAATTTGTTTTCTTAGTTTTTACCACTGATGAGTGTGGGCTATACAACCAAGACATCATCTTTTATGGCGGGCAGTTGGGTGGGGTTAAGGGGGAGGGGGACTGGCCAAGCACAATAGACTTGACTGTTTACTTAAAAAAATTTAATGTTGGCCCTTTTTGGTTGTTCTAAGAACATGTGTGAAAGACTAAGGCAGTAAAATGCGCGTTACCTCGCAGACTTTCTCGAGTGTTGGCATCCATGATGTGGCCAAGTGACAGTTCTGTAGCACGACCCACGTGCCATCCTTGACTGCCTTTTCTATCATGCGCATGGCAATAGGTCCTTGGCCCTGCCCCAGTGACAATGAGCTCAGCTTCGATCCACTGAAACCCTGTGACAGAAAACACAAAAAATCAATCTTCTTGATAACATTATCCATTTCACTCAAAACAGTTTATCGAATTTACAGGTATAAGCGTAATAGGTGACTGGTCATTTTGTCATGTCGTTTTACAATTCAAATGGTCACGATTTTTGAGCTTCTCAAAATTCTGTGATAGATTAAACACCTAACACCTAAGAGCAGTTAATTATCCTCACACTATCAAGCTCGAACATCCTTGTATAGCGTAATCAACAGTACCACAGGAAAGAACTGCTCAATAGCTTTCATTTGAATGGGGTCACAGTGTTGGTTTCATTCACAGACTCAAAAGTTAGAACCTGCTTGTACAGCACAACAGGAACGTAATGCTAAATGAGTTTTAATTGAATGGTCACACTTCAGGAATTAATCCACAGACAGAAACGTTAGAACCACCTCGCACAGCGTAATAAACAGTACCACAGGAAAGTACTGCTCAATAGCTTTGATTTGAATTTGAATGGTTGAACTTTACGATTTCCCAAGAATTGCACTCCATACACAAGGTTTGAATGGAAGTGAAAGTGTAAGAATAAGAACAGTAAATAGCACACAAACCTGGTCATCAGCAAACTTGAGCAGGGCGGCAGTGGGATCAGATCCTGGTGACAGCACAAAGATGAGTGGGGCGCAGCAATTGGAATCAGCGAATGCTTTACCCAGGTCAAATGGGGGCGGTTCAATGAATCGCTTACCAAGCTTAGCAGTAACAAAGTCTTGCACTGCAGGCGTCATCTGAAATGTACACATTTATTGTTTCAATATTTTCTGATCCATAACGCTACCGTGCAATGTGTCTTGCTTTTCGTCTCTGTCTGCGACTCAAAATACGATTGCTAGAACAGACTAATACGGCGCGGTGCAGTGCAGTGCAGTGCAGTGCAGTGCAGTGCAGTGCAGTGCAGTGCAGTGCAGTGCAGTGCAGTGCAGTGCAGTGCAGTGCAGTACAATTCTACATGAATAGTTAAACGACAAACTAGTTTCACACAACAAACCTTGTCTGGGCGAAGGCAGCGCAGAATCACCATTTTCTGAAACTGACCGAGTTTCTCGTCCCAGTCCCCTGGCAGAGGCTCGCTCTGGGGTTCCTAAAAACAGGTCAGAAAATGACATTGAATGTATGCATAACAACAAATACACGGACGCAACCCCCAGCTACGTTTCTTCAATTTAAATGAGCATCCACAAAATCAGGAGAACTACTTACATTGCTATCGTAAATTTTCTTCCACCCCTCCAGGTGTTTGGGGAACTTTTGTCGGAATCCTTTAAACCTGCGCGGGGAGGAAGCACGTACAGAGAATTCAGTCAGCACAGTAAGAAAAAAAAAAAACGAAAAACAGCTAAAGCCATCGTGGGTATTTTTGGCTTCTTTAGTTCTTTAACTCTACACGTAGTATTCAGTCAAAGGGGTCGTCAGATCGGAGAAAAGGTACGCTTTTGTATACGAGTGCAACTTTCGAATTTCGAACCAGTCAGGTTTACAGAGCCCTCGCTCATCTTTGTTACTGACTAAGAACATGATTGGTGCGAGATAATAATCTTTAGCACGCTCTCTACTTTGCACTCCTATCTGAAAGTCCCGACCTAATGAAGCGACGATTCTGAGTGAAAACCAAACTGGGTTTGATCAGTTACGCCTTTCATTATGTTTATGTCGCTGTTGTTTTGTGCTCATGTCGATACCTAAGCACATGTGACTTGTGAACAGCAAGTTCAGTAATGATCCGCATAAGAAGGAAAGTGCTAACGGCAATGCACGATGGAATGTCAACTTTTTTCATTGTTACAACTAGTAATCTCATTGGCCTAGACTCAAAGACCGCTAAAAAGTTAGGTTTCAAGGTGCATTTTGTTTGATTTTTTAATGTAATTTAAGACCCAATCACAAAACATGCAATTTTTTAAAGAAATTGTATTTGAGGAACTTAATCAAAGCAGCAAAATTATTAGCTATTGTCTTCAGCTATTCTGATTGGTTAAGCACGAACATTTCCTAACATTTATCTGACGCAAATGGATATTCTTTATTTTTATACTGAAATATAATTATAAACCATTAGCTCCTCCCCTATTCTTGAAATCAAGGACATTCTATGTGAGAAAGAGCCAATGCCGCAGAACAATGAAGTTCACTGTAGTTCTTATGTGAAGCGTTACTTAATGATTATTTCTAAAAATGCGCCTCGTTTTTCAATCCACTTCTCGGTGTTTAGATATCCTGATGAAACACTTACTTCAACATTTTTTGGTAATATTTGTGACAGGGATGCTGGCGTGATCAATGTGTGAGGCCTGGTTCACACTATTGACATAGTTCTGTTTATGTTATTATATTCCTATTATGTCGTTATGTTGTGTCGTTCACACTGGTGACATAGAACATCGATATAAATTGTGTTTTGCATTTGCGTGACCTCGCCGTTACGTCGTTATGTCGTTTTATCTCGGCGAGTGTGAACCAAGGTTAACAGACAATAAAACTTACAAAGACAAGTCATCCAGCCTGCACAGCTCGTCCCAGGCCCGTGACGGCAGCCACGAGGAAGGATTGGAATGAGGGTTATCCAGGCCTACTCCGCCAGTGAGTAGGAAGCGCCATTCATTGTCACAAACTTCACCTTTGCTTTTCAGAAGATTGACGCACAACAAGAACGAAAACAGCAACTGAAACAATGAACGGCATACATGTTACCCTTTCTGGTAAGTGATTTTTAATGTCATGTAACAAAACTTTTTAACGGCCGCCCTCGTATATAATTTTCTGGCTGTTGTAAATAGGGGGCCGTTACGCCGACGTTTTCATAAGAGAAAACATTCGGAGCAATGGAACCAGACTGTCGTGGGAAAGTGGCCATTAGCGGAGAGGTTCTACCCCAGACTGGTTTCCAGTCGCTAATTATTTGTTTTTGGGGCGAGAGAAGTTTGGATACGAGAATTCACCGTAGAACCCAATCTTCTCGCGCTCCAAAATCAAATAAATAGCGACTGGGTACAAGTCTGGTTCTACCGTACTTCATATGGCCGGTACGTAAAATATAAAAAAAAAAAATGAGGTTTACTTCGAACTTAACAGCATTTCTTATTTTTAGTACAGGTAACGCTAAGAAATCTTCGACCACCAGCGTAATTCAAAGCAAAACCTTCTAAAGCGCTTGTTTCAACAGAAGTTACCACCGTAATACAAAGCAAAACCTTCTTAAGCGCTTGTTTTCAACAGAAGTTAGTCCACTAAGCTATTAAACACTGGAGAATCTCTTTTCCTTTCACACAGCTTACTTACGAAATTTCCATTCTGAAAATAATGAAAATCTGATGTTGTAACTAGTCAGTAAACTCACCTTGTCTTTCTCAAACAGTGAACGACACACATTACAGTAGAGCGAGTAAGTGAAGTGATTCGTCAAATTCTCCAGCCTACAAACACAACAGTTAAAAATGAACTTCCAATGTATATGTTGTAGTTAATTTTTTATTTCAGGTAATTTTTGTTTTTCCTTTGTTTCAAATTCATTAGCATATATTACCATACCCAAAAACAATGGAAAAACAAAAATTACCTGAGAAAAAAATTAACTACAACATATATTTTGCTCCAGTTTGCAGTAGAATCCAGATAACTCGAACCGTCAACGGAAACGCAAAACTGTTCGAGTTATCCAAAGTTCGAGATAATGAGGGTTAAATTCTATAAGGAAGCGAGATTTTGAACCAATTAGAGTTCAACAAAATAACATAAGAGCGATTTTCATTTGAGTGTCGATATTAATTTTCCAATTGCTACGCTTTGTGATTGGCTAAAAAAAATCTTGCGCCACTTTCTCAACCAATTAGAACTGAAGTACAACTACAGTCGTGTTTTGCTCGCACGCGTTTTCCCGCGCCTGGCGTCAGCGACATGTATTTGCTATGAGTTCTGATTGGTTCATTGGATTGTCTGCGTCTGTCGTGATTGGTCAGTCAGTGATTACTTTAGTTTTGGTTTTACGATAATCAACTGAAAACTGCTCTTAATGAAAAGAGGAAAAGTGATCTTTGACTGTCTAAGAAACTGATAGTAAGCAGGGTAGCTGCTCATGAGTTACCCGTTTTCCCCCTAAAATGCTACTCATTCCACCCACTGTGTCTCTTACCGTTGTTCCAAGACTTCGGATTTTTCCGAATTGTCGATGGACAAAATGAAAAGATTGATGAACCATGTGAGAGAATACTGGTACATAGGTTCAATATTAGCTAGGTCAGCAATGGAGAAAAACAGCACGGCTGAGTGGGCAGCGATGGGTGTGTAACCCATACGGGTAGTGTCTATCTTCTGCTCTGTCTCATCAGCTATGGCCTATATCACAAGAAAGCACATCACATGTCAAACCAATATCATTCAATATAACACAGCCCATATTTTATTGGCGATTTTGTTTCTTCATTTTCTATGCATTTAATGATCAGTTTGAGGAGCTGTATAAAAAACTCGAAAGAGTGTTTTATCAGGTATCCAAACTCCTGGAAGTGGGTTAAAAAAAACTCGGTTGCGCCTCGTTTTATTTCAACCCACTTCTCGGTGTTTGGATATCCTGATGAAACACTCTTCCTCGTGTTTGATATATAACATAAAGCACTGTAACTATGGCCTTCATTGAGAGAAAACACACCCCAGGTCGACTAAGAAACGCCAGGAAAGAAGACTAACCTGCTTCTCGGAGATCTCGTTGGCCAGCACTTTGGATGAGGACAGCACATTGATAGCAGTTTCATCTTCAAGAATGTTTCCCTCAGAGGAAGAGAGAACTTCCAAAATCTTATCTTCGATCTCCTTTAGCTGTCTGTGTAGAGGTCAAACACGACAAAGTCATAATGTGACCACTACCATCTAGAATTTTGCTATTACTAATATATTTTTATCTCATGTTTGTAAAGTTTTTAATTTTTAGTCGGGGAAATTGTTTTTATATAGGGATAACTTCATGTTTTTCATGAGATGTTTTTAACTTGCATTTGCTTTGCTCCTGAATAAACTATTATGTTAATGTTTTTGTTATGTTTTTTTTTTTGTTGCCTTGCGTTGCCTTACGTTGCCAAACGTTATGTTACGAAGTAAACAGTACTTTACATTCTCAGCACTGAATTATCAGCACATTATTTGTTATGTTACGTTATGTCATGAATTCTGTACCTTTTATTCTCAGCGCTCTGAATAATCAGCGCATTCTTTTCTTCCTCCAGCTCAGGCCTCTCTCGAGCCACAACAATTCCCAGCAGCTGATCCTCCAATCCCTCAGGGGTGATCATGAAATTCAGCAGCGTCACCTACAAACACAAAACCCAAACATCTTTAATTTACGCCTTTCGGGAAGTAAGTTCCGGTCAAACAGAGAGACAACTCGTGACAAGCAATGGAAATGCCAACTTATACACACATGTGCGCTGGGTGGCGAAACACACTCAAGTAAACCAGAGTTAAAAAAGATAACTAACTTAGAGGTGTTTGGATACCTGATGAAACACTGTTTCGAGTGTTTGATATAGTTTCTCACTCTGATCATTAAATGCGGAGAAAACGAAGGAATAAAATTGCCAAAATCTATAGTGATTTCCTTTGGGTTCTCGTCATGAATTATTTATGAGTTTGAGAAAATTATAACGAAACCTACTATTACTTGAGATACGAACCTTAACGGAGGTCTCAGGGAGGTAGTGAGGGTTTCTAAGTTTGGTTGTTATATAGAACCTGAAAAAGCCAAAATAAATTGAGTTAATACAGTAAAACGGAGATCGCAATAGAATTATTTTATTTACTCACTTGCTTCAGATTCAGACTGAAGCATTTCAATCGATTTTATAATTAACTTACTGCGAACAGTTATCCTGGTTACTTCAGATCACAAGGTCCGCGGGCCGATTCATAATTATATAATGAACGGGAAAAACGAGGAGAGAATGGACAAAGTAAAAAGGAATTGACCTCGCGGCTCTTCCCTCGGTTCGATCATTTTCTCGCGGACTTCTCGCGCCAAAAAAAAACTGATATAAAAAAAGGTTCATTATATGCAACTGAAGAGAGAGAATGTTGTGTTCTGGTTGTGATGCTGACCTGGAACCTTTGGACTTTTCAAAAACCAAGAGGGAATGAGGAAAGGAATGGGAATTGACCTTCTCGGGGCACGCATGTCTTCTCACGGATTTCTCGCGCCAAAGAAAATAAAAAAAGAAAGAGCTCCGCTTGCAGTCTATCCAATTAAAGTAAGGCACTTTGTGGTCTGGTTGTTGTTCTGACCTGAAATCTTTGGAGTATTCAATAACACTGTCTCCAAGCTTGATGCAGATACTACCGCCCTGTTTAAAGGTCTGCTTCAATAGCAGCGGCTCCAACAATGGGTCCAACTCCTCGCCTACGTTTTCAAGCAAAACCTAAAATGAAAACAATCGAAACAGGACATTGGTAAACCAGTAGCAACTAAGAAGTAAATAAGCTGGCAACGACAGCTGGGTCAACGGGTGAGCTATCAGTTAAGATAAACAAGTAAATACACGTAAGCTGGTAACTTTCACGGCAGATAGATTTCACAAGCTTAGAGTATCATTGATGATCTTAGTAGTATGCACGACAC
This sequence comes from Dendrophyllia cribrosa, assembly GCA_024195265.1. Taxonomy (NCBI): domain Eukaryota; kingdom Metazoa; phylum Cnidaria; class Anthozoa; order Scleractinia; family Dendrophylliidae; genus Dendrophyllia; species Dendrophyllia cribrosa. The sequence continues at coordinate 25,356,068 of JAJLRJ010000014.1, read as the reverse complement.
ATGTTGAACCCAGTATATGGCCTAGTTCGCCATGAGTCTCTCGTAGCTCAGTGGTTAGAGCATCCTACCGGTGTGAGGAAGGTCATAGGCTCGAATCCTGTCGGAGATTCAGGATTTATTTTTGTCCCTCGCTCGTGACATGATGAACATTACATGTTTCACACTGGAGTATCACCAGTATGGTATGTGAAGTAAGATCGTCTGGGCCCCCCCCGGGGGGGGGGGGGGGGGGTACTCCCATATATGAGCTATATAGGTATGTGCCGCTGTGAAGGTTATGGTTTTCAGGCAGTTTAGTCTGGGATAGGGTATAGGTGGTTTTCACGTTACGTCACGGCGGCCATGTTGGTGCATACATACAAAAAAATTTTAATGAACTTCTTTTGTTATGTGCACCAACATGGCCGCCATGGCCTTTGTCATTTGAGTCCCACAGGACTGAAGGTCACGTGAGTGAAAACCATCTATAGTAATCAGAGATTTTTGGTCTAGAATAGGGTATCATTTTCCGCGAAACTGATTAGTTGCGTGGAGAATTTAGTCTGAACGAGGATAATGGCAAATGGCATTTAAAAATCGCTACGGCGGGCAGTACGGCATTTTTACTGACCCCTGTTAACTAATAACTGTGATGGTGAACGAGTTTCTGGAAAATAGTGAGTCTGGAATAGGTCTAGGATAGGGTAGAGTTTTTCGGTGTTTAGTCTGGAATAGGGTTGCAAAATGCAGTTAAAATGGTCTAGTACAGGTTAAGGGTCTCAGAGTCCCAGCGGCACACCCCCGCCCAAAAATTTGCGGAGACCCCCCCCCCCCCCCCCCCCCCCCCCCCCCCCCCCCCCGGGCTAGGGAAGTCACACAAAAAGGACTGGTTGCCTGAGTTCAAACATCAGTCACCATCAACAGTCCTTTTTGGAGGACTACTCTTGCCAGCACGATCTTAATACATGGACTACCAAGCCTTTAGTGACGACAAATACGTAAATACTCTGGCAACACTTCAGGCAAGTGAGAAATCAGTGGGGAATCAATAACCTGAGCGAAACAAGCTGTCAGATTAACATACCGGGGTGCCAAACTGGATACAATTCTCCAGTGTCCTGACATAATCGGCGTCCGTCATTTTAATCACGTGCAAATTGTTTTTCTTCTCCATGTTTTTAACCCATTTGTTTGCCTGTCCCTGCGGGTCAATCATCAGTGGCCAGCGGTTGGCATTGCTGTGAATAGAAGGTAAATGTTAGTTACCAACAACTGTAAAATGTGAATGACAATTAAGTCGACAAGGCACCAGAGTGCACAACGAGGATCGCGGATTCGAGTTCCGACCAGACTACCAGCCAGTGACTTAACTTCCAAGAGTGACTAAAATAAAAATAAAAATAGAAATTGCAAATTTTATGTTATAAAATATTGAGAAACAAATGGTTCCATGCAAAAGTACTTCCGGAGAGATTTTATTTGAATGGTCACAGCATTGGATTTTGTTAGAACTACATTCCACGTCTTCATAATTGACTCTGGGAGTCGATTCAGAAGATCACATCATTGGGTAGTCACGTTAAACCGTTGGCCTTTTGGCGATTTCATTCCTTCGTTTTCACTGTATTTAATGATCAGTTTGAGAAGCTATATCAAACACTCAAAAGAGTGTTTCATCAGGTTTCCAAACACCTCGAAGTCGTGTTTTCAACCTAATTCTCGGTATGTTGCTATCCCATCAAACACTCGTCCCTGTGTTTGATATATTACATGCACGAATTAGGAGTCCACAAGGTACCTGATGATGATGCCATTCTCAATAGAGAAACTGTCTGTCGGCAGGCCAGCTATGTTCCAGTCCCTTATCTTCACAGGGTCACCCAGAGTCCCTGTTACTGAGAAGTCATCAGAACAAGGGATGTTGATGTCGCGGCAGGCTTTCACCCAGTCTGCAGTTTGTTCCTGTCAACACAAAGGACTTGGTCAGAAAATAAAATAAAGTAAATCACATTGTCTATGGTATCGCTGGCTTTCACCCAATCTGCAAAGTACTTAATCAAAAAAAAAAAAATAATAATAAATCACAGTGTTTACGGTATGTATCACGGAGTGCTAATTTAGGACACTGCCTCTCGTACTCGCAGAATATTTCCATATTGTACCCTAATACCTTGACATTGGCATCATGATGACTCAAAAAAATCGTTTTTTATCGTTCGTTTTTGCATTACTAAACCGTTTTTGATTAGACTGTCTAGATCTAATTGGAAATTGAAAATGTTGATTTTTGAGAAGAGGGGAAAACCGGAGTACCCGGAGAAAAACCTCTCAGAGCAAACAGAGGTAAGAACAAACTCAACCCACATCATGACTTTGGGTCCGAGAACTAAACCTGAGATACATTGGCTTGGGGCGAGAGCTCTCACCGATGCATCAACTCTGCTCCCCGTTAACGCCACGAAACTGAAACAGCAATTCATGAGGTGTAAACAGTGCTGGAAATAACTTTAGTTACTGAGAAGGACATGTGTCATTTCAAACCTGCATTTTGATTGAACATTTTACAAAATTGTCCGGACATCCGCCATTTTGGATTTACTCAGAGACACAATCCGTTAGTTTTGCGTTTTGTCATGCATTATAGAGCGATTTTATAGCAAAATAAACGGTACAAATAGCATGCGAACTGTGTAAAGTACCTGTCTGAAGGCAGCTGTGAATGCCCCTAAGTACGCCACGACTGCAGATGATACTAGCACGTCTCCGATAAGATTTTCAAACTTGATACCAAGCTGCTTAGCCACTTCAGTCCACCTGGGAAAATACATCAAAATCATGATATTTAACAAATAAAGAAGACAACCGCACATGCATTGTATCGCCATAAGCAAGACAAGACGGGCATTGGAGAAAACTAGAGAAATGACCTTTCAGTATAAGCTTTACGATATAGAATTTCAGCTAAAACAAAAACTAAAATGAAACGCATGTTTTGATCTTTGAGTGGATATTTCGTTGTTGATCTTTTGTTATCAAATCACTCTACAGAAAATGTTGCCAAAGCATTATGCGTCAAAAACACTTCTGCCTACAAGAGTTTTACATTTTACCGCGAGAACACACTTCGAATACAATAAACACGCTTTTCAATATTTCAAATTCCGAATAAAGCTGGTTTTATTAGCCAATCGTTTGAGCGCGCACAGCTTCTATCAATATGAAAGATAATTACGAACTACGCTACTAAACAGAAGGAAATGTAACAGACGAAAATAGACTGATACAATTATTACATATAGATAATGAAAGATATAAAACGAAAGTATTAAACTTACCTTGTTTTCTCCCCACCAAGCCCACCAATCAATTTTTCTGCGCGCTCAAGTTTCTTTGTACAGAGATCGACCTAAACAAAACACAACATCGTTTAAAAGAACGAAGAACAAACAAGAACAAATATATATCATTGCCAGTAGTTATATTCCCATACTTGTTTTTCTAGATCTGCCTTTTTCTTCACATTAGCTTCGTATTTCTCTTGCAGTCGAGCCAGTTTGTCCTGCACTTCACGGAGTGCAGAGCGCTTCTTGTTCAAGCTCTGCCAAGAAACAAACACAGACAATAACGATAATCAGAATTCAATCCTACGTGGCTTCGCAAAGGTTATTGTTACAGAAAGGTTAATAGTGTTGGTCCGACATGGACTTTTCACACAATAGGTGGACACTAACCAATAGGAAGTACAATACCCCCCCCCCCCCCCCCCCCCCCCCCCCCCCAATCACATGTAATTACACGCTTCAGTAATGGTAGAGTCTACCTTCTATAGCTCAGACGGGGGTCGGACACTTATTGAGAATTATATAACGTAATGTCGACACTTGGACCACTGTACCACCTAGCTTCTCGGGTTGTTTAGGCCTAAAGTTAACTAAATGAACTGTTAACCCCAACCTCAACTGAAAGCTAACCAGTTACCCCGTTATGTAAGTCTCAATAAGGTGTCCGACCTCCTTCTGAACTATGGAATCTAGACTCTTCCTTCAGTAATAGGCGGGAAAGAACGCTTACCTCCATAGCAACAGCTAGCTCTGCTTCAGCCTCTTTGAGAGCCGCCTTCTTTGGAGCCACAACTCTCGCCACCCTGAAAATAACACATCACAATGGACTCAGTTTACTCGATTACTTTCTGAAACAAACCTAAACATAATCACGATAGGTAAAAGATAAAGTTGCACACGAGCCAAAGACGGAGGACCATCGACCTTCCGAACGAAAGTCCAGTGCGCTAGAAAGGGAAGCGCATGCGAGAAGCTCGTACGTGAGTGCGAGTTCCCGTCCCTTTGAACGGGGGAGGAAGAGATGGAATTTCTGGTTTAACTGGAGGTTGGGATGCATGGCCATAATGGCCCTGAAATAATTTGAAGTAGAGACATTCTCGTTCCCAGTTGCTCGTCACACTGGATGACGTCAATTGGAGCTTTATCGCGGTTTTGTTGCTAGGTAACTGCAGGACACCAACCTGATATATCCATAGGGCATCCCAAGATTTCATCGCCCAAAAGCGATCCACGTACGATAAATTTATAAACTTTGCTTCGCTAAGGACAGGAACAGGGATGCTGCAATCATTATTTGTACTAGAAATACATGTCTCGCAGAACCTTGCGAAGCTTGGGGGAGGGTGTACTGTCGATCGAAATTTTGGTGACGTCTCGATTTGAGTACGAGGCTTTTCGCCGTTCCACTTTGTTTTCTTTGAAACCAAAAACGTTGGTAGAAGGTCCTTTCGAGGGTTCACGTACCGTTTACCGTCCGCCATCTTTGTTTACAATGTTCCTATAGGCTTACATGAAGTAGTAACCTGCGCCATTGTCTGCGGTTGCAATTCCTTTGTTGCTAGGCAACTGCAGGACACCAACTACGCGATATATATATAAAGGCAAACCGAGATTTCATTGCCCTACAGCAATCCACGCGCGATTCCACGCGAATCCGCGTGACAAATTTATAAACCTCGCTTCGCGAGGAGTGACTTACTTGTCATAAGATTCCATGGCTAAGACCCATTTGCACAGTCCCTCGGCTGCAGTAGATGCAGTCTTGATCTTATCAGGATCAAATTCGGCATTTGATGAATACTTTTGTCGGATCGTCTTGATAATCGCTGGTGGGATGTTATCTTTGTCGTAGCCTTGTAGAGATTTTAAGAAGTTCATGTCACCCAGAACGCGCTTGGACGGTCCCCAAAAGTCTTCAATCTTCTTACCTGTGAAAGATTAATCTCATTCAAAACAACTTGTTTTTCTTACATAACTTCAGTCTGCGAAAAGTTGAATTACAGTAAAATCCCGATAACTCGAACCGTCGGGGAAACACGAAACTGTTAGAGATATGGAAGGTTAGTTTCTGTAATGAAGTGAAGAAGGGGAAACTCTATTTGGTTTGAGTTTTATTGAGAGATTTTGTTGTTTTTGCAAACAATTCCAAAGTTTTTCGAGAAACATACGTAAGAGAAAACACGAACGCTAAAAAACTTCAGCCTGTTTGCAAAGTTAGGTTATTTGCCCTCCATTTACAGCTTCAATATTAGCCTACTTGCAAATGCGATAAAAAGATACAAAAATACAAAAACAGATAAACGCTAGGATGAAGAGTACAATCCTGTTACAGCGAGTACTGACTGTGAATTACCTGAACCCGTGGGATCCGGGATTCTCTCTGCTTTGATTCCTTTTAAAATACAAATTGCCTCCATGACAAGTTTAACGCCAGCTGGAGGACTCTTCATAGTTTTCATCACTGTGATATCCTGTATGAAACAAAAAACGGTGATGTTTTCAGAAAAATAAGAACGCACACAGTACCAGATTCAAACCAAACGGGCCAATCACAACAGGCGGAAACAATCCAATGAACCAATCACAACGAAGTAAATACATGTAGCCAGCGCCAAGCGCGGGAAAACATGTGCGAGCAAGTCACGATTGGTTTGAGTTTTTACTTCTGATTGGTTGATAAAGTGGCACGAGATGTTTTAACCAATCACAGAAGAAATTGCAAAATAGCTTTTCACACTGTTAAAAACTGCTCAAATAAGAATTTCTTTCTAATTATTAAAAGCTTGAAGACGTCACAATTTACATTTTGTGTGAGTGTGTTGAGAGCAGCCAGAGCGGCTTCCAGGATGGGAATAGCTTCACCCAGATCCTTATCACACTCATCTTTAATGGCTTGAGCTGCTGCAGCCTGCTTGTTAGCAACCGCCTCGTCTGCTTTCACCACCTACACAACAAAAAAATATTACAAAAATCAGATGACAGAAATCACTCTACAGTACGTATAGGTGGTTTTCACGTTACGTCACGGCGGCCATGTTGGTGCACACCTACAAAAGAATTTTATTGAACTTCTTTTGTTATGTGCACCAACATGGCCGCCATGGCCTTTGTCATTTGAGTCCCACAGGACTGAAGGTCACGTGAGTAAAAACCATCTTTTGGTAAATGTATAGCCGCACACGAGCCACAGGCCGCCCACCCAGTCGATGCTTAATCCCACAAATCACTCAAGGTATAGACCCTTTTAATAAATACCAGAATGCATCACATTCCGCTATCGATGTCAAATGTATTCTTTTGAATTGCAAGAGAATTCAAAAGAATATGTTTGACGTCATTAGCGGAAAATGTTGCATCGTGGTATTTATTAAGTGTCTATAGGTAAATGTATAGTCGCACACGAGCCACAGGCCGCTCACCCAGTCGATGCTTTGCCCAGTTTCCGTCGCATGAAGTACCTAGGAGTATTGCCTCTCTATAATGATGACATTCTAGTCCATTGCAGGGTTACCCCCATCCCCCCTGCATTATAAGGCTAGTACCTACTTGTATAATTGGGTGGAGAGAGAGAATATGAAGCAAATTTTCTTGTCTATTGAGACCAAACACAACGGCAAAGATCAGACTTTCAAATCGACCGCAGATCGTCTCTTTACCTTTTCTTTTTTGGCGACTTCAACCGAGTCTTTCTCAATGATGACCATGATTTCGTCCACCTCCTTGCCAGCTTGAATGAGTTGCGGCTGCAGAGCCTCCAGTTCTGCCTGCATAGCTGACACCTGTGATTGAGCGGACTGTAGTTTCTCCAGGCCGGTCTCGTATCTCCTCTTTGCTTTAAGTACGTCACTGTAAAATTAAACAAAAACCGTTAATAAACGTCCCACGCCAAAAGGAAGTCCATAGTTACACCCTCAAGGCGTAACACACCAGTTTTAATTCGCGTTTGCTTTGGTTTTATCTTCCAACGCTCTGTGATTGGTCAAGAATTTGCCCCTGTTTTAAGCAATCAGAAGTTACACCAAAATCAACCGTGAGTTGCTCGCACGAGTTTTCCCGCGCTTCGTGACGGCTACATGCATTTGCTTCAAGTTCTGATTGGTTCATTGGTTTGCCGACGTCTCTTCTGATTGGCCAGAGCAATAACTTTGGTTTGGGTTTTACCAGACGCAATTGAGCGTACGCTAGAGACTAAGAACTTTATCACAATAATGTGGTTGAGTTGTTTGTTCTCATCCTTGCTCCGAGGGTTTTTCTTCGGGTACTCCGGTTTTCCTCCCCCGCAAAAAACGGGTGTTTCTTGGTGTTGCGGAAGCCATTGTTGGTTAGCTTTTGTGTTGTGGTGTGGGTATTGTTCAGTGCCTTTTGAATCTTTTGTTTTACGTCATTTGGTGATCACACCATCCGCAACAACCAGAAACTACCCCAAAAACCAACATTTTCAAATTCCAATCCGATCCGGAAACAGTGAAAGTAAAAAACCAACTCGTGGATTTCCACTGAAAATTCCTTGAGTTATTTCTTAATTTATTTCTTAATTTATGCTTACACTTGTTTCATGTTGAGCAGACTCTTGAAGGTTGATATAAGCTCCAGGTATGAGGTCGGTGTCACGTAGTTGTGTCTCTTGAGTTCATCCAGGAATGATTTCGAAAGATGTCTTGTTCCAGTATGGAATGTCTTGCACATCTGTACACAGCCCGTCTTCACCTGTGGCTCCATTTCTAGCTCCTCTAAAAATCGTTGAGCAACCACTTGCAATGCATCATCTGGCCACGACTGAAAATTAAGACAAGACAAGTTGATTCTATCGTGAAAACTATTAAACTTTAATCGAAGGAAACCAAGCGCTATAGACAGCTCGGTTTGAAAAATTGACTTAGAAAGTAAGAATTTCTTATGACGGACCTGAATTACATTACCAAAAGATAAAATTGGAAGCCTTTTACGTTCAAAACTGATTCGCATTTTGTTCCTTAGCAATTTCAGCAAGGGATTCCTATCACATTTCTGCAGAACTGCTTTTATTCCTCACATCTACTAGATAATAATAATGATTATACTATAAAATACCCGGTTACACTACATAACACCGGGTTAACAGCTAGCCTGGGGTTCTGGGACGAGAGAAAGTGGATAGCCTGACGCCCACTGCCTCCTTTTTGACTTGACTTGCCTTGACTCGCCTCTGTTTTATTAATCCAAGATGGAGACTGAAACTCAGCGCTCCTCCCACCCCACAAATTTATCAGCACTGCAGGCTAACTGTTGATGATAACTATACCAATGGCTGATATGATACAAGTTAGTACATGACTGTTGTTGTGGCATTACCTGGAACCAGTCGATCGTACAGCAGTTGACCAATGAAGGAAACTTTCTGAGCCTGTTGCGGAAGGCATCACCAATGGGGCTCATGGCCAGCACGATATGCAGCTGGTCTCGGACTCGATCAACAAAATAGTTAAACAGTGCTACTGGAGATCCATCTGTCTGTTTGGACTTGTCACGTTGCCTTTAATGATAAAATTATAGAACACTGTTTTAACTTTTAAACTCCCAAGAGTGCCCAAAAACAAAATTTAAGAAAAATACCAAATTTCATTTTGTAAAACATTGAAAAACTAATGGTATCATGAAAACGTACTGCTGAAGAGGTTTCATTTAAATGGTCACACCATAGAATTTCGTCAACAGACTCAAAAGTTAGAACAAATGGTACCATGCAAAAGTACTGCTGAAGAGGTTTCATTTGAATGGTCACACCATAGAATTTCTAAAAAGTTAGAAGTACACTACATGTCTCCATAACTGACTCTGGGAGTGAAAGGGTTAACTGCTATTCTAATAATATTCTTGGAAATTAGACAATAACAAAATAACCATTTAAGAATAATCTTGAGTGCGTCGAACAGAAAATGCAAGTGTCCAGTACCTGTCCAGTACTCTCATCTTTTCACAAATCTCCTGTTTCTCGTCCAGAGGGAACAAGTTCGGCACCTCACCAGCATTCAACAAGTTGTTCACATCTTCCAAGAAAGACTCCTCTTTAATCTAGAAGGGTAATACAAAAGTATGAAATGTTAGTTAACAAAATAAAGATTCCTCTTTTATCTAGAAGGGTAATACAGTATGGAATATTAGATCACAAAGAAAACTGATTCATTTTAATCTACCCGGGTTATGCAGAAGTTTAACCGCGGTCAAACGAGAGAAATTTGAAAAAGTTAAGCAAAGTACTTAAAAGTTAAGGCTGTCATTTTCACTGTTTAAAGTTTAATATACATGTATTGCCAATACATTGTCAATTTACCAAACGTTTTGAAAGTTTATTAAAAAAAGTTCTAAGCGTTTAAAAACTGTGAACTGCAGAATTGTCGGCGCCATTTGCCAACATAACTTTGATCACGCGCAAAGAGTTTTGGTCAGTTTTCAACGGAAAAAAGCTCGTCATTTTGAGAAAAATTAAAAGATAGTAACGTCAACTAATTTTTTTTATACATCCTTGTCCATATTTCCATTTAATATTAAATAAAATCCCACTACATAAAACGAAAAACGCTTCGGAAGTTTGACCGCGGTGGATGCAGAAGAATAAAAGACACCGTTGGGACAAAAAAACCTTTTGGTTAATATGGATTCAAACCTGTGTGTCAGTAAAGAGAAACACTCCATTCATATCCCCTTCTGCTGTCTTTCTCAGGATTGCCTTTAAGTCTTCACGCCACTCAGTTGAGGTGTAGCCTTTGCCAATTTCAACCTAAAATACACATGACAAACAAACATGAGTAAATCATTGCCAAACAACAACAACTTTATTATATTATCATACTGAAAGACAATACATTGAACTGACCCGCTAGTTGCTATGCTAATCTAGACGGCCAGTCTAGAAGAAAAACTTCAGTATTAAGAACAAAAAGAAAAACGATTACTAACATATTACTATTTCTTATTTAGTTTAAAGGGATTTTAAGCTTTGAGCAAGCAAGAGAAAATAAGTAAATTTACAGTAAATTTCACTTCCGGTGTGTTACAAAACCGCGCAAGAAGAAAGACTGTAAATAGTCGGCTGTGACGTCAATACAAGAATGGCGGTGTCGAGGTTTCTCGGTTCCTCACATTTTTTGGTGTGCCTTGAGGAAGAAACATGGTTCTATTAAGGTGTGTTGTCTATGGTTGTAGCAACACGCACCAAAAAACGGAGAACTGAGAAATCGCGACACTGGCATTCTTGTATTGACGTCACAGCGAACTATTTCCAGTCTTTCTTCTTGCGAGGTTTTGTAACTCACAGGAAGTAAAATTTCACGATTTTAGACGGCTAAATCGTGGACAAGAAAAATCGATATAGAAAAACGTTTTTCAACTTTCTTATCAGAACGCCATGTAGATTCCAACAAGCAAATGAAAAAAATCTGTCATATACACTTTAAGGGGACGTTCTTATTTTTGTCGCAGAAAGAAATTTTATGATAACGATGTTATACTGACGTTACCTGGAACAAGTCATAATCTGCCATGTGCGCAGCTAGTCTAGTAAGACTCTGTCTTCCACTGCCGCCAACACCCACCAATAGACAGTGGCCACGAGGCTGCTTGATCACACGGGAGATTCGAGACACGTGCTCAATGGCAAACCTACAGAACAAAAAAAAAACGTACCGGAAGTCTTATTAGGTACCTTAAGCAAGGATAACGTTGACGTCACGGACGCCACGAACACCAACCGGAATTCAACTGTTTTCCTTTGCGCGTCACCTGTCTTCATTGCATCATGCCAGAGTCGTCGCTTTGTGAGAAGCAAAAGCATTCCATAAAAAGAAACGCCAGACTTCAGATTGATGATTGTGGCGTCCGGAATGTCAACGAACTCGTTGATTGAGGCTCCAAATATTACAACAAGAGGTTTGTCCATGGTTCTGTGCTGTCCGCAGACGAACCGTCTACTTCAAAGGTAACCCAACAAAAACGTAATAAAATCGAATAGGCGATATGATGAACCGGGGGGGGGGGGGGGGGGGGGGGGGTACTCCCGACAATTTAGGATAGGTGTGTGTCGCCAAGGTTCTCAAACTCTGACCCTATTTAAGGGTAGAAAATCGAGATTTGATACCCTTTTTAAGGCCCAATTCAGGCGTGTAGTACAGTTTTAACAGACCATATCTTTTTCGTTTTGCGCCTTGGGGTGGATACTGCAATTTAGTGACCCTATCTAAGGTATATCTAAGGATCACAATTCCAAAAATACCAAAAAGGATACCCTATTTAAGGACTGAGCACCTCAAAAACCCTACCCTATCAGGCGGCACTAGCCTATATAGCGTATATAGGTATAAGGGAGTACCCCCCCCCCCCCCCCCCCCCCCCCCCCCCCCCCCCCCCGGATGATGAATAACAGAGAACATTATGAGAAATAGTTTAAACATTAAAATGAGTAAAATTCCCCAGAAATACTACTGTCAAATCGTTGATCAATGTGTTTTCTAAAAAGTTTATAATCGATCGATGACTAGCGTCCATACCTTATAGTGTTGTTCACTTAAAGCAACGTTAGATTAAGGCTTTCGATTTTAGGAGTATTACAGTGATTAATTTGTTAAAAAACTGTACTGACAATTTAACTTAAATTCACAAAATTGCGATACAAATTGCAAAACACATTGCCTAGTGTAACATCTCCTTCAGGATTTTGGGAGTTTAGAACATGTCATAAGCGTAGCTGTCTGCTGCCTTACCTAAACAAAACCAAGTTCATGGGCTTCTTGCTCATGTTATTGAACTCATCTAAGTAGTTCTCTACCACAGTACGCAGCTTGTTCAAGTCCTTGACCTCTATATACGGCTTAGGATCGGCTTTGGGATCAGTGAAATCACAGTAAATCAGACTTCTTAAGTCATCCTCTTCCACCCGACCATCCTGATTGGAGGCTAGTCGTTCAAACAGCTTGTCAAACTCTACACCCAGGTGAGGTTTAGACATCTCGCGCATGAAGTTGAACAGCCACTGTCTGTCACTGTCATCCACCAATCGGTCATAATACACACGGTAAACCTATCGATATACCTTACATTAGCAATGAATACACACGTTAAACCTATCGATATACCTTACATTAGCAATGAATACACACGTTAAACCTAGCGATATACTTTACATTAGCAATGAATACACACGTTAAACCTATCGATATACCTTACATTAGCAATGAATACACACGGTAAACCTATCGATATACCTTACATTTACAATGAATACACACGTTAAACCTATCGATATACCTTACATTAGCAATGAATACACACGGTAAACCTATCGATATACCTAACATTACCATCTTGGTGTAACACTTTGGTACACCAACATGGCGGCCAAAACTTCATACCACTCAATGCGACTGCACACACGGACTAAAGAGTTAAAACCACATTACAATACGCTTGGTTAGACTCTTACAGACCTCATGGCTCCAGAGACGCTTGAGGTTATCAGGGTCTTCAATGATGTCAGGAGTGGAAAGAAGAGTACCCTGGATGACGCGTGCAAAGTCTCTCAAGTTGAACAGGTAGTGTGACTTGGCTGGGGTCGGCAGGAGGTTCGTCATGGCATTCTTGTACACTTCTAAAGTACTGTTAACCAGTAACTCACCAACAGCAAGATATTCCTTGGCAAAACCCCTGAAATATGGTGTGAAGTGATTGAAAATAATCAAGAAAAGCTTAGAAAGCTGCATCCACATAACATGTCTGCAATCCAGTGTTTTGAAAATCAAACAAAAGGTAAACTCCTGCCCTCTTCTGTATATATGTTGTGGTTCAAATTTTTCTTTAGTTTGAAAATTTTTAAACCAGTTTAATTTCTATTTTCCTTTGTCTCAGATTTTGGTAATGAATCTGGGTAGTTTCTTGGTGTTGCGGATGGTGTGATCACCAAATGACGTAAAACAAAAGATTCAAAAGACACTGAACAATACCCACACCACAACACAAAAGCTAACCAACAATGGCTTCCGCAACACCAAGAAACACCCTGAATCGGAGACAACGGAAAACAAAAATCAAACTGGTTTGAGAATTTTCAAACCAAAGGCAAATTTGAACAACAACATATTCATGCAATTTTAAAAGTTCTAATTTGCCCAATCACGAGCCCATTCCCAATATCATTCTGCTAACGTAACTTAGTTGACGAAATGGAGTCAATTTTTTTCGTGTAATTCTTGTTCATAAGCTTTTGCGTTGTGATGTGTATATTGTTTAGTGTCTTTTGAATCTTTTCGCACCATCCACAACACCACCTGGAAAACTGCCACTTTTTTGCGGAAAATGTTTTGCGAGAGTTTTATTCTGTGGGATGTTTTTTTTTTTTGCGGAGAGAGGGTGAAATAGCAAAAATTGCAACAATTATATGCCACAAAAATTTTGTGCTACACAGTAGAAGGAAATTGTTCGATTCTTTACCCAAGTTCATACAAAAACGGTTCACAAGTTATATCCTTTGGAGTCTGACATACCTACATAAGTTGAGGAGTACCCCTGGATGTGTAACTTACCTTGTTGTAAGGTGCCAATCCATGATCCGGCCAAATATCTTGGTCATGGTGCTGTCATCAAAAGTGGTGATGCTGATGGTGTTAAAGTGGCGCAGGAAGCGAGGGGTGACGGGGTTACGTCCTCCCCCAGGGGGTCCCATGGCACCAATCATCTGGATGTCAATCAGGTGAATAGGAGAGGTGTCCTTTAGGTCATACCTGAAATATCGTGTTTTCATGATTATGGCCAGGAGCTTGCTTTAAGCTTACTTCATTATCTTGAAATTGGAAGAAACCATCGCCAAAAGTGATAGAAGCAAAGAAATATGAACTAAACAGACAAATTAACGGCTAGAAAGATCAAAATTTCACAAGAAAGGCAAGTCTGATTGTTGACCACCTGTCAATAAATCAAATTCATGAAGTGTACTCCACATCAATCCTTGCAATTCTGCACTTTATTTCCAAACTACTGCTTTGTTTTGCTCTGAAGAATCATTTTATCCAACTAAGTTGTGCATTTGGTGGCATTTGGCGATATAACGTGGAAATAAACTAAGCGCAATTTTGCTATTTCGGCGGAACAGTGTCCCTTTAAGGTCGTTTGGTGAATATCTTAGTGTTATTTACCAGTTCCAGTGATCCATCCATTGACGGAGCAGCTCTATGGGAGGCTGGGCACCATACACTTCACGAGCCGGCATGTTCAAGTCATCAACAAACACAACCTGTAAAATTACATCATTTACATCTTACTACAGGGGACCTCAAGCAACCAAGATGGCGACAGTCACAATGTCACAAGACAATACATCAGCGTTAGTTTTTTTGTATATTTCTTTGCCTCAAATGACCACTTCAAGGTTTTATAGAGAACGAGAAAACACAACGATGAATTTTCCTTTCTGTATGCGAACGTAAATTCCATAACTAGTTCAGCCACATTAAAGAAACTGAATAAGTTGAAAAATCACAGATCAGTTTAATAAAAGAAGGCAAAATCACTTAGAGTAGTTTTCAATCGAGTGTCGATAAAGCAAAACCAAAGTAATTACTCTGGCCAATCACAAGACACAGACAATCTAATGAGCCAATCAGAACACGAAGAACATCCATGTAGCCGGCGCCAAGCGCGAGAAAACGCGTGCGAACAAGTTGGAGTTGGAGTTGGTTTTACTTTTTATTAGTTGAGAAAATGGCGCGAGATTTTTTAGCCACAAACTGTAGCACTGCAAAACCAAAGCAGTCACGAAATCGCTTCTGACACTCAATTGAATGCCGCGCTGTCTCAATTATGACAAAGTACATATTTTTGGAACTATTCTGGTATAAGACTAGACAGAATGGACAGTAATCATGTTCTTTTGGGGCATGTTATAAGCAAAATAGTCCTCAGCTTTTTCTGCTTCTAGAAAAATAATTAATGGAATACAATTTACTTGGAACAGGAGGAATTTCACCGTAAAGGAAAATCATCTCATTTTCAGCATATCCAGAGTTCGTGTGTTACTGAGAGATGGTTGATGACGTACCGTTTTCTTGCCCAATGGAGGACCAAACACTCCTTTACGTCTCTTGTCCAGTTTGGACATGATGATGTCTTGAGTCTGTTTGGCTGTGGTTTGCGCCGAGAAATTGATCAGCAATGGCTTGTAAGTGTCAGAGAGTTTCTTTAAAAGGAAGTTCTGTTGGAGGGAAACAGACAATAAGAAAACAAACCACAAATGAGTTCCCAGTGCTAACAACCACTGTGACGGCAAGCGACCTACCATTTCAGCATTCACAGTGTTGGCCGTATAGTTTTAAATTCTTTAGACAAACAAATTTTCTCTACAATGTCTCTCTTAACCAACAGTGCCCGGGCAAAAATCAACCCAAATTTCATTTTGTAAAATAATAAAAAGCAAATGGTACCATGCAAAAGTACTGCCGAAGAGTTTTCATTTGAATGGTCACACCATAGGATTTCATCAACAGACTCAAAAGTTACAACAAATGGTACCATGCAAAAGTACTGCTGAAGAGGTTTCATTTGAATGGTCACACCATAGGATTTTGTACACAGACTCAAAAGTTAGAACAAATGGTACCATACAAAAGTACTGCTGAAGAGGTTTCATTTGAATGGTCACACCATAGTATTTCGTTGACAGACTCAAAAGTTAGAACTACACTACATGTCTCCATAATTGACTTCGGGAGAGAAAGGCTTAATCGTGCTTTGAACAACCCGGCCCAGGAGTAGTAGTGATACTCCTAGCTGATTCCTACTACGGAAATATGTTGCCCTCTAGTCAGAATGCGACTTTACAATTCGTAAGGTGCTACAGTGAAGGTATAATTCGAGCAGCGTACTGACCGTGATGTAAACAGATTTGCCTGTTCCCGTGGGTCCAACAAATAGACAGGATTTCTGGTGAGACACCAGCTGTTCCATCAGGACTGTGTACCGCACTGTATCCACAGTCGGCACTATGATCTCGTTAAATGCCATCTCCTGCAAAATGCAATCAGCATTGCAAATCAGTCACATCTTCAAGACAGCAAACTTTTGGCGGAAACTGATTTTTCAACTCACCTTTGGAATGGGAGGGGCATCTTTGATTTCTTCAGTCCACAGTTCCCACTTGCCCATACCCTAAAAAGCAAACGATAAAGATTGTTACTCCATAACTATCAAGTCATCGCCGCATTTCAGGTATAGTTTTGTACCTCTTTGATGAAGCGGTAGTCATAGACCATTCCCTTGCTAGGGAAGGGGCAAAGGAAAGGGCGTGGCGGGGGATCCACTATTTCCAGTATGTGATACTTGCTCTTGCTTTCAAGTGACAGCGGACCCTACACAAAAGAAAAAAAAAGAAATTCAACTCTTTGTTCCTTATCTCGATATTCTTACTATAATGAACGGTTAATTGTTTAAAGCCAATTTAGACTACAACTTTGTCCATACTTGTCCCATACTCGGACAAATTTATGCATAGCATTGTACTGTAATACATTGAGCTGTATTGTGCCGTTCTAGAATGTATTGTTAAACTATTGTTATGGTCATATAATACAATACAATGCTATGCATAAATTTGTCCGAGTATTGGACAACCCTCACTTTGTCACATGTGGCATGCTTAAGGTCCATTTACACGGTACAACATTTACCTAGACAACTACTGCATACAACCTGCTCATGCCATACATACGACACAAATCGCGTCGTCTAAATCAGCCTACAACTCGCTCACAACTGTTACGAAAAACGTTGTAGGATTTTGAAACATATTTTAAAACCCTACGACGATCGTATAGCCACATACAATGTTATATGATGCGTGTTGTACAGCTATTTCAATTAACGTTGTCGGATGAAAAAAGCTCAAAGCCAAGACCGCAAGGTAGTATGGGATTTATATGCATAAATTCACCACAATTGCTATTAACAACTATCCACACAACCTTGCGGTCTTGGCTTGTAGGCTTTGAGCTTTTATCCGACAACGTTAATTTTCGCCTGAAGCAAGCAGGGCGCGCTACAAAAAATCGCATGTGATAAAGTTGTGCTGTGTAACGATGAGTATCGTAAACATCACATCCGACAAGGTTGCACCATCTAAACTGGTCCATCTTAAATTCCCTCTCAATACACTCATCACTCATTTTGATAATGTAATCAACATAAGTAAACGTAAACAAAACTTGAACAGTGGTATGATCTGGTAAGCTGGAATACTTATTTATAAGCAAACATAATCTTTGACATCAGAATTAACTTTAGTGACCAATTTAAACCAATATTTACCTCTATAATTTCTCGGAGCACTTTGTCAAAATCTTTCCTTCCCCGAGCATCAATGGAGGCACCCAGAGACCACACACATGAGAACAGGAAGATACACTGCCGGGCACACAATAAAACAGCGTAAATGATTTAAACAAGATGGCAATCAAGGACAACAATTTCACTCTGAAGAGCACCCAAAATAAAAATTAAACAAAAAATCCCCAATGTGATTTGGTAAGAAAAGTACTGCTAATTAAAAGAGCTTTCATTTGAATGGACATACTGTAGGATTTCACCACAGACTCAAAAGCACCACGGAAAAGTACTGCATAGCAACATTCATATCAATGGTTACACTGTAGGATTTCACCCATGTACTCAAAAGTTAGAATTGAATGACTCGACTCGAAGGCTTGATTGTTTCTTGGAGTGAAAGCTTTAACAAAAGGCACAAGTCTCGCTGTTACCTCCAGCCAGGCGGCCACCTCTCTTTCATTGAGCTCTTTGAATTTCTGATCATCATGGAACTCATCCATCATGGTGTCCATGAGGTTCATGTGTGACTTCACCATGTTAGCGTCTGTCGTGGGAGACAGTTCCTACATCAAGGAAAATCTATTGTCAGTTTCTTTATACAAATTGCTGTCTTCACTTAGTTCCACTCAGGAGGTCACAGAGGCACTGAGCGGAACCAAATTGTCTCAAGGACTATTATACCTAACTCTCAAAGACACTGACAGTCGTTATTTGAAATATCACAGACATTGTTGAAATATCAGACAATGTTGAACACTGCTTCTTAATTGTTATGTTTCATTGCTATTTCAACATTGTTGGCATTTATTGCTATTTCAAAATGATGTTTATAATAGTACTGTTTGTTATCCAAAAGGGGAGGAATGTAATATATTAGGACCCAGATCCCCCTCATTCAGACAAGTAGCGCCTGACAGTTGTTGTCGAGGAACACTCAGTCAATCCTTTTGGTTCAATCCAATTTAATCCTTCCATTTACCCGACAAGCTCGGTCCACAACAAGTTGGCCATTTGACATACTTCTAATAACTTTGTTCTTCCATTGCTTGAACAACCAAAATCTATGGCCCTATCCGCCTGTATGCTCTTAAATTCGTTTGCGTTGATGATGGAGCATTTGAAATCTTGACCAATAGCGACTCCTGGACGATAACTCCTTCCAAACTTGTTACATTTTCTCGTCTCCAAAACTTACATATCACGTGAACAAAACGTGTTCGTATGGCGCCACAAACGTTGTAAATTTCACAACTTAACCGTCAACGTTTCATTGGTCGAAAGTGACACATAACCGACAAGACCTTCAATGTTTGAAAAGTAAAACTTTGCGCTAAATTCGTCACGCTTCAAGGACGGACGCAAACCATAGTAAATCTCCATTTTCCAAAAAACTCCATTTCGAGCTGCGTTTTTTGAAAAGGCCAAGGTGTTTGATTGTATTCTCAGCAACTCCTTTGCACTGAATTTCAATGTTCATCATTGTTTTGTAATTTGCTAGCTTTCCTTACTATACTTATAATAAGGGTTGTTTATGCGGCATTGGTCACTGGATAGTACGTGATTTCCAGAAGTGGAGTACTTACCTTGAATCCTCCTTTGCGAACAAACTGCAGGAGTGCCTCTTCCATCCTGTCAAACAAGTCTTTAATGAGTTCAAGGTTCTCTTCATTCAGTGTTTTGGGCAGAGTACTGAGCCATGACACAAGCAGTGGCTTCCATCCCAGCATATGAGGCTCCATGTAGATCATACCACAACGACTCACCTATAACGGTTCATTACACACATTACGGACCTTGGAGCAGCTTTCAATTGACTGTCAAATGTTATTTCATGATTGCTTTGGTTTTGCATTGCTACGCTTTGTGATTGGCTAAATTACCTCGCGCCACTTTCTCAACCAATCAGAAGTAAAACTAAAACAAACTATAACTTGCACGCATTTTACCGCGCTTAGCGCCGGCTACATGTATTTGCTTCGAGTTTTGATTGGTTCATCGAATTGTCTGCGTCAGTTGTGATTGGCCAGAGTGATAACTTTGGTTTTGGTCTTACGACACTGAAGTCAAAACCGCTCTTAAAATGCGACTATAGGAGTAATATCCTTGAAATTGTGCGTTTTTTGTTGTTGTCAAAACTGTGGCAAGTGATTCTTCAAGTGAACGAACCCATGTTCAGCTTTTAGGGAGTGCTATCTATTTACATCAGACCATCCACATAACATAATAAACAGAAGTTTCATAGAACCAGCAGGGTAATTGTTAACAAAACTTGACCGGCCGGCAAAGAAAGAGTATATGAGTTCAACAAGGAACAGCAGTGTTCGTGTGTGAAGAGGATACTTACAGTGGCTGGGGAGGCAACCTCCAAATCCAAAGGCTCAAACATCAAGTTAGTAGTTGAGGCAAGCTGGATGATTTCTCCACTGTTCAAGCAAAGCTGAAAAATAACACATCAAAGCGTTCAGATTTGTTTCAGGGGCATATAGTCAATGGGAAATTATAAGGGATTCAATAATGCAAAACATCGGACTTTCAAGGGAAACGTGTGAGACTTGCAGCTTCACACAAAATACCTATTTGTGTACATGTGGGGGTCAAGCGTGCAGCTTTCACTGGTAAACTGTAAATTACCTGATGTGGGTTTTAAAATACTTGTTATGTTAACGATAATAGCGACCTTCAGATTTGACTACGAGTACGAAATCGAGTACGAGTACGACTTTGGAATTTCGAGATAATTGTATCCACCGAACTGTAACTCCATCCTGTTGCTGACTAACACGTAAATAAACGTTAGGGATAAGATTGGTGTGATAATTAAGTATATGAGGCACACGAATTTGGTTTGAAAACTCGTACTCGTACTCAATCTCGTACTCGTAGTCCAATCTGAAGGTCGCTATTTTGTCAGGTGAAGCGACCAGCATTTACAGGGCCTTTATTTGACCTGACCCCCTTATTATTTGGAAGACTATATCTAACAAACTTTAACGAACAGTTGATTGCTCCATCACAAAAATTAAAAACAAGGAGCATATGCCAGAAAAATGTTTTATGCAGCCAAACTTTACACAAACGCAAACAGATAAATAACTGAACATTTTGTCAGTGGTTGATTGTTTTGTACGAACCTTTTTGTTGTCATCCAGTACAGTGTTCATGTTTTCAATCCATACAGCATCAACAGGTCCGTCAAAGATGAGCCATTTGCGGTCAGGAGTCTATCATGAAAGTAAAGCAATCAATCCTGATATCACATACAACACTAATAAACTGGTAAGATGCATTGCACAGGTGCGTTAAAAACAATTATTAAACCGGCTATCATAATTATGCAACATAACTTGTAACAGTACTGTTAAAAGGTGCATTTTTGGAGGTGTTTTCACAGTAGAAAGCAGTAATTGAAGAGTATGATGGCAAAAGGGCGTAAACTGTGTATGCTTGACCTCCTTAAAATCGTTCCAAATTAGGTCTTTGTATGACATACAGGCTGGTTATCATATTAGAAACCTGCGAACTGAAACAGTGAAGAAAAAAACTGCATGTGATTCAAGCATGGCTTGAGTTGCTTCCATTTTTAGGAAGGTTAACTCTTCGAATTGTGTTCAATTCAGGTCAAGAGCTAATTTGAACAAGCCCTTCAATAGCCCTTATGCATGTTTACGTAAGACTAACTAATTTCACCGTGAAAAAGTGTTAAGTTTAACGCTGTAAAAAGTGTTAAAAATGAAACTAGACGTTTCGGCAATGCTGCCTTCATCAGTAGTAAAAATGTGTTCCTTTTTTTTTTTTTTTTTTAATTTCACCCCCAAGCCTTGCTTTCGAAGTGTAAACCTGTGACAAACTCATCAATGTATTCTCAAAGAAGCAAAGTTGAAAAGAATACCACTCAAAAAACAACGTGAACTTGTCAAAGGTTTGCAAGAATTTCGTACAAACGAGGTTTGGTGGTGAATTTTGAGCTGGTGACGTCTAGTACTTACAGTTGATGTAGCAAATGCCCTATAATTGACAGCTAGCACCCCATCTGACCACTCGTGAGAGACCGGATCAAACTGTCCATACAGCTGCCCCATGGTGATGGCTTTAGGGTTTATGATGACAGTCTGTACTTTGTTCTCTTCCATCAGCCCTTTCTCTGCCACATCACTGAGAGCACGAGCCAGCACACGGTAAGCACTTGTTTTACCACCAAACGGCTCCCCAACAATCATAAAGCCATGTCGCACAATCATCATCTCATATATCTGCCAAGTGCATAAAAACAATTTTTACAAAATGACCTCCACCCTCTCCTTCGATGCTGCATATGCACGTAATTGGAAACTTGGAAACGAAGTTGGCAACTTCATTCCCGCCAAAGTACATATCTGTCTTGTATAAGATGATGGAAACGTTGAAAACACGTACATCAGCGGGAATGAAGTGGACGATCGGTAAAAACGCATAAAAGTATTTCAAACGAAAACGCATTAGTGTGGACAGGGCCTAAAACCAACGGAGAATGAAATCGATAAAACCGGCGGTTTTCAAAAACGCTTTTCAAAGTGGAAACTTTTGAAAACACAGCTCTATCGTTTTAGTGTAGACGGCAAAAACGGAGCTTTTCAAAAACGCTTACATCACAACTAGTAACGCATAGTATTGCTGATGCTATTGGAGCATGCGTAATGAACAGAAAAATGTCCGAGCAGAGCCTGGTGATGAAAACGCATCTTTGGATCATCGTTTTTCAGCTCCTAGTGTGGACGCAAATCTTTTTATAGGTTTTCAAAAACGCATTTGTGTGGACGGGGTCTCAGTTTGAGCAATCATAGCGCACGTATTTCTTTGAACATTCTGTAACAGCAAGTAATATTGTCTTATTTCTAGCGGTAATTCATAAACTGACCTGGATTATCTTGGTTAGGAACTGGTCCACCATCTGCAGGTTCATTGCCTTGCAGTTTTCTTGAACAGCATTCGTTAAAATGGTGTAATCAGGTTTAGGCAGCTTGACACCGGGGAACAAATCTGAAGTGATTCCCTTAAACACAATAAGCACATTATATAAGTATCATAAATAAGTAACTGCCCTTATGATTATAAACAACAAGGTAATGTCCCAGTAGTTAACATACTTCAAACAAAGGCAAATCATGAGCCAAGAACTTGGGAAGATTCACATCATTGATGGAGCGTAACATCAAAATGTCTTCATTTTCCTCTGGGTATTTTAACTAGAAATGAAGAAAGGAAACAAAAAAAAAGTTAAAAGATAAACAATATCGAACTCTTTTACTGCCAAAGGTGGCCAAAATCAGAATTTAAAAAAAGTCCCAAATTCAGAGTGGTAAATTACTAAAGAACGAACAGTGCTAAAGAAAAGCAGTGCAAAAGAGCTTTAATTTCAATGGTCGCACCGTACGATTTGATCCACATACTAGAAAGACCGAGCCACATCACAGAACTCAATGTTTGACACCGGGAGTGAATTAAAGGGGTCATGTCACCTATTTTTAGTATCGTTTTGACAAGCCAAAGAACATTATTTGTACCAACGGAAACCTACCACGTTCAGTTAAGGGGACACTGTTCCGGCTGAAATGTCGTGTTTTCATGATTATGGCCAGGAGCTTGCTTTAAGACCGGCACACACAAGGGGACATGTTGCGGGGACATGTTGCAGCGACAGTTTCCCTCGTGTGACATCCCTGTTTCTGCGAAAAAGTTATGTTGCGGGGACACAATTTTGTCCCCGCAACATGTTGCACGAAATTCAGCTGGTTTGAATTCGTGCGTCATGAAGTGGGGACAAAATGACCGCCATTTCGATGTCGCATCGTGTGCACTGCTCTTGCAAACTGTCCCCGCTACAAAATAGGTGTGGTAGGCTACTATTTCTTCTTTTGTTTTCAGCCACCTGCGTATCCATCGTTTTTGGTCAACAAAATTACACATTTCTTCATCTAGTAATATCATTGACAGTAGTAAAAGCTTCTTTTTCCTAACTATAGAGTCCGCCATCTTTCTTTGCTCGTATACTAGTTCCCAGGCGCCCTTAGTGATTTCTGTGATTTTTATACCTCAATCCGCTTTGTGTGCACCAGCTTGCGTACTGTCCCTGCAACATGCGCCAGTATGCTGTGCACACGAAGGGGCTTGTCCCCGCTTCATGACCCCACAACATGTCCCCTAGTGTGTGCCGGCCTTTAAGCTTATTTTATTATCTTGAAATGGGAAGAAACCATCACCAAAAGTGATAGAAGCAAAGAAATATGAACTAAACGGACAAAATTTCACAAGAATGGCAAGTCTGATTCTTGAACACTTGTCGATAAATCAAATTTGATGAATTGTAATCCACTCCAATCTTTGCAATCCTGCACTTTATTTCTAAACTACTGCTTTTGTTTTGCTCTATAGAATCTTTTATCCATGCAGCTAAATTGTATAATTGGTGGCATTTGGCGATATAACGTGGAAATAAGAAAGCGAAATTTTGTTATTTCGGCGGGACAGTGTCCCTTTAACACACAGTAACTATACTACTCTATAAAGAGGCGTCTTTGGCTGCAGATGGCCACGATGGAAATGAAAAAAAAATAGCCCATTTTTACAAGTTTTTCTCTTGTGTCTTGGTAAAATATCTCAATAACTGATTAAAGTTTGTTCTTCCTTCAACGAATCACTTGATATCTTCAATATTCTAGAAGCATTTTATGTATGAACAAAAATATTTAGTTGATTATTAAAAAGTTTGGGCCAAAAACCATCAAAACCATCAAAACCACTATGACATTGCCGCTTTTAGGCCAACGTTATAGTTGCGTTACCTTTAGGTTTCCAGCAGCAGTCAGCACAGACTTGACAGCCCTCATACCATAGTCATAATGATGCTGAGATGACAATTGTTCGGAGCACAGAGTGTACGTGGTGACAATCTTCACGGCCAGGGGACGGGCCTGCATTACATAACAAAACGGGAAAATGAATCATAGAATGAAATGCAAGATACAATAACAAAAGGAGGAAAATTGCTGACATAAGTATTGTGTAAGGATCGTAAAGTGGTTTTGAACTACTCTGGCGAATCACACCAATAGTCATGTTGGACTACTTTTTTTTCTTTTTTAAACCATGGCTGCAGTGACATATCGACATTGTATTGGCTTAATAAAGCACTTTTTAATTGAGTGTTGTAAAACCCCAAACAAAGTAATTTCTCTGACCAATCACAAAAGACGCAGACAATCCAATGAACCAAACAGAACTCGAAGCAAATACATGCAGCTGACGGGAAAACACGTACAAGAAGTCAAAATTGGTTTTGGTTTTACTTCTGATTGGTCGAGAAAGTGAATTTATTTTTTTAATTTCCAATCACAAGTACGGAATAAGGCAAAACCAAAGCAATATCACAAAACTTTAACTTACATTAACAAACCCATAGGAATACAGTGATATTTCAGCAATCAATGCATAATCTGGAACCATCATGGCAACGGTTCTGAACAAGGCCTGCAAAAAAGGGGAAAAGTAATTTGATAACGATCTAGAAAAAGAGTAAACAATAGATATAGAGTATTAAGAAAACTAGAAAGAAAGCCATAAGTACAATGCTACATGTATGTGATATGCGTACCTTGAGATTGTCAGGTAACTCAGATCTGCCTGCATAGCCTGGGTTCATGGTGATGAATGTAGCACATGTAGGGTCTAACTTGAGTTCTGTGCCCTCAAACAAAAGAGTGTCTGACCCTGAATTAATGCCTGAAACAACAACAATAACAGGTTATAAGCTCATACAGTTATGAACGGTCTACACATATGGAACAAGTATAATAAAGAGCGTGATTTTAGTGACGTCCGCGCTAGGAGAACAAGGTGCATGCACCCCCGAAATGTGTTGTTCCAGAAAATATCCATACCCCTCCCATGGAAGAATGTTTGGTTTTGACCCCCCACCCCACCCCTCTGGAAATTCCAATTTAGCTTCATACTTTCCTTTAAAAAAAAATTGTCTTTTGACTCCCCTCCGCCTTAGAATTTCTAATTACCCCCATGGGGGAGATTAGGATATTTTCTGGAACCGCACAATCCACACTAGTCTTGCGACTGCTACACAAACTATAATAGGCCACTTTGAAAAATAACATGTGCAGGTTTCGGTGGTGCTTGATGTAAGCCTGATTTTTCCGGTCTCTTTTGTTTTCAGCACGAACTGCACATTCTATGCTTCAACGTCTTGGCAATTTGCATACGGTGCACATTTGTATACGAACACACAATGCTACGTCCTAGCGTTCCTACATG
The DNA here is from genome assembly GCA_024195265.1 of Dendrophyllia cribrosa. Lineage (NCBI taxonomy): Eukaryota > Metazoa > Cnidaria > Anthozoa > Scleractinia > Dendrophylliidae > Dendrophyllia > Dendrophyllia cribrosa. Next base: position 25,330,110 of record JAJLRJ010000014.1, on the reverse strand, counting down.
TACTCCGAATTCCATTGTGCCATTCTAACAAAGGATACTTGAATAATTACACCCCAGTGAGGCTGAGCCTGCACATAAAATATTATGGTATTTTTCGAAATGGGCTATTGATGAAGTCATACCCATTTGAATGGTAAGAATCTGCTGGGCAACCACAGACAACACCTCCAGGTCAATGCGGTTAAATTCATCAAAACAAGACCATGCACCGCATGATGCCAAACCCTGTGAAGAAAATAAAACAGCAACAACGTCACCCAACTTACAAAGTGTGCAGTGTAAACCAAACCTAAATCTTGCTTATGATTTTCGTGTATGACTGGAAAAAAAGTCGTAGGATTTTGAAACATATGTTTTAAAACTTTAGAATGTTTCGTAGCCACAAACAATCAAAGGCTGCTATGAGCCCACTCGTGAATAGAAAACACTCTAAATAGAAGATTCTGCACACCTTCAGACCCTCCCCTCTCCTCCACTGTCCCCCACTTCCTGCACCCAACTCCTCACCCTCCCCTCTCCTCCACTGTCCCCCACTTCCTGCACCCAACTCCTCACCCTCCCCTCTCCTCCACTGTCCCCCACTTCCTGCATCCAACTCCTCACCCTCCCCTCTCCTCCACTGTCCCCCACTTCCTGCACCCAACTCCTCACCCTCCCCTCCCTCAAACGCTGTCCCCATAGGTAAGGCAGGTGACCATTACATATCGTGGACTCAATATTTACAGTCAAATGAGCAATTGAGTGAAACATCTACCCAAATGCTATGACTCGTTTCAAAGCTTCGCACATTCACGAGTTAAAAATGAAGCAATCTTGAGTTTTGGTGTGCAAGGGCACTGCAAGCTACAAAAGTCGCATGTGACAGTTGCAAGCAAACATACCATTGGAATCCTCCCTCAGCTGTCGTTGTATGTGACAAGTTAGTGAAATTACCTTGAAGAACTTTCCCAGTGCAATGTAATCCAAGCCATCAGAGCAGTTGAACACAACGCACTGTTTAGCTACAGCTTTGGCCAAGTCTTTGGTAGTTTCAGTCTTGCCTGTTCCAGCAGGTCCCTCGGGGGCTCCTCCCAAGTGAAGCTGTAGAGCTCCAAACAGAGTCCTGTGTGACAACAGCATGAATAATTACACAGCGATACCAGGAAAAAATCCCTATTTACAACAAACTGATTATGCCATTTAGTAAGTCAGAATTTTGACTGAAAATGCAGTCAAGCTTCCATTGATTACCAAAACACAAGTGATTCAGAATCATATCGATAGCAAACTGATTTACCGCAGTCAAAGTTGATTTCATGGATTTCAGACTGACTTAGGCAAAATCACATTATTGGCTGTATTCTTAAATCAGTGGAGTATGAAGCAGTTTAGTCAGAAATATGTTCGAAACGTCTCAGCTTTAGTGCTAAAAGGCAATAATTTCCACAACAACCAGGCCTTCTTTTTCTCGTTTTGACTGCCAAATACTCTTCTGTAATAATGGCCACCTCTCTAACAGCCAAAACATTTCCTCAAGATGGGCCATTATATGTATTTATTGACTAAGTGGGAGGGCCGGATGGGAATATATTTGGCATGAGGTCATGCTGTACAGTAGTATGGACCAAGTGCGACAAGGTCTGTGCGCCATGACTGAGAGCCAAATATTTTCTCATTCGGCCCGACCTAACTTAGTCAATAAGTATTTTATTATATGACCAATTTGGAGACAAAATTGCTTGGAATTTAAACATGCGAGGCTGTGTGCTTTTGTAGTAGGGCAGGCCCCGCTTGTGCAAATGCATACAGCCCTCATACAGGTCACTTTCATCAATGGTTTTGCAAAGAAAAGGCTTGCAGGGTCATATGGGTCATATGATGATTAAGTGAATGTCATAGCCATTCAACTCACTGTATGAAAATAATACTCACTTGAACATAATTATGTTGTATTGTTTACCTGTAACATCTGTCAGTTAGAGGAGTGATAACCAGACGTCCTGAATTACCAAGATACTCATAACCATACGCCAGCTGAGCACTGATCATTCTTGTCATCACGTTCTCCTCCTATACACAGCAAACACATGAGATGAGATGAGACACTAAACCACAAATTAAGCTATTGTAAAGACATTAAAGGTACTCCCAACCTTCATGGGTGACTCCTTTGGAAAAAAAATTGTACAGACCATAAAATTTGAATTTTTATCTGAAGGACACCTGCAAGGGATTGGAGTACCCTTAAAGGGGTATGTCAGCTATTTTAAGAATGAGACATCAGTTGAAACCCATGATGGTCTGGCAGTTTGGTGTACTTGATGGATGGATGGATGGATGGATGGATGGATGGCCAGGATGAAAGCTTTTCTTTATTGCATTAATTTTATATACTGGTATTTGGGAGGGCTTATTTTTGGAATGTGGCTAAATGTAATTTAGGCGAAGTTAAAATTGAGACAACTGCTGGCCAACGGTGCCCTGCTTGGCCTGGGCATGTGGGGTGTCTGGTTGGTTTTACAGTGACCCCTCACATATTTCTGTCAGATCATTTCGCATCTGTTCACTTGCTGACAGCTTTGTGCTCCCCCCAGACCCACCCTCCCTCCCTTTTGGTAAGCATAGCATGGTGGGCCTATGTGGTAAGTATTATTATTATTATCATGATCATTCTTTTGTAATTCCACTGATCTTTCAGTGTGACAGTGCTGGGTGGTTGCCGCTCACAGGGTTGCCATGGTTATGCAGCTGGCTTGGCTGGTTTCACCTGTGGCTCCACCAGTCTTTCAGGCACCAGCCCCCAAGCTCATCTATTGACGACGAGTGTAAAGGATTTTCGGGAGGGCTTACTTTTGGAAGGATTTTTGAGAAGGGGGCTCATATTCAAAATGTTATGGTGTGTGTCGACATGTGTGAACAACATATTAATATACGGACTACCATGTACCTCTATATAGTATCGTAATTGCGCCAACCACTCAAAATCATCGTCTCGCTGAACACCTGGAAAACAAAAATACCAACTTTTCTCCCAGCCATAATAACATATCTTATGATCTGTAAAGTTATAATCTTTACTCTGGGTATAGGACATAATGGAGAGAGGTGAGTGCTATATATCATAGGGTAAAAATAGAAACAAACCAAAGTAACCACTCTGGTCAATCACAACAGACGCAGCCAATCCACTCGACCAATCAGAACTCAAAGCAAATACAGGTAACTGGCACTAAGCATGGAAAATCATGTGCGATTGAGTCATGATTGGTTTTGAAATAAAATAAAAATAAATCACTTTATTTAGGTGTCAATGTATTTAGCACATAAGTGCTAATTGGGAACACCATAAAAAGAAGAGAGTAACATAAATAATTTTTGAACATAAATATTTTAAAAATCCTAATTGGTGAGAGGCTGACCAGTTGGCTATATATGTACAGTGTGGCCTAGGATTTGAACATGGGGCTAACATGTTGCAAATCCATTTAGTTGTGAGAGAAGGACTACTGGTTGCAAGTCCAACACCTAACAACTAGGCCATGCCACCTCTGACTCGTTAAGAAAGTGGAGCAGGTTTTTTAACCAATGAGAATACAAAAGTAAACAACTTTGAAAATTCAGATACTGTAAAACCAATCTTACTGGAAAACTTACCAAGTTCACATAATTTAGCCAGTACATCTCTGGCATGCACATCCAACACCACTAAGGCTCCTAAAGTTGCTCTGTTTTGTTTTGAGAGTTTACCACGTACGAGAGCAACAATGTCATCAATCTGACTGTTGTTCAGTTGAAGGTAATCATTTAAAGCCTGAAAGCAATTGATATTCACAAATAATTAACCTATAATTTAAAGTGTGTTATGAGTTGTTTGTACTCATACCGTTGATGTAGGCGGCGTGCATTATTAAAGAAATAAAAAACATGCCAAGTGTATTGTTGAATTATATAGGCACACGGGAATTATTAAAAACACAAGAGAAGTGTTCTTAAAAGTGCTTATATAACTCAACAATGCACGAGAAACAAGTTTTTTTTATTTCTTTTGTAAATTGAATGACCACAAAGGGACAAGAATTCGCACGTGGTTTATCGAGTTATAATGAATTTGGTTTGACCAATCATAGCACGCGTATTTCCTTGAACATTTAATAAAACTCTAAAACACGTGAAATACCGCGAAATTCGCTAGAAATCTTACCAAATACATGTCGGTACAACATATTGGAAACTTATCTTGGCTATTGGGGCTGTTTACTTGCCGTAAACTTGCAAATTTATGTTGAAACTTTGTCACTGCAACGAGTAAACAATGTCCCAAAACTAGCAGGCGTTCTTATTTTAATGTTGCAAAAAAACTGGGCAATGGCCACAATGTAAAAAGCTTTGCCATCGGTGCATTTCTCGAGCGCATTGTTGTTGAAAGAGCAAATGATGATCTCTGTTAAAAAGAACCTCATAGTCAAACAAATAGCAAACCGCCTTCAATATTCCTTTCTTGGCAAGTATGATAATCCAAACAAGTTGCAAAATCGCCGGTTGTAGTAAGGCAACATTTATAAGTAGTCAGTGTTTCTGTTGCTGTTGTTATTGCATAGGCTAACGCTCATCGTTTTCCCCCAAAAATTGGCAAAGTTTTCGTAATTTTTCATTAAAAACGTTTGTCAAATCAGTGTAAAACCGATCGTTATTTGGCGAAATTTGCCCCGAAAATTCCCACGAAATCAGCCGTTTTTTCCACAAATTTGTCTCTGAAAATCCCGGGAAATTTGACTTTTTTTCCCGTGACCTATCAGAAGCCCTGAGTATAACACCTGACCTTATTTATCAGTGTTGTCTTACCTGATCTCCGCCTTTGATTGCTTTATGAATCTCCAGTGTCCAATACAGCTGTGTCACACACAGCACTGTCTGTCCTGGCCAATCTCTCACCCACTTGACTCGTTCAGTCTTCACGTAAGCTTCTATTGCTTCAAAGATCACCTGGTCATTAAAATAAATGTATGGTCAACTCTCTCAAAGTAGGCACCGCTGTAAGGCAGATGTTTCTCTAAGGCAGACACGAGAGGCTGGCTGGTTGCATTTAAATTCCATCAATTTTCTGTCAGTAATGTCTCTATGAGGTGGACACCTCTCTAAGGAGGACAGCTAGATCTGGTGTTAGGGGTGTCCAAGGGGGGTGGGGAACTTGCATATAAAAATGACAGGGATGCTTGTGGGAAATTTTCAAAAACACCCTAAAAGGTACCAGAATCTGGTTTGATGGGTGTGGCTCAAGTGGATTTCACCCCTAAGAGGTACCAATTCTAAAACAACACATCAAATTTTTTTGGCTCAATCTCCAATACTGTAAAAGGTACTGCGATAATTCTAATGGTGGTTATTTTTAAGATTTTAGCACCCTAAGTGGTACCAATTATCTACAACTTTTGACCCCTAAAAGGTACGATGAGCACTCCAGTCATTTTTTATATTGGTCAGTCCTCCCAGTGTCCAAACAATAAGATGTGCACCCAGGATACTGGGATAGAAATTAACAGCTTGAACAACAACTACCATTCTCTGCATTAGACAAAACTAAAACTAGAAAGTCTAGTTGCCAAATTTCAGTTGACAAGATCCACCACCTCAACTGTGAAGACTGCAAAGAACTGCTGCTGTCACATTTATAAATTTGGATCAACACCTTTGCTTTGAAAGCAGCAAAAAAAACCTAGTCAACTGCATATATATGGGAATTTTTTATAAATAAATATAGAAGATGAAAATGAAAAGTTTCAATGAATTTTTTTCGATCAACGTTGATCAACATTTTCAACAAGAACTTTATCACAATAATATCGAGATATTGTTGCTGTTTAAAATTTTGATAAAAAAAATGCAGAAAATTATAACTTAATAACAATAACTACTGCACTGTTGTCCACAGGCATCACTGGTACATACAAACCTTTCTAATACTAGCGATCATGTCCAACTGTAACTCAAGAAGCCACTTTTCTACTTGTCCTCTGGCCTTGGCTGTAGAAATTACGTCCTTGAGCGGAACAACTTCACCTTCTGAGCTCTTCATGTGGGTAATATCCAGCGTGTCGGTAAACTCCAGAGATGCAATTCCTTCAAAGCACTTCTTAAGATGAGGTTGAACTCTGGAGGCAGAATAAAAACAGTTCTGTTTAAACTCGCCATTTCATTGCCTTTGTTGTAACCAATATAATCTTGAAGTAAATATAGTCAAAACTGTGTGTGCTTATTATTTAAGACCTATGAAGCACCACTTATCCCTAACATGCAAGGCTATAAAAAACCTCATATGCATTTTTTGGTTTGTTTGTTTGTTTGTTTTGTTTGTGTAACTAATATTTGTAGGGTGCCCAATAAAGCTGTCAAAAAAGAGGGCAGTTTTCAATTGAGTGCCGAAAGTAATTTTGCAATTTATTGGTTTTGCATTGCTACACTTTGTGATTGGCTAAAAAATCCTGCTCCACCTTCTCAACCAAACAGAAACAAAAGCAAAACCAATCGTAACTTGCTTGCATGCATTTTCTAGTGCTTGGCAGCAGCTACATGTATTTGCTTCAAGTTCTGATTGGTTCATTGGCTTGTCTGATCTGCATCTCAGGTGATCGGCCGACAATCAAGTAAAAACTGCTCTATGGTGAAGTCAATATAGACCCAATTAAGTATTTGCTTTATGCAAACTGCTGAATCATGTGACTACTACATAAATAGCACCTAAATCTGGGATTTTCACAATCATGTCCTAGGACTGTGCGCATGAATTCAACACAAAACAGTGATGGCATCACAAACCTCTTTGGATCTTTGGTTTCAGAAAGAATTTCCAACAGTTCGTCGTTTGACAGAAAGAAGAAGCGAGGGAAGTACAGTCTCTTCTTCTCAAGGTACTCATTCAGTCCCTGATGGAGAGTAATAACAGTTATATATTAAGAAATAGAACAAATGGTTAGCACAGCTACAACAGACAGAAAAATTAAATTAGTTACACCAAAGTTAACCAATGGTGTTTGTTCAGTCAACAATAACCAAGGCTTTACCTTTAAGATGAGTTCAAGCAACTCATTTGATTTTTTCAGGCGTTCCAACATCTTTTCGATGGCCACAACAGTGAGCACATTGCGGTCCTATAAAGGAAAAAAAATCAAAATTCAAAAGTGATGTTAATGTTGGTGATGTTGATAATGATAACGATGATGATGATAACAATGATGATGATTGTGATGGTGATGGTGACGATGAAGATGATAAAATGCTTAACTTACCAAGACCGCCACCTTCATAATCTCTTTCCAGTATTTGTCGACAGTACTGAAACGTCTGTAAGTACAACAAGTGCAACATATCATAAATTTATGTAAGAAACACTATATTTCTTCCACGGACATAAAAGTTAGAATCATGTTACATAAATCAAGGTTTGACTGTGGGGGGGAGGGGTTAAAGGGAAAAGATTTGCCGATCTGACCTTTCGTCTATGTAATCTAAAAAGGTCTGAGCTACATGTAATTTTTCGTAGCAGCTCCATTGTTTTAGGTGTGACGGCTGCTTCTGTTTTTACATGTAGGTCTAGGAGCGATTGTTTCTGTTGTTTGTTGTATTGTTCCCTTGAGGGTTTCAAACCAATGGTGTGAGACCTTACGAGACCTGCTACATCGCCCTAATTTTTACATGATAAGATTGTAAATATCATATGACCCGTACGGCCCTGCAAACCCTTTCTTTGCAAAACCATTGATGAAAGTCCCGTATGAGGGCCGTACACATTTGCGTGAGCGGGGCCAGAAAAAAGTGTACGGCCCTACTACAAAAGCGACGGCCTCACGCATTAAAATTGCAAGTAATATTGTCTACAAATTGGTCATATGATAAAATACTTATTGACTAAGTTAGGTCGGGCCGGATGGGAAAATATTGGCTCTCGGTCATGGCGCACGGACCTCATTGCGCTCGGTCCGTACGCCATGACCTCGAGCCAAATATTTTCCCATCCAGCACGACCTAACTTAGTCAATAAGTACATATTCTAACCTTCCTTCCTCAGGCATTTGAGCCATGATGTCAGGAGAACTGAAGATGGGTTCCAAGTACAGCCATGTTGCCTGCACCTTCAGCCACTCATCAATGATTTCCTGTGTCAGCATTAATTTACTTTCCCATTCCCTAAAATGACAGAAACAAGAACATATTAATCTTATTTGTCATTCAAAAAAGAAGTGAAGACATGCCATTATCAAGAAAGATGTACATGTAATGTTCACCATGTTACGGTCATGGGACAAAGGAAAAAATATGAATCCCTAACAGCAATCAAACCTACATGTATGATCTTCCATACACCAGTCGAATGCTGTTACCACTGAGCTACAAGAAGACTTTTAGCGAGCTAGGCCATATATGACATGCGTCCTGCATACTGCTAGATCAACAATGTCAAAAGTGTCTTGATTGTGAGGTGATAGATAAAGAAAGATGGTAATTTATTTATTTATTATTATTAGGATAAAGTAACATATGGATTGATTTAAAGTGCCTATCATCCCTAGAAAGTTATTTTCAGAATCAACTCTATGTACATTGAATAGTTGAGTGGTAAATATTTCTTGTTTTGAACGTTGCGTCATCTAATTAGCATTATGTAAATTCAAATCTCTATAACTCACTAACACGACTTTCAAAACAAGAAATATTTTACCATTCAACTATTCAATGTACATAGAGTTGATTCTGAAAATAACTTTCTAGAGGTGATAGGCACTTTAATGGTACTGTTGATTACTTGATTTCTGTCTCAAATGGCTTGATGAATGGTGAGCCCCTCATTGTTTGTGTTTTGACAATCTGATCATCTAACAAGGTCTGGATATCATCAATTGAGGACAAGATGTGCGTGCCAGTTTCACGGTAAGGGATCATGACAAACTCAATCTGAAAGCAAAGCACAAATCAAACCAAGTTAACATCACAAGTGGAAGCCAGCAGGGAAGTTTTTTTGTTGAAATTTAAATTATATGCAGCAGATAGGCCAAGCAATGGATGACAGATAGTTCAGCTTAAAAGATATATGATACCAGATTTTAGCATCACAACAGACATATTTGTATAAAACAAAAGAATAAAATAATGGTGGAGTTCTGTTGACAATTATTACTAAGTGAACTGAAAGTATTAATGTGTGTTTTTAGCACCAGATAGCAGGATGGAAATGGATTGCAACTCAATTCTTCATCTGTATCTTTGCAAATTTGATACAAAATCGGTTGTTCGTTCTTTCATACCATAACATGCCACAGCCCAGGAATTTCCTGAGATCACCGTAAGGTATACAATAGTCCCTAAATCCTAAACATGATTACAATACAAGATCTGCTTCCGATAATAACATAACAATGCCAGCTTGTAATAGGAACTCTGGCCTTAGAACGTTTCACTCAAGCGCCTGCCGTTTGTGGAATGCTCTTGGTCACAAATATGGGTCGATCTCCCACACCAATTTCAAAAATTACTTAAATTTATATTTAATCTTTATCTCAGTAGGAATTCCTCTATTGATCATTTTAAGATTTGCAAAACTTATTAGTTTCATAATTATGTAGTTAACTAATCCATGATTATTTAATTTAGATTATTTAGTTAATTAATTAATTATTATGGTATATTAGTTTTATTGTAGGAGGGCCATTATGAACACTACTCGGTGACCAGTAATTAATGTACTCCATCCTCAATAAATAAAGTTATATTATTATTAACACCTTGTCATATCCATCAGGGTAAAACATTTCTACTTCTAAGCAGTAATGTTACTTTGACAAAAAAAACTGCGGCATGTTTTCAAAATTAGTAAAATCTTTAAGGTAAGGAAATATGCATTGAGTGTCATTAATTAAATCATACCTCATCCCACTCACGGACCATCTTTTCCATGGCTTTTTCAAGAGAGAATTCCTTACTGGCTGCCTCACTGATGGTCTCAAACTGAGACAGGTAGGGTTCAAGGTTCATCTCTACCATCTTAGCAAGGTTAGTGGATTCATCAGGTTTAAGGGGATAACCCAGAATCTCGGACATGTGCTCCCAGTGCCTGTCACGCAGACCAGGGTTGAATAACACCTGAACCAGGGGAAGATGCTCTTTGAACTCATCCACTTTGCCCTTCATCTGTTTTCAGCAACAAAGAAATGTTAATCATTCAGTTTGTTTATTTTTAATTTACAGTAAACTCCCTTAAGACGGACACGTCTGTTAGGCAGACACCTCTAAGAGGGACATTAACTATTGGCTGGTTCTGGCTGAATTTCACTTGTTCGTAAGATGAAAACCTCTCTTAGGTGGGCAGTTAGAGCTTGAGAACACAAAAAATATCCGAGCGCATTACACAGTACATGTACATGTAGATTGTCATACTTAGTGTCCTAGTTTGAAGACACAGACACTATTAAAAATGAGCAGAATTTCAGTTGAATAATAAATCTCTTATTAGATGATTTAACATACATGTATACAATTGGATATTTTACTTATTGCTCGCACTTTTTCTTGCCCCTGCAGGACTAAATGAATACTATGTAACTCATAAAATATCCACTCATATTACATGTTTAACCACTGAATAAGGTCCATTTATTAGCTTCACCATAACAAATAAGAATTACAAAAAGAAACTTAAGACAATAACAACATCACATGATATAAATAAATTTTAAAGTTAGTGTACATTGAAGTAAAGAAAATAAAAACGTGAGACACAGCAATAGTATAGCCATATTGCGGGCCCAGAAGTTAAAGTCGTGCAAGCAAGCACTCCAGGCAACCACGCATCTTACCCTTGATGCAATCTTCTGTGCATTGGGTACATCAGAAAACTGTTTCTCCAGTTTATACAGAGCTCGCCAGAAGTTTCCAGTCTCAACATCAACTTTATCTGGATCCATTGTTCCCCATGGCCCTTCCATCCATTCCCTACGTACACAAAATTTGACATGCTTAGAAATTCACTCACAAAAATTTAATGTTAGGGGAAATATTTGTGGTGAAAGTTCAACAAGACCCCTTCTCCCTCCTCATATCAATTCACTTCTCTGTTAAGTTAAATTGTTAATTGCCGATTTCTTTAATTGCTTCCTCTTAAGGGCTTAGATTTGTTCCTCTCCAAAATTTTGATGAGAACCATGTCAATTTACCATGGGAGCTTCCCTTCCTAGGGGTTGAGTTGTGATTCTGTTTACTTACTTGTACTTGTTTTGGAACTCGACTGTTGTTTCATAAAGTTTCAAGAACGGATTAAGGGTGTTGATGAGTTGCTGGCGCTGAGGATAAGCTGTCACATCCCAGTTGAAAGCTTCTTCTTCTTGATTGAAGGTAAGTATCTGAGAAAAAGGCAACAATTCATTTTAATGTCCTGTGCATGAAGCCGTTAAGGTGGGTGCAGCTAAGGTGGGCGTGGCTAAGGAGGCTGGCCTTAAGGCCTATAAAGCAGGCATATTTGCTTTAAAATATTCACAACATACACAGGGCTGTCATTAGTAGTCGGCAATTGGCTAATTAAGGCTGGCAACTCAATGAAGATGACCTGGGGCTGGATTCACGAAGCCCTCCTAAGTTAAGACATATCCTAAGTATTGTTAACAATACCCTATTGTTGGAATGACAATTGACTATTGTTAAGAAACACTTAAGATACAATGTATGTCTTAACTTAGGAGGAATTCATGAATCTGGTCCCAGATACTCAAAGTTTAAAAATGACTAACTTAGGACAACAACCATGAGAGGCTATGTTGAGTTTTTGACCACCTATTTTCCTTGTGCAGCCAGTGACCTCACAGCTTAATGACAGCCCTGGGTACAGTTTAAAGTCTGTAATGATCAAACCTTATCTGCAGCTGACTCTAGCCTCTGATTGAGAGCTTGTGCCTTCTTCAGATATCGTTGAATCTCTTGCATGTCTCCAAATGACTGGAACTCCTCAAGCTGCTTAGAGTAACTCTCTAACTCCTCTACAAACCGCTCACGTCGCATCTGGTTAAACAAAGACAAATAGATGTCACACATACACTAAGTAAAGTAAGTAAAAGACTTGTGGCCCTCTAAAAAGCAAAATACTAATTATTTACAAAATTTCCTAGCAAATACTAAATATTTACAATAAACATTCCTAGCAATCAAAAACGAGAGCAATCAGTAACACTTCACTTATATTTAACATTGTAACCACAGCAAGTTTTGTTACAACCTACACTTCCTTCGAGCAGAAAATGTAACAACACCCATTAACACCAAGATATATTTAAAACTTAAAAGTAATCCATTTGTCATTAGAATCATTTTGTACCTTGAGGCTGTTTTCATACTGAGCACGGTTTGCATTGATAATCTTTTTGTGCTCTTCAAAAACCTCAGGCATGCGGAAGTGCCACTGAAACACGCTGTTGTTTAGACGCATGTCTGCAGGAGAAAATGATGCATAGTCCACCTACAAGAAAAACAACAGCCAAAAGGCGACAAACCAAAATGTTAGTTTTCATCTCGAAAAAGGGAAAGCCTTGAACGAGATATAGTATATATGGGGACAGATGTAAAGATGAGTCACTCGATAGCTAACTAGGATGTAAACTTTTTTGAATTCCCCACTGTGTTATGTCATCCAGTTGTCTCGTTTCACACAATGTTTTAAGTCATGCTAAGATGTTTTCGATTTACTTATAAAGTAAAGGTTAGTCAAGAGCAAAACAATTTAAAACCAATCTTATTAGTGTCTATTAAGTAAAAAATACTTGTGATAGTTAAAGCATTACTACAATTCCTGTAAGTTGTAAATTTTCCACAAACACAAATACAAATCTCTTATGTTATAGTTATTTCACATCTTGCCAGTATGTGGCTTAAGAATGAAGTGTACATGTATATATAGCTATAGGCCAACCCCACATGAAAGGGCTGTAAAAGGCAAAAACTAAACATGCCACTCGGTGCTTACCAAAAAGACCAGTCTGTTCTTGGTTTCAACAAGTCTCTTTTCAAGGTCAAATATTGTTTCATTCTCCACTTGTTCAATGTAATTCTAAACAAGGAAACGATAACACTTTCAATGCACTGTACCAGACTGAAACCTTACATCCACAAACTCACTGCCAGTTGTACTACCATAATAAAAAGCAAATAACAAAGGAAGAGAGATCAACTAAGCTAGAAGTACTCATATAAGAACTATATAATTATATAATGTTTATTTACTAGATCAATATTTCTCATAATATTTATATTAATATCATGTATTGCTAGTCAAGACAATAGGAATAGACTTAAGTTTATACTGTATTTATAATTGATGTAGAATGCTGTTGTTGTTGTTGTTACCTTGAGCTCCATGAGGTGTTCCGTGTTGGCAGGAGAAGTAAGAGCTTTTTCTGCTATCTTCTCATACTCCTCACAAAGCCTTAAAAAGAAAGTGCTATTGATTGAGCTCTGAGACTCCATTAATACATGTATACAGCTATTTCAATTAACGTTGTCGGATGAAAGCTCAAAGCTACAAGCCAAGATAGTTGGGAGCGGCGCAAAAGAAACATTTTTCCCGCTCGTAGCATCGCTCATTCGCGCCGTTTCTTTTCGTCTCGCTGCTCCCAACTACATGTATCTGCATGCTTGGAACAGGCGCTCGGTTTACTCGTTCGGTCTTGACTTGTAGGCTTTGAGCTTTGAGCTTTCACCCGACAACGTTAATTGAAATAGCCGTATACACTGGTTGGGTTTCTTTATTCTGTTTTCAACTTTTATACACAAATGCATGTCTGATTAAATAGAAGATGCACAAATGACTGCACAACTCAATATCTCACAAGTGAGTGCAGTGAATGTTTCCGATCATTTTATAAAATGAAGATGAAGATGTCCAAAGATTTCTGAGAAAGATCCTAAGATGTTTTGATTGTAGAACAGTCTCTGGTTATTATCCTAGTATTATATAATGTATGTGCTCAGTTGTATGGAATACCTCTTGTTAAGCAGCTGATGTTCTTTACTCATTCTTTGAAGGAGTTTAGTTCGTAAGCCGTCAGCTCTCTTAGCTAATGCTCTGATCAGTTCATCACAGTGCAGCTCAAACATGCCAACTCTTGTTACCTAAAATAAAATCATTGTTATTGATGTGCCTTAGAACTTTTCAGTTTTGGTGGACCCTGAGAGAAAACAGGGCAGGAACAGTGAAATAAAGAAAAGGGAAGCAAAATAGGAAGAAGGCATGGGAAAACAGTAGCCAAGGGAGAAAGAAGTAAATAGAAAGAGTAAATGAAGCTCTTACCCACCCAACCACCCTTCCCACTCATGATCCAACTAGGAGTAAGATAGCTCTTACCCACCCACCCACCCACCCCTCCCTCCCACTCACCCCTCCCTCCCACTCATGGGGGTGACATACAAACCTTTTGCGAGTTATACTGGATGCTGTCCACCAACTTAGCATACTTTTCCACTTCCTGAAACAATAAGTTAGCATGTATCATTAAATGTAATTGCCAATTTGCGCATATCACATTGACGGATAATTACTTTAACATAATTATATACTGTAGCTAACAAATCTATTATTATAAATGACATGTCAAGAAACCTTTAATACCTTAGCAAACCGAGGAAACTTGTGACCCTCCAACATGAACTGATCCACGTCCGCTTCAGCCTTTAAAAGAAAAAGATTGATGTTTGTACTGACAGTTTGTTCAATGTTGGCATTGATAAGCACAGTGTTTCTACAATCAAAAGGAGATTTTTTTAATGAAAAAATGAAAACTATGTTCGATTGTGACTTGCTTTTTTGGTAATTAATTCAAGACATTTTAGCTGGTCCTTAAGCTTTAAAGTCATCAGTTTAGATGTTGAAAATTAATTGCTGTAATATGCATTCCTGGTGTGGAGGTGTGGCGGTCTGACTAGTGGTTCAGACTTTCAACCTAAAGGTCGGTGGTTGGAGCCTGGTCTCAGCCGTCGTGTTGTTTCCTTGGAAAAGAAACTTTGCTCCACGTTGTCTCTCTCCACCCGGGTGTATAAATGGGTACTGGCGACATAATGCTGGGGGTAACCTTGCGATGGACTAGCATCCCATCCAGGGGGGAGTAGTAATACTCTCAGTTACAGAAACCGGGTTAAGCTCCGGCAGTTGTAAGCCATCAGGCTCACAAAGTTGTTGACATGTGATTACAAAATACAGAGCAGCTTATTGTTTAGTCAGTAGTGATCAGGTAAATATCAACCTCTGAAATGAAAATTTGGTCATTTCCAAAGTTGGGATCATTTAAAGACAACTTGTTCTTTAGGAAAATAGTTTTCAATCTCCACGATAAAATCTAATGTGAATTACCTTTCTTGTAATCAGGTCTTTGAATTTATCGTAAAACTTCAAATGTTCTCTGGGTCCAGCCATTTCATTAGCTATCACAGCTTCCACCTACCAGATGTCAAGGAATATTATTTTACATGACTGTATTTTTGTAGGTACTAAGAATACACACAGAAATTACAGTGAACAAAAGTTGTATCAGTAACTTTAGAAGAATTTCAAAATTCAAGTTGCTAATTAAACAAATGTTTGACTTTTTTTCCTAGTGAAATGTTATTGCTCATGTATTACTGAATGTTTTTATTGGACAGAACATCTAATTTCTTTGACAATTTAAGCACTCACAAAAATAAACATACCTTTGCCTTTGCTTCATTGACAATTTCATCTGATACCACAGGTTTCAGCGTCTTTTTTGTTCCAGACTGAAATAAAAAATGAGAATTAGACATGTCCATGCAGTAAGTTGGTAATAAATTACTAGATTTCATATTACATCATTACAAAATAATCAAATACTTTACTTACCTATTGAACATGACATTTTTAAATGAACATTTTCTTCTTCAGAATTAGTTAGTGCTAGCTGCAAACTTACCCATTCCGAGTAGAGTTTGGTTTCAACTCTAGGAACAACCATAACAGCCTTGATCATAACATCGTACACATTCAACAAAACAACCTGCAAAATTGAAACCAAACACAACAGTTGTAATGACCTGATTTAAGCTTAATAATTATATTATGTTTTATCGTCAATAATTTAATGTTAAATTGAATAAAACAATGAACAATTTCAATACCTCAAAGTCTTTAAAATCAGGTTCAAATTTAACAGTGTCACCTTCCAATACCAGTCTCATAATGAACCCAGAGTGTTCAAAAGCTCTGATGGAATCCTGCGGAGAAAACAAAACACAGACAACAAAAAGTTACTGTTGGTTGCATCAAGTGTGGACACATGCATTTAATAGCTAGCCTAACATGTTGCACATGTAACTGTATACCAGAAATGATTTTGATTTACAGTGGCATGTCTTACAATAATTAGTTACACTAGATTTGTTTGAACACTTTGAATTAGTATCTGATGGCTATACTGATGCATTTTGTACTATTTAACTTCACTGCTTGAAGTGGGTTTTATATAACTTTAACGTTTTTGTAGACAAAATCCTAAAGTATGTATGGCCATTCAAATGAAAGTTCTTGATGATCAGAATTTTCATTTGAAAATTTGGTACAGTAGGCCAGTTGTTTTTTACATTCTGCAGTGAAATAGTTAACAAATGGTGTATATAGGCTAAGTCCTGGATGACAAATGGTAAATTCAAGATTGAAAAACAGCAGGACATCGAGACTAACATTTTTTCCTGCGAGCCTAACACTTTTTGCCATTTTAAAATGCAAGACCAAGACTTTTAAAAACGAGACTGCAAGACGTGAAATTAAACAAAAATTTGGCTAAACCCATATATTGTTAGGGACCACTGGCCACCCCTTAACTTAACTCGAAGACTTAATAATGCATTGGTTACACATTTGGTAGAAGATGGCTACACATGAATTAGTATTAAACCTGTCAGAAAAAATAACTAGAAATAAAATTTAGCAAAATAATGTGGTACAAGGACACTCACAGCTGGTGGACAAAACAACTTTGTAAAGTCGTCAATGGAGTTGAGAGCCAGCATCTGCAGTTGATTGGTCATCAACACTGCTGCAGCATTGAAAAATGATTCCAGTCTTTTGGCGTTCTGGTTACTTGGAACTTGTTTGCGTTTGTTTCCTTGATAATAAATATTTTGCACTTCTGGAAACCATCTTAAAAAAATAATAAAATATTATTTTGTTTAAGGTGGCTCACAACATCTGGTAATTTCCAGTACTTACAATGTACATATTGATGGACATGACCTGACATAATCTGACATAACAGGTTACCATAGCAGCAGATCTGGTTTGGTCCCCCTCACCCTTCCCTTACTAATAATTATTCTCCCTCCACTGACTAGGTTCGTTTTAGTGTGGATGCTGGGTGCATGGAGTGGGGGCTCGTGGCTGGGTTGTAGGGATTTGGCCAGCCATAGGTGGAGTAATATTATATCTAGCCCTGGGCTGGCTGGCCACAATGGAAGCCCCTGTGTGTCCCAGGCACCCAACTTCCACTAAGGCAAAACAGCTGGTTAAACTACATGTATGTTAAGATGATTAATTTTATGAACAAATGCAGTGCTTAAAAGAATTATTGTAGCTGCTTACTTCTTTAGAAGTGTTTCCTTGGCAATTTCTATGTGTCTCATAACAACATTCTGAAACATGGCCAGCTCCAAAGCTTCAGGTCTCAACTGAATGTCATGAATATCCACAAGCCTCAGGGCACTAAAAACAACACAAAAAGGAAACACAAACTATTAGAAACACTGCAATTACTGTAGATCGTATCCTCCATCCCTGTTCATCTCTGGTTGATTTCTTATGATGTTAGTCTGATGTTAGAAATAGTTTTAAAAAGTTCAAAAATAATTGCTGAGCCTATTAATCACACTTGGCCAATATAATATTACACCAAGAAAGCTCACAAATTACTTTGCCTGCTAGGTATGTAATAATAATAATAATAATAATAATTTTTTTTAAAATAATACACAACCACTTATTATCATTTAACAATTAAAATAACTATTTACAATACATTAAAAATTCTAAATACGATAAGATATGTACATTTGAAAATGGTGTTAATAATAATAATAATAATAATAATAATAAACTATTTGAAACACTGCAGCTAGATCGTATCCTCCATCCCTGTTCATCTCTGGTTGATTTCTTCTGATGTTAGTCTGATGTTAGAAATAATTTTAAAAAGTTCAAAAATAATTATAATTATCAAAAATAATAATATTGATTGGTGTGCGGATAAGATCAGTAACTATCTAAAAGACGGTTTTGTTAGGGACTCCAAGAATCCTCCGAAGAGTCCTTGGGATCTAAGGTAGCTTGTTGCCACTTGACCAGGACCAGTGTCATCTCCAGCAATGTTGCTGAGTCAATTTGTTATGGAATAGTAATAATAATAATGATAATAATAATATAATAAATGTCTTTATTTCTCATAAGATAAAAACTACATATCCAATGTTACATATTTTTTACACCAAAAAGAGGGATATCGTATCTTATTACATATTGAGTTTATATCTATAAATAAATCTATTGATAAAAATATTCTGTATATTTTCTCCAAATCTTATGTTTTCTCCAAGAATGAACCAGAATGAGCTTGTATAAAATGGTGATACATGTAGCTCTATTAGCCCCCCTCTTTAACAAGCTCCCCTTTTGGAAGTCAGATTTGTAATAAGTGCCCTCCCTCCCCTTCCAAAAGGGGCAGGAACTGGGCATGAATGGTATAGAAAATGAGATGTTTGGACCTCCTTAAATTCTCCCCCCAAATGCATGGATGATTACAGGAATTCACAGCAGGAACGCATCTGTCTTTTGACAAACATTATACACAAAAAATAAAATTCATTTTTAACACTGTACCCAAATGTCTTGTGCCAAAGATCCAAAACAGCAGCCATTGTGGGATTAGTTCCAAACAGGTCCTGCTGCATAGCAGCCTTTGCACTGAGATATGACCTGTACCAAGGTTTTGGGACCTGCATCAACCTGCACAATACACACCTCAAATATCAGTAACTTAAGACACATACATGTACATGTATCAGACAAATAAAATCTTAACAGATCAATGTACTACTTACAAAATGCACAATACACACCTCAAATATCAGTAACTTAAGACACATATCAGACAAATAAAATCTTAACAGATCAATGTACTACTTACAAAATGGGTAAACACTATGTACCAAGTTGCTTTTGATTTGTACAGTCATGTACAGTACAGTGTTTGAGAATCGGACCATGGTCATACTGTACACATACATGTATAAATTATATACATGGTGAATATAATTTGTGTTCTATTTCCTCTTTAATAACTGCTCTGTCCAAACAAATTTCCTTTTTTCTTTCAGATTTTCTTATTGTTTGAAAGTATGTATAATTTGACAAAAACAGCTCAGATGGGAGAAATTATAGTTACAACATATTCACTGCATTCATCAACGCCAACACAATTACAAGGTTGCACATACATATGCATGGGTTCATGTATAAACTGCTAAATGTAATTGAAGTTTTCTAACTTTTAAACCTGACTGGATAGAGATTATTATGACAAGTACACATGTATGCACTTACTCCAATTTGTAATCTAAAACTTCCTCCTTTTTATCATCATCTTTTTCGCGAGGATCCTTCAGCACAAAGTCAACTACATGAGAAAATGATTCACTATTAATAATCGCGTTCAAAAAACGCAATCCTAACTTCGTGTTGGTTGTCCTGTGGTTTATGTGCAGTAAAATTTGAGATTTTTTTGGTGGCCAGTCTTCCAAATGGCCGCCCCTATTGTTTTTTTTTGCAGGGGCTCATTTCAGCCGGAAATTCCTTCGAACGCGTCTCCATAATCTGTGATTACTGCTAGTATTAATGAATAAAAGAGAAACAATATGCAGTTGTAGGAGTGCTCGATGCAACATGCAGAGCGAAATACAATTTTAGATAGAAAATTTACTTATATATATATACACAGTGTACATGTAGTATCACAAATGAAGGTCTACTCCAAAAGAAAGATAATACATCTTTTTGAGTCTTCATTTGTGATTCTATATAATTATAAATTATTAAATGATTCACTATTAAATAAATAAATATTAATTAAGAAAGGAGAATATATATATATATAGTGTTTCGCATAGTCCTAGGAGTGCTCTCGATGCAAATACATGCAGAGAAAAGATGACGAAAACATAAATCCTTACCAATTGCCTTTTTTACACTCAGTAAGTAATCTTCCTTCATTTCATC
Organism: Dendrophyllia cribrosa; assembly: GCA_024195265.1. NCBI lineage: Eukaryota > Metazoa > Cnidaria > Anthozoa > Scleractinia > Dendrophylliidae > Dendrophyllia > Dendrophyllia cribrosa. The sequence goes on along the minus strand of JAJLRJ010000014.1, from coordinate 25,309,829 downwards.
TGAAAGATTTTCTATACACAAATCAAACCCATCCTGAGAGATAAAAAATAGTTTTAAATAATCTGAGTCATCACACACAGAGCTCGATCAGGCACAATATCTATAAAATTATACAACATGTATGAGATAATTGAAGACCTGTTCTACATTGTATATATACAAACTGACATGCATTAACTCACATACAGTGTACATGTATATGCTGTGGTTCAAATTTTTCTTTGGTTTGAAAATTTTCAAACCAGTTTAGTTTTTATTTTCCTTTGTCTCAGATTATGATAATGAATCTGAGACAAAGGAAAACAAAAATCAAATTGGTTTGAAAATTTTCAAACCAAAGAAAAATTTGAACCACAACACATACATGTACCTGCAGAGAGGGATGTCAGGGGGACAAGATAAAAGGGGGCCAAAAGTCAATGGAAGGCGGGAAAGAGATGGATAGGATTTCAACAATATTCATAAGGTAGTGGAAATAGGAGAAACAAGAGAAAAATAATGTTTTGTAACAGAAAAATGAAATGGAAACCGCCATAAAAAGGGTGCGAACTCTGTTTCTAACCCCTGCCCCCACCCCGACTGACCATGTAAAAAGACCATAGAGGCAAATGTACTGTATGTACTGAAAGGCATTTTACCTTCAAACTCTGAGGAACAAGTTGTAAAACATGATCAAGCCAAGAGTCTTCCATTGGAGCCACATGTTCTGTGTCTATCCCATGATAAATGTAGAAGTTGTAACGCTGTAAGGTAAAAGAAATAGAAGCAGATTTGTGATGTGCTTAATCATCATCACCATCACCCGTTGACTCAAACACAATATTTGAGACAGGCCCTGTGTCTGAGACGTCACAAGTCCCAATCAGCCAACAGGCTAGCATGCTCTTCCCTAGACTCCACTCCTGCATCTTCCATAAAAATACTAGGCAACGTCTTTGCTTTAATAATAATAGGTGAATATTTATCGAGGATAAGCCATCAGTGCAAGGAGCATTATATTTATCAAAGAGGTCCTTATACAATAAGAATAAAAACAATCTTACAGTCATCCAGAATTATTATGTATGCAGACAACGCAGTAATTTTTACGTCTTCAAGTAATTTTGATGTTATCCAAAGCAACCTTAATTTGGACATAAATAGACTAGACAGTGGGTTCCACGATAATGAATTGATCATCAATCTTAAAAAAGGGAAAACAGAAGTGATGTAGCTGTGTCTAGACATGTACTGATGAAGTTTAATAAAATCTATTTGACTAACATGTTTTTTTTTTCAAAGAAAGCATTTAAAAGTTTCTGTCAAACACCAGTTTATCATCAGGGTTTTCTTATGGGACCAGATACTGGACATTAAACCTCCAATTGCTTTTTATATATGGGCCAAACATTTTCAAAGAATACACAATGTAAACTGCATACCAAGATATCTTTTTCAGCACCAGTAGGGGAACCAGTCCTCTCCAATGGAGGCAGCTCTCCAGCAGACGATGGACGCACTGGAGGCATCCCATCATTTTGTCTGTAAAAAAAAAACATACCATGGCCAGCACGTCACTACAAAATGAGTCTGGTAATAGCTACAGACAGACAGTATGGAATCCACATATAATATGGAACTGAGTTGTCAAATGCTGAAGTCAACCTCCATTTTAAATATTAAATGCAATATTTGTACATACATGTATAATTTTGGGTATTTTGCAAAGCAATTTTTGTATATGTACAAACACGATGCTGTTGAAAGATACAGGCCAACATCTGATTGCAAATTTAATCAAAATAAAAAATTCTAATAATAAATATTTTATTATCAACAAAGATGATGTATTGTTTTGATAAACATTGGTTACTTTTTGGACTTACTAAATTCAACACAATGTTCACAAAAGCAATGTATCAACACATTGATTTTATTACTTTTACAAGCTTACAATGTACATGTACCTGATAATGCTGACAAGAGCCCTGCGAAATGATTCTCTGTCTTTCTTAGGAGCATATGATGCCAGCTTTTTGCCATTTGTTCCAGGAGGACTTGGTGGTGATACTCTTCCATTTCCAGCATCCCATGTTTTACTGCGCATATGTTTTGTTTTTTTACCATATCCTACAAACAGTAAAATACAGATTAGACAGCTGTTGACTTGACAAAATAACACTAAAATTTAAGGAGTCTCTGGGTGAATGAAACAACAAATCAATGTTAATGATGTCACTAAAGCCTCAGGTTTTCTTTTATTCAGCAATGCAAGCATATTAAACATAAGACATCAGCACCAAATAAGTGAAAGCAAACATAACATTTAACACATGTACAAACAAATAGAAAAAATTCCATCCTTGTGCTTGTGCTTAAGTAAGTGAATGCAAGGTTTAAATAGAGGGTATGTTAAATTCTCAGCAGAAAAAAAATCAAAGGCTCCTATGAGCCAACTCAGGAATACAAAATGCTCTAACAGAAAGATTCTACCGATCATCAGTCCCTCCCCTCTCATAGGTGTTTGCTCCACTGACTGCCACCCCCTGCATCCAACTCCCCAATCCCCACCCCCACCCTCTGCATCCAACTCCCCAGTCCCCAGCCCCACCCTCTGCATCCAACTCCCCAGTCCCCACCCCCACCCCCTGCATCCAACTCCCCAATCCCCACCCTCCAATGCTGTCTCCATAGGTATGGCAGATGACCATTACATATTGCCAGGCTCAATGTTTACAGCCGATCAAGTGATCGATTGAGTGAAATTTCTACCCAAATGTCACAGCTTGTTCAACAGTTCATATATTCAAAAGTTAAAAAGTAGCACGGTGATTCTTGCAGATGTACATTGTTCCAAATAAAAAAGTCAGTGTGTTTATTTCTTGAGTCAAGAGCTGGAATCAGAGTCTTTGATACATGTATATGTTGTGGTTTAAATTTTTCTTTGGTTTAAAAATTTTCAAACCAGTTTGATTTTGATTTTCCTTTGTCTCAGATTCATTATCATAATGTGACACAAAAGAAAACAAAAATTGAACTGGTTTAAAAAAATTTAAACCAAAGAAAAATTTGAACCACAACATATACATGTACTGGTCAACATTCTACCAACTTTGCTGTGCCAACTGACCTAATGTATGGATTTCTTCATCCGCATCAGCTTCAAGTCTGTTGTTAGGACTTAGCTGGAATGATGGAGCAGTCTGTTGCCAGGCTGGTTTACTGCGAGTCTACAAGAAAAACACACAGAAATTCAGAAACTTTTAATGTAAAATTACAATGAGAATAAGATAGATTAATATACCAAACCAGTGGACAGCCAGTCCAAAATAGTTACCTTAAATTATTTCTGACAAATGGGGAAAAAACTTGCATGCAAAATCCAGAGCAATGCCTGGCGGTGAATAGCAAATATTATTCCAGGTATTTGCTATTGATGCTAAGTGATTTATAATTTAGAAATCATTAACTAATTACAGTAATTGTTTCGTTCATATCAGATTCCTACATTTCTGCACTTTGCACCATGTTTGCACTCCTTTAAAAACGGTTGGAAAAGCCTTAACAAAGAGGCGCATCATTTATGAACAAGTTAAGTTTACATGTAACACGGGTTGAAGAATGTTAAGAGGGGCAACCTACACATATAGATCATTAGAGACAGAAGTTATCATTGCACATAAATGGAAGCGAGCATAAAACTCATATATTGTGGACACATATTTTCTTGATATTTATTTTGTACACTGGACTTACCTCTGGCAGCTGAGGAAGGAATCTTACGGGGGAATGTGGATTCCTCCCTTTATTTTGTTTCGACGAAATCTGTAGTATAAAACATGTCCACATTACTAAATTTGCATGTTTGATTGCGACTTGATTGTACAAAAGCTTTAATACATTTTATTTGTAGGGTCTTTGCAGTCCACAGAAACTTGGCAAATCGTACTTTAAGATGCAGAGCAGCCGAACTTTATTATAATCGCAAAACTACATTACCTTCTTCAAATTACATGCGGAAAGCGGGAAAATTAAGCTTATTTTATATCAGCAATGATGCTCAGCCGAAACTCAAATATGACCTCAAACAAACGCAAGCCTTATTCTTATAACAAGCAAAACACAGTCTTGCATATATCCCGTAAAATGCACTACAATCACACACTCTTTTACTTGAAGCACTACATAAATTTAAGCTCATTGCTTTAGGATTCAGCGAGAGAAAATACTTCAGCTCACTACTGTAGGTACCTGGGGTTGAACATCCATATTCGGGGTCAGTGCTTGTCCATCACAGAAAATTCCTTTAAAACTGCGACGGTCAAGGTTTCACTTTCAACAAAAACAATGATTCCTCTCTTCAAAGACGGAATATATTCTTTGTGGTTAATCCCGTGAGATAAAAAGACTAAACTTTTATGCGAACAACTTCGCCATTTTCTTGTTCGCTGTAACTATGACAACAAATCCCATCGAGCAACACATCGAAACCAGTCCTACTCGGATAAGGTACCCGGCCAGGCGGTCTGAAGTCAGTCACTGCCTTTACTGCAAAAATGACCAAAATGTTTTCCAATGTACTGGCCCGATATATCCGACATCCCTTCTTTTTCCTCGACACGAAATGTGCGCCATGAGTCCTTGCGCAAAAGAAATCCGGATCGACAATTGCACAGGAAATCCAAGCCCAAGCCCAAGCCCAAGCCTGAAACCCAAAGCAAGGCTAAGGGATCGAATAGAAATAGTACCTTTGTCCTTATTACATATTCGGTATCTACGGTTGATTGTTTCCTGTTTATGTATATTTTAAGCCGAATTTTGGAAATACTTTCTTCATCAGCCTAGCCTAGGTATAGTATAGATCAAAATGATAAACTGATCCTTACGGCAAGAAGAAGAGATTGAGACAGAAGTGAAATAAAAAACAAACAGTTGAATATATTTGCAGGATATTTCGGTTTGTAAAACTAACCTTCTACGGGAGCTAAAAAACCCGTAGAAGGTTGGTTTTACAAACCGAAATATCGTGCAAATATATTCAACTGTTTTTTTTTTTTATTTCACTTCTGTCTCAATCTCTTCTTCTTGCCGTAAGGATCAGTTTGCCATTTTTACCTATACTATTTCAAGATTTTTACTGATCCAGGTCTACGATAGATCCGGCATTCTTCATTGGTTTGTCGCTGTGGTTTTGCCGTTATTATAGTTTTTAGCCTAGGTATGACAGGCGCATGAGTTCTGGATCCACGCTTGGTTAACAATGACAAGTACAAAATAGTATACGTGTTACACCAGAATGCTTTCAAGCACTGAAAATCGAGCACGGTAAAATACAAGCTTAGCCTCCAACACAGATGCCCTTGGCGACCGGTCATTAATTAGCGGAAGGGGGAAGAGGGAAGAGGGTGGGAGAGGGGTTACGGGTCGAAAAATTTGGCCCAGAAATTGGGGCGATAATAAATATTCATTGCGTTACGCAATGGTTTATTCAGTAACATCAGCTTGAAAACGCGCTAGATACCGTGTAGCAATATGTTCCCGCAGAAAAATACTCTCGCAGAATAATACTCCGCAAAAATTACTCTCTTCAGTCAAATTAAGAACTTTGCTTTTTAATGTAAACTTGCGTTACTAAATAAGAACTATCGACATTTATTTTTTAATAGAAAACAACAGTTTTTTTAAATAGTAACAGCAGTTTTTCTTGAACATGGCAGAGGACAGGTCTCGTACTCCAGTAGTGTAAGCACTGTAAACCAAAGCCTATCCGAGGTCACAGGTTCAATCCTGAGGGAGGCGATTTTAGACTTTTTTTTACACGTAAAAATTTCTTTAAAATAATAGTGTCAACACTACGTTATATAAGTCTCATAAGGTGTCTGACCGCCTGTATGGCCCTCTCATCTATCCCCTCAAGTTCTTTCCCCTAAAGTAACAGCTACCCGAAAATTACATTAATTTTTGGACCTTTCTAGTAATTTTCGAAAGTAACGGCCCACCCGAAAGTAACGACCCTTCGTGAAAGTAACTGTCCAATCGAAAATACCATGATATTAACGTCTCCCAAACAAAGTAAACGGAAGTGACTCCAACTGGAACAAGCATTTAATTCATAAAAGCTCTTTATACAGTGACTTGAACGGGAACATTTATTTAGAAGTCTCGCCTTCATTGATTTGAACGGGAACTTTCAATTTGAACCAAAACCCGAAAGTTGCGGCTACCCGAAAGCAACGGCTACCCGAAAGTTGCGGCCCCTTTGGCCTGCTAATTCCGAAAATAACGGGGGCCGCTACTTTCGGAACTCTAAGGTATTTACACAAAAAAATGGCTGAAGGCTAACTTGAAAACTTTGTGATTTATTTAGCCTCCAGGCTGTAATGTTAATCAAGTAAACTGCGAGAAGTACTGTCTAAGTACAGTTATCTGTAGTTTTCTTGTTTTAGTGTGTTGTTTAATTGCTGCGGAGCGAGCAATGAGGCTTTGATCGTCAAAAGGTGCCACCTTGTTAAAGAACTTTTCTTTTGTTTATCGCATTTGACGCAGCATTCACCATCTATTGGATACGCTAGTTTATATATTGTTGCGAGTGAAAAAAAAAAATTGAAACAAGAGGTACGAACGCACCCATCAATAAATATTTTATCCTGTTCTTGTTTACTGTAAAAAGCATTTTTTCCACCTTCTCTAGCTTGCCACCTTTGGCCACTATAGCATACAGTCTGTCTGACTCGTGGTTAACTGTAATGTTCAGTAAACTGGAAAAATCCTTATTTCTTTTTTCCCTAATGTTTGGGTCATGTCGCAGCCAAACAAGGTTGAATTTCATAGTTGAATATCTATTAAATAAAATGTGTAACTGATGAAGTTATTTTCTATTGAGCTAACTACTCAACACTTTTTAAGAAACGTTGACTTTCCGACACTAAAGATTCTTGGGGTTAGGGTTTTTTTTTAATAGTCTGTGGCGAGAGTGGGGTGTGTGGAGTCCTCCCTATTCCCAGATCGGCTTCCCTAGTTATTTGCCCTATTTTGTCAGGAGCCTGGTGTTTGGCGAGTGTGGGATTTGTAAGTGTACGGTAAAAACCCGCAAGTAAGAACCTAGTTTTTAAGAACCTGTTAGGCTAAAATGTGCCAGTTAGATCCCCTCTATACAAGAACCTGTTTAGCCTAAAATCTAAAATCTATATAAAAAGTGTGTACAGTACACTTGGGAAAATAACAGTACATGTATATGTTATGTTCTGCGATCAGTGCTTTAGGTTTTCTTATTATAGTCATTTTTACATAAATACTATCTTGCATTGGAATGCAGATTTTATATAAGGAAAAGGCTGAATACAATTAAATTATATTAGCTACAATGTATTTTTTTCTTCAGAAAATAAGAACCTATTTAAGAATCTAAATAGCTTAAATTTGTACCAATTACTACTTATGCAAGAACCCTTTTAGGAAAATGCAGGTTCTTACTTGCATACGCATAAAGAAATCCGGATCAACAATTGCACAGGAAGAACAAGTCAAAGCCCAAGCCTGAAACCCAAGGCAAGAGAAAGGGATCTGATCGAATAGAAATAGTGATACCTTTGTCCTTTTTACTTATTCGGTATCTACGGTTGATTGTTTCCTGCTTATGTATATTTTAAGCCAAATTTCGGAAATACTTTCTTCATCAGCCTAGCCTAGGTATAGTATAGGTCAAAAATAAAAAATGACAAACTGATCCTTACGGCAAGGAGAAGAGATTGAGACAGGAGTGAAATAAAAAACAAACAGTTGAATATATTTGCAGGATATTTCGGTTTGTAAAACAAACCTTCTACGGGAGCTAAAAAACCCGTAGAAGGTTGGTTTTACAAACCGAAATATCGTGCAAATATATTCAACTGTTTTTTTTTTTATTTCACTTCTGTCTCAATCTCTTCTCCTTGCCGTAATGACCAGTTTGCCGTATTTACCTATACTATTTCAAGATTTTTACTGATCCAGGTCTACGATAGATCCGGCACTCTTCACTGGTTTGTCGCTGTGGTTTTGCCGTTATTATAGTTTTTAGCCTAGGTATGACAGGAGCATGAGTCCTGGATCTACGCTTGGTTAACAATGACAAGTATAAGTATAAAATAGTATACGTGTTACACCAAATTGCTTTCAAGCAAAATTGAGCACGGTAAAATACTAGCAGTAATCACAGATTATGGAGACGCGTTCGAGTGAATTTCCGGCGGAAATGAGCCCCTGAAAAAAACAATAGGGGCGGCCATTTGGAAGACCGTCTACCAAAACATCTCAAATTTTACTGCACATAAACCACAGGACAACCAACACGAAATTAGGATTGCGTTCTTCGAACGCGACAAGCTTAGCCTCCGACACAAAAATATGTTCCCGCAGAAAAATACTCTCGCAGAATAATACTCCGCAAAAATTACTCTCTTCAGTCAAATAAAGAACTTTGCTTTTTTAAAATGTAAACTTGCGTTACTAAATACAAACTATCAACATTTATTTTTAAGGTGGGTCCCAACAGCTTCCAGCATTTTCCAAGACTTAGATTTGGATGGGTCATTAAAATCACTCTTTAACAGTTGATGCTACAATCATGATATCAAACGAATGCCCAATGATTGGTGACACAATATGTTACTATAGCAACAGTAACACTATAGTATAGTGTAACACTATAGCAACAGTATAACGTGCTGAAGACACCCTTAATTTTAGCTTTAAGTGTTAATAACTCAAAAAGTGACTCGGTGAACCCCATTTTTTATTGTCGAATTTTGATCAGTAGGATAAGATGCAACTTATAGCAAAGTTTAAAAAATATCTGTAAGAGGGGTTCAGAGCTACCTTAAATTTTTCAATTTTTGCACTCCCTGCACCCCTCCCCTAGATCCGCCCCTGCATGATATTGACGTCTCCAAAACAAAGTAAACGGAAGTGAGTCCAACTGGAACAAGCATTTAATTCATGAAAGCTCTTTATACGGTGACTTGAACGGGAACATTTATTTAGAAGTCTCACCTTCATTGATTTGAACGGGAACTTCAATTTGAACTGACAGGAATTTTTCTCGCACTAAGCTAAATGTTCAGCATTTCGTCATGGAACCAGAAGTCATCAGTATTACACAAAAAATGGCTGGAGGCTAACTTGAAAACTTTGTGGTTGATTTTAGCTTCCAGGCTTTAATGTTAATCAAGTAAACTGCGAGAAGTAGTGTCTAAGTACAGTTATCTGTACTGTTCTTGTTTTAGTGCGTTGTTTAATTGCTGCGGAACGAGCAAGAGGCTTCGATCGTGACACGTACGGTGCCACCTTGTTAAAGAACTTTCTTTTGTTTATCGTATTTGCCGCAGCTTTAATGCTTTAATGACTTACTCCTAAAAAAAGTAAAAAACTATACCAGGAGGCCCGAAGAATAAGAAATACAAAGTTAAAATTGGTTTACATTAAGAAAATAAAAAGAAACTAATCAAATCTAACTAAGGCCCCGTTTACACGGGTCCGGACAAATTTTTGCACGGACGAATTTTGTTCCTAGACCACGTGTTTACATGGATCCGTGCAAATTCTGTTACAGATTGCAGTGGTGTTTACACGGAAACTTGCACACTTAGCCGTTCAAAAATTCGTCCAGTTCCGCCGGTCCCGTGTAAACGCAAGGTGGAACCGTGCAAGTTTTTGTCCGTGTAAAAATTTGTCCGGACCCGTGTAAACGGGGCCTAAGTGTCTAAATGCCCGGCAGCCGGGTACGGTCTCAAATAGACTAAATGCCCAGCAGTCAGAAATTTTCACAGAATTTTGACTTTAAATAATACTTGCACGAATAATTTTGGGAATCGCTTGACATTTCTAAACGAACTTTGAATACTCTTAAGAGGTTTGAGTGAGACGTTCAGTCAAAATTCTGTGAAAAATTCTTACTGCCGGGCATTTAGCCTATTTAAGGCCGTGCCCGGCAGTCTGCAGAAATTTTTTAAGCGATGTCGTGAACATGGCGATCTTATGGTATGCCCAAGCTTGGATATTTCGTCAACTGGAAAAGCAAAATAATTTTTGGAAGCGCTTGACATTTCTAAACGAACATCGAATACTCTCAAAAGGTTTGAAAGAGCCTTCAGTGAAAATTTTGTGAAAATTTCTGACTGCCGGGCATTTAGTCTATTTGAGACCGTGCCCGGCTGCCGGGCATTTAGCCACAGCGTGTAACGCATAAATAAGTGGTAATTATACCATAAATATAATAGTTGGGATGATTCTAGGCTTCTGGCCACTATTAGCATACAGTCTATCTGACTAGCTAATGGATAACTGTAATGTAGACTGAAAAAATTCAATTTTGTTTGTAATATTTGTTGTAGCCTTCGACGATGTTGGCAAAGAAACGGTTAAAAGAAGAAACCACTGACTTCAAAACCAACCGTTCAATGTGCCTCTTTGGCAGCCATCCGTTATAGTTGTTGTTGGAAAGACTAAACAGTGTACAAGCCGAGTCTGGTTCTGTTTCGTTAGGGATAATCACATAAAAATTTCCTCCATTACTCGCTCTGACCAGACCATCTGCTCCTGCGGGTTTTGATGAATGGTTTGCGTTGTTTTGGATCAGGATAAAGGCTCGCTTGCTGAACCAGTCGATTTCCTTCGTAGGTGGAATCAACAACATGAAACTGCGATCCCATAACGGGCAACGAACCGGCGAACGAAGATACATTATGCACCCCTGGTCATCTGGGTACGTTTCCACGATTTCGTGATCCAGAAAAGCTCCGTCCCATTTCTTTCGTAAATCTAGGTTCTTGGGGTGCAACATTTCCAAGAAGGATTCTGCAGATAACGGTAGGTCAACTTTCAACAGCACCTTTATAGGGACTTCATTGTCAGGGAAGGTCTTCTGCCAGTAAACTGCTCCAGGACTGTTGTGAACTTCCTTCCATCCACCATTATCCAAGTCATTCTTGAACCACTTTACTCTCTCAATTTCTTTCTCGTACGAAAAGGTGACAAAGTCGCCTGATGACTGCATACTATTTTTGGTAGCTTAACAGGCTGGCAATCACTTTACACGGTAATATTAAAATTCAGTTCAAGGGTGAGTCCTGGGGACACAAACAAACCAAATGAATAAAGATGTATATTGAAAGTCATTTTAATATTCATATTCTGTTTGAATTCGACAGTTATAGGCTGGTTTGCACTAGGACATGCGCACGAGCACGAGCACAAGCACGAGCACGAGCACGAGCACGAGCACGAGCACGAGCACGAGCACGAGCACGAGCACGATTGCTTCTGCTTATGTCGCAGCTTTGGTCAATGAGAACGGGCTCGACATAAGCACAAGCAAGAGCACAAGGCCGTCGACCAAACATAAGTCACTTTGACCCAGATTTAGGGCTGGTTCCCACTAGCACAAAGTTCCAAAACCAAGTTATTAACTGAGTGGTTGCCTGTTACAATCAAAAACGCTCCGTCAACGACCGATTTGGGGAATCGCTCATATTTTGTACAAAGATACTCTTGGGTGAATGCTTTTCAGAAATCATGTTTAAAAGTTCAAGTGCTTTTTTTTGTCCTCACTTTCGCGAATTTATGGAATAGGTTATTTCAGAAATTCGCGAAAGTGATGACAAAGTCTGGTTTTCCCTTGATTAAACGCACAAAATAAGGCGCGAGGACGAAGCGCCACTCAATTGAAGTCAAACTCTACAGACACCTTTACACAAACTCGGAACAACTATTTTTATTCATTGTTAGCTTTTAAAGATTTTCAAATCTGTTGATATTGTGATTTTGCGGCCATAATAATTCATAATAATTCATCAAGTACTCAAGCAGTTTAAGGCCTGGGTTTAAAGTGTGTTCGGAAAATATGGTTGACACTTAATATCTTCACCGAGAAAACCTAGATCAAAATGAAATTTCCCTGAATGTTAATCTTGATGTTTTCTTTTGCTTTAACGCAAAAGTTTGGTCACGTGACATGTCACGTGATGAAAATTTTAAAATTACGTAAATCGGCGATTTGGTAGCGAATTTTCTTTGTATAGTTAAATAAATTAGCTTTTCCGATGGAGGTTTAACATATTTAACCTTCTACGTTTGGAATGATTGTCCTCGAGTCTTTATATTACAGTTATAAATAATTATAGGTTGAATTTTGGACTGAAAAATGACCTTTGTCCTCATAATTTTTTTTAAGAGATTAATGGACACTCATTCCAAACGTGAAGGGCTGGATATATTTAATCTGCATCAAAAAAGCATTTTTATTCGATGTTTTCTCTTAAACCCGTCACCAATTCGTCAAATATTTGCAATTTTAAGAAAAATGGCCAGGTGACATGTCACGTGACCTATGCCAAAACTTATTATACTTAAAAATGTCAAGGACGATAATATCTTTCTATGTGCCAAATTTCTATTCAGTTCCATTCCGTTTGTAAAAGTTATTACGAATAAACCGTTTTTTCCTGGCCAAAGCCCTTGACCCAGGCCTTAAACTACTTCCCCCCCAAGCCAATCAGGATACGCCAATTTGGTCAGGTGCGTGTAAGGGCTTTCCACGATAGTTTGATGAAATATCAAACTCTAGAGTTTGATAAAACGTCAAACCCATATGGTGCAGGGTTATCCTAATTTAAATATTAATGACACAAACACCGAAGTGAACAGACAAGCTTGAGCAATCCCAAAAGGCAATTACAGAATATCCAAAACCAACTGAGCAAAATAAATATAAATTGCTTTCCTTACGTTCATTCATTTTTGGATAATCCGTTTACTGATTAATGCTTATGTTACAGTTATTGAAATATGGACAGGACATGAATTCACAAGTACTTGCTGAACTACCAACTTCTAAGTTTTAAATAAACCTGCGACCTCGGTACTTTCACCAGTCGCTGCCTTTGCCACTCTTCAAATATCCCATATGCACATTTATTCTTGTACTGAGTCGACTTGGGTACCGCATTTCGAACCAGATGTTAATACTGCTCTTCGGCTGTTTTGACTTCACGAAAACGTGACAACGCCATATCTGATAAACAATGATCGAATTGAGATCAAGCGGATATGTATGTGTTCCGCTTAAAACAATAGAACTTTTCTGGGACTTGTGACACTACTGTTAAAATGCTAATTTCTCTAAAACAATACCAAAAAAAAAAATAGACAAATTCGGCTAACGCATTGTTGTACCCAATTCAAACCTTCTGGGAATAAGATTCTTTGTTCACAGTATTTCCATATAATTTCCATGTCAATGCTTCATTGATATGGAAATATGACGAACAAAGAGTTCTAATCCCAAAAGGTTTGAATTGGGTACAACAATGCGTTAGCCGAATTTGTCTATTTATATTCGGCGTTATGATGCCAAATCAGTGAGACATTTTTTCATTGTTCTTGGTTCATGATGCATGTTTGAGATGCTATAGAGCGTTTTCACTCACGTGACCTTCAGTCCCGTGGGACTCAAATGACAAAGGCCATGGCAGCCATGTTGGTGTTCCTAACAAAAGAAGTTAATTAAAATTCTTTTGTACGGGAACACCAATATGGCGGCTATGACGTCAAGTGAAAACGTTCTATATCAAAAACTCGTCCTTCGGGTTTCATCAAGCATTCCAAACACCTCGAAACAATAAAAGCACTCGGCCGGAACCCCTGATGAAACCCTCGCACTCGTTGTCGATATATTACCTCAAGTTTGGCAATAAAACAACACTGTATTCAATGGGCCTTTATCACACGGCGGCCATGTTGATTCCAAGGAGAATAATTAACAACTATTCACCTCAGTGTAGGTGGGTAGTGGTGGATATCCACCACTACCCACCTACACTGAGGTGAATAGTTGTTTTAGTATATACTGAAACAGTGAGATAATATAACGAAAATGATGCTTTTTAACTCATTTATTCCTGTCAACGATTACAATTTTCGCGCGCAAATTGCTGGAAGGTGAATAGCAATTACTATTCCGAGTTTCAGTAGCCAATCAGAGCGCGCCAACAATGCTATCCACTGTTTCAGTATACAGCTATTTCAATTAACGTTGTCGGATGAAAAAGGCGAAAAGCCAAGACCGCAAGGTAGTATGGGATTTTTAAGCAATGCTATTTACCCTAACCCATACTGCCTTGCCATAACTCGGCAAGTTTGCGTTATTTATTCATTTTTTTCTATGTTTTTAACTTTCAAAAATTTCAAAAAGATGTTCTATCGAATTTGTTTTGTTTCAATGAGCAATTTATGGCGTGAAAAATCTGATAACGCGTACAAAACGTCGTGCACGTCAGCTCGTGACCAGTAAGACTTTCAGTGTTGATCAGCACAAGTTATCTTCAGTTTTGCTTTTTTTTGCCCGAACAACAGTTGAATCGTGATACCAATCTAATTGCGAGTTTGAGATGGCAATACTGCAATATACTGACGGCGTTGGAAGAAAATATATTCCCCATATTGGGCTCCGTCGCTTTGCGACTAAAGTAGAATTCGAAAACACAAAGTCAGAGATCGAAATATCTCAATATCTAATGAACGATAGAAAAATTAGACTGCAAGCCGTCTCTTATTTTTTCTTTAGTTAGTCGAGGGAGCGCCTATTTTTTATTGTTTACCTCAGCAAAGGCAAGGATAAGATACATCTTTCAGAGCCAAATTTTAAAATAAATAACCAAAGGACAACTGTTAGACAATAGTCTCAATAACATCAACATAAAAGCAAGAAAAATAATGTCTGAAACTGTTTATAATGTGACGGGATAAGTTGAAATACAAATTCATTATTACATATGATACAAAAATCTAAAACAATGTTAAATACAGTAAAAGCGTAGTAAAGCAATGCTGGTTCCTCCAGATGTATGTCAGTGTAGAAACACTAGAGTACCGTGAAGTACTAGGCATCACACAATTCCCGCCACTCGCAGCAACAAACATTTTAGACTACGATTAGTCCCTCTTTTCACTCAGGAATAGTCGAGCGGGCAATCACGCGAACGCGCGCGAGGAGATGCCGTCGCGTGTTCTCGCGCACGCGAGTTTTTTGCGCGCTAGCGTGATTGCCCGCTCCACTACTCCTGAGAGAAAATAGGGACTACTCGATGACACATGTCACGTGTCCTGTAACTCATTCAGCAAGGCATGGCGTAATGTATTTTGTTGGCGGGTCTAATGCCCCGGGGAGGGGGGGGGGGGGGGGGGATTGGGGGAATCCCATACAAAATTTATGGGGGCGATTGTCGGAAATTTCGAAAGGAACCCCTAAAAGGTGCAGGAAATCCGTTTTCAGTTGTGGGTGTGGTTCACATATTAATTTTTACAGTTGAGAGGTACCAGTTCTTTCTGAAAAGGGAGTCCCCCGGGGCATTTTGAAAAGGGAGTTCCCCGGGGCATTTTGAAAAGGGAGTACCCCGGGGCATTTTGCTAGCCGTGGATGATCCGACGACTGAATCAGCCTTTTTCATTTTGAATCTGGAAAAACGAAGCCTGTAGATCAAGAACAGAAAAAAAAACAAATGAGTAAAAAGAACAATAAGAAGGAAAGTTAAAACTAATACAAAAATAAACAAACAAAACAAATATTATTAAATAAATGAGGAAAATGAGCCAGAGCAAACTAGCAATAGAACCAAGGGCAATCCTTACTAGTTGCTAGGCTACCCCCCCCCCCCCCCCCCCCCCCCCCCCCCCCCCCCCCCCCCCCCCCCCCCCCCCCCCCCCCCCCCCCCCCCCCCCCCCCCATGACACAGACCATCCAATGTGATAACCAGTTGACCGCAGATGAAGGACTGTGACAGATGAATGTTTGTTCCGAGAAAATCAGAAAATTCTGAGAAAATTCTATTTCGACTTTTCTTACTACTCTAGTGATCTGTACCTTAAGGGTAGTGAACATGTGACCCTGCTCTCCTATGTGCACGTGACTGTCAACCATGTCGTCAATGAAATGAATTTCTGAACCCAGGTGAGGAATCCTACATCAGCCAGCAAATAATCATTGTTATTAAAAATACGAATGAGAGTAAAACTGTAATCAAAGGCTCCTATGAGCCAACTCGTGAATACGAAACGCTCTAAATAGACGATTCTGCACACCTTCGGACCCTCTCCTCTCTTAGGCGTTTTGCTCCATCGATCACCCACCCCCTGCGTCCACCTCCCCACCCTACCCTCTCTCCAACGCCTTCTCCCATATATGTCGCCGGTAAAAAGCGCGGGAAAACGCGTGCGAGCAAGTCACGATTGATTTTGGTTTTACTTCTGATTGGTTGATAAAATGGCGCGAGAATTTTTAGCCAATCACAAAGCAATGTAAAAGCAAAGCAATTGCGTAAATATTTTCGACATTTAATTGAAAACCACTCTATCACGCTGCCTTTGTACCTTGCTCTGATGACCACAAACTGGAAGACTGGGAACAAATCATCAAGAGAAACAAGCTTCTTTTCACCTTGCCAGAATGAACTGACTTCCTAAGAAAAGAACCAAGCAACAGGCAAATAAAAATCATAGAATTGTGACATCGATTGTGCAATACCCTAAGAGAATAGGAAAAAAATAAGTTCTCCAAATGTAACCTACTTCATTTATCATCTCAAAAGTAGTTTTAAGAACTCCAAGCTTCTCCATAGGACTAAATTTTGTACTGTAAAAGAACAAACGCTACTATCAGTATCACTGAGATGTATAACAAGACAATAAATGGGTTTAGGCTTATGATATGTATGTTCAATGAGTTGGTTAGATTTATCAGTTAACGTAATCCTTTCACTCCCAGAGTCTAAACTTCAGTGTGTGTAGTTTTTGAGTCTGTCGATTAAAAATAATAGTGTTACCATTCAAATGAAATCTATTGAGCAGTACTTGCCTGTGGTGCTGTTTATTATGCTGTACACCCTAACTTTTGAGTCTGTGTATGAAATCTAATAGTGTCACCATTCAAATGAAAGATCTCTAGCAATACTTTCCGATGACGCTATTTGTTATGCTGTACAAGATGGTTCTATATTTTGAGTCTGTGGACAAAATCCTTAACCGCGATTAGCTTAGAACCAACCTCGTTCTTAGGCTTCTCTTCTTCCCGCCGCCCTGGAGCGAGAGAGAGAGACAGTTGGGGTGGGGAGATTAAAGACCCTGGAAACGAGGTTAGCTCAGAACCAGCCGCCACCTTAATTTTACAGAAAGTCTAAGCATTAAGTTGAAGACAGGTTGGAATACCTGATTTGCTGAAGTGATTCTACTGCGCTGATATAATGCTCAGGTTCTCGGTTTTCCAGTTTCACCTAAAATGAACGAAAACAATCAGAGATGATGAGCGTTTACAGGTTAGATAAATAATACTTGAACATCAAGCATATAATACCTCTTCCAAACGACTTCCAACATCTTGTTCTTTTGTAAGCCAAAAGTGCCTGGGGAACACAAAATAATTATAGTTAATTATAATCGTTTAAAAACACGAGACAAACATCATGATTAACGACACGATTAAAAATCGCGTGCGAACAATTGAATTGGATGGCTGAGATTTATGCTGTGGCATTAACGTGAGTAAGAGAAAGCAGACTGAGTATTTCCACTTCTGAGCGTTTGGCTGATTGTTCAAGGGCAATAATGTGAAACGAACCATCACAGACAACTGTTACCAGACCCATCTGTGCCAGGTCGTCCACAAGGCCCTTCCATCTTGCTCTGTCTTGAACGTTTCGAATTAGTTGGTTCCATGTAAAGTCAGCTTTCTTTTAATTCTTTGCTAGTCTCTTATGCTAGGTGTTTCTAGATTGAATGGGGTTGGTTTCTAGAGAAACTGTGGTGCTGCGTCGGTGGGGGTGGGGTGAAACACGAGGATTTAGTTTTGTCGACTGAGTCGATAAAGTAAATTGACCATCGTAAAAAGATTCAAATAGCTGCCGTTTCGAGCGCTAGTCCTTCGTCAGAGCGATTCGTTTCTAGGCCGACCTCGTTTTCTCTGGCCCTGTCCTGTGGGCTCCACCAGAGAACCTGTTACGTGATGTGACCCAGCCAATTTCCGCTTCAGCATTTAGCAGCCGACAATCACATAGGGTGAGTTACAACGAGAGAAAGCAAAAAGAGATCAGTGCATTAAGGTTCAGGACGCTCTGTGGTTTAACAACACGAATGGCTATCCTACCTTTGCATGCCCACATAAGTCATTAGTGCCCAGTCCGATCGCTTGTTTAGCAGCTGGATTTGTTCCCAGTACGCGCTGTCTGCTCGTTCATTGTCCAAGGCATACAATGTGAAAAGCGGGGGGTAGAGCCTGGGGAAGAGTAGCGGGTGAAGCAGCATGGTGCTTGTCAAGCTTTCTTCTGTGCTGTGATTGGCTACACCTGATACTGTGTCTGTAGCTACGTGAACGTACTCTTCATTGGGAAGCTCGGGAAATAAAAGACTGTCAACATAATACAGGAACGTATAAGACTCTTATGGGGTAATAATAGCGGAGCTCTCGCGGGCCGAAGGCCCGCTGCGGACCCCCATACTCATAGAACCTATGCCCGTTATTTTTAATGGTCATGGCTAGCGGAATGTTTCGAGGGCGGCGTCTGTTACATGTGTGTCCGTCCGAGCGAGTGTCCGTACACAACATCCGGAATCTTGGCAATTTTGAAACCAAGTCGTGCGGCCACAAATGTCAGGTCAGCTCTCGGTAAACACTTTGATGTTTTGGGTTTAGTTTCTAGAGAAACTGTGGTGCTGCTGCGTCGGTGGGAGATGAAACACGAGAATTTAGTTTTATCGACTGAGTCGAATAGCTGACGTTTCGAGCGCTTGCCCTTCGTCGGAGCGAATCAAGGAATTGTGGGTAGTGTGTGGTTTTATATAGTAAGCGGTGGAGCTACGCTATTGGTGGAAATTTGGTGACGTGAAAACAAATGTAAATTAGTTGAATGAAAAGCGTTCGTTGATTCCGTGGAGCTTGAGAGTGCCGATTTGAAAGATGATCTTTTATTCTACGTTTTTACGGCTTTCTGTGTTACCCTGGTGTAGGTAAAGGCTGCAGATTGTCATGTGTTGTTTAGATGACAGCGTAGCTCCACCGCTTACTATATAAAACCACACACTACCCACAATTCCTTGATTCGCTCCGACAAAGGGCTTGCGCTCGAAACGTCAGCTATTTGAATCTTTTTACGGTGGTCAATTTACCTTATCGACTCAGTCGATAAAATTAAATTCTCGACTTTGATGCATGTTTTGCTGTGTTTAGCGGATTTACAGTCGTTTTTTTCCTGCATTTCTTCGCGGTTTGCTACGCCCTCGGGTACGCCACGAGGGGAATATATCACATATCCCCTCGCTCCTGGTCAATAACCCTTACATAATATACGGAAAGACATCGCGTTGTCATTTTGTAGCTGATAAATTTAAAAAAACTTGTAAGCCAGTGCTTACTTGGCCTACAAGCAGGTACACCCCTGCAAACTCAGTGCACAATACTGTAACAATATTAACATCTCACCGCACAATAGGGAAGATATCAATGACGTCACCAATTGTTATTAATGTGCCAACCAGAGCCTTATTGGCTGCCGAAACAAAGGGTTCTTTTGTTCCAGTGGCTGGCACATTTGAAGAACAAAAAGAATGTTTGTAAACAGATATCATCCCTATATTGTAACAATAAAAAATATCACTGCACATTGCTGTAGTAATATTAATATTTTACCGCACAATGTTGTAAACTCTGATGACAAATGACTTGGCTTCAGCAACAGCATGAGGCAGTAGTCTTCTGTGAGTTCCCATTCCTACGTAACTGGCTCGGAAAAACATCCACTAAGCCATTCACAAGATGCCCCAAAGGATGCTGCTTCGAATCAAATGCCTGTAAAAAAATAAATCAGAATACTTGTTATGCAGAAGAGTGTACTTAAAATGTATATGACAGATTTTGTTTTTATTTGCTTGATGGGAATCTACATGGTGTTGTTATAGGAAAATCGAAAAGAGATTTTTCGATATCGATTTTCTTTTCCGTGTTTTAGCCGTCTAAAAACGTGAAATTTCACTTCCGGTGGGGTACAAAACCGCGCAAGAAGAAAGACTGAAAATAGTCCGCTGTGACGTCAATACAAGAATGCCGGTTTCGAGGTTTCTCGGTTCCTCACATTTTTTGGTGCGCCCTGAGGAAGAAACATGGTTCTGGTAAAGTGTGTTGTCTATGGTTGTAGCAACACGCACCAAAAAACGAATTGAAAATTGCTCTATATAAATTTCTACTACCACTGCGTACAAAACCAAGGTAACGACTCTGGCCAATCACGACTGACGCAAACAGTCCAAATGAACCAATCAGAATTCGAAGCACATGGGGTGCAAAGCGCGGGAAAACCCGTGCGAGTAAGCCACGATTGTTTTTTTTACTTCTGATTGGTTGAAAAGGTGGCGCGAGTTTTTTTTAACCAATCACAGAGCGTACTGACGCGAATTACTTTTGACACTCACTTAAAAACCCACTCTAACGTATACTGTGCAGTATACTGTGCAAGAATGTTTAAAAAGCTGCAGGATAATGGAGGATTTTGCTTTGCCAGCCACCTTACCTTTGACAGATAAGCTTGCACCGTCGGCAAGTCACCACAGACTCTGGCAGTTTGCTCCATGTTGTTGTTGATCTTTAACAACTCTTGTGTTAGTTCGAAATCGTTGCGTGATACTTTAGAGTCACGACCACTCATTAAGGCAACTGAGATAAACTTCCACACAACCCTATGTTCTGGATCACGATCACCATGACAACCGAGAGCTTGACGGCACTCTGCAAACAATGATAGCCACTTCTTCCCAGGTGGAATCAAATATTTGCCGTCTGTCACAGCAGATGATCTATAAAAAGAACCTCACAATTATTCTACCATAGTTTGCCACATCTGTTAATAGACGGTTAACATGTCATTTATTTTAAAGGTAGTTACGGCCTTGCGGACACCGACAATCGTGGCCAGAATGTTTAGAAACACTTTGCTTTCTATTACCTTTTCTGTATAAAAATTGAAAATGAGCTATAATATACGCTCATCAAAATCGCCTTAAAAAGGATTTTTCGCCACACTCCTAAACAATGTTGAAGTCCATAAACTATGCAAGATGTGTGAGACATGTTTGATTTCTGACACGCAACATTGTTCAGGAAGGGGGCGGGATACATTTTATTGATGTTTTAATGTTTTAATGTTCAATTGTAGCTGTATACTTCTGTTTGCTCTCTTTGACATTGATCTCCGTTTAAATACAGCTACAGCGTACCTTGGTGACCTGCTTGTTGTGCCTGTTGTTTCCAGCTTATGAAATGTGCCATTTATCCGTATTCCCTCTCCCCACTGTCCAGTGAATGTACCCTCTATGAAATCACCATTAGGCATTGTCAGAGTTCCCTGAAAACAAAACAAAAATCAAGAAAGGGTTTTAATCAGGTCACAATCTTAAGCACTTAGGGATAAAAACTGGATGAAAGGTAACTTGTATAATAATATACATGAAAAAATTACTCAATTCTGATTGGCTAAGAGCAGTGCAGTTCAAGTGTAACACCAGTGCAAATTACAAATAAAAAAAAAATGACACAAATATGTTTGGAGCTTTTTGAAGAACTCACTCGTGCAAATTAATCCCAAATTGAACTCGAAGCCATATGATTTGACCTATGAGTTTTACTGAATGACTTATGTTGGTAAACGTTTGACTGCCCAAACAAGGAGAAATTCTATTTTAAAAGACCCCTACCTTGCCAGACAACAAACACTCTCCAATAAATTCCCCCTCATACTTGGTATTATCGTCGCATAAAAGAACGCCATTTCCCTGATGAATAAAAGAAAAAAACCTGTTTTAGTGACAAGCATTAGTTATCTTGTTTAATATTCACTTAATACATAGTTTGTTGAACAGGAAAAAAAGCTCTAAATGACGTTTATTTCAAGCTAATTGCCTATTCACTCATGAAAGCTACCCGAAAGGGAGGGGGGGGGGGGGGGGGGATTCCTTATACAAATTGAACATGCCTTATGGCTCACAACTGCCGGAGCTTAACCCGTTTCTTTAGCATGAAGCGACTGAGAGTATTACTACTCCCCCCTGGATGGGATGCTAGTCCATCGCATGGTTACCTCCCAGCATTATGTCGCCGGTACCCATTTATACACCTGGGTGGAGAGAGACAATGTGGAGCAAAGTTTCTTGTCTAAGTAAACAACATGGCGACAGAGACCAGGCTCGAACCACCGACCTTTAGGGTTATCCACCCTAGGGGTTGGCAATTGTAGAGGGGAAAAAGAAACCCATGTGCTAGGGATTAGCATTTGTAGAGGGGGAAAAACCCATTTGCTAGGGGTTAGCATTTTGTTGAAAGTCCGCCGCGCTAACCACTAGACCACCGCGCCTCCTCCAAATTAAACGTGAACAGCCTCATATAACAATAAAATGGTTTGCCATTGCACAGATTTAATTCACAAAAGGACAATATATATGCCTGGGCCGAGTTGTTCAAAGCACGATTAAGCTAACCCAGGACTAACGTCAATTTTGAATCCAGTTAAACAACTCAACAATTGAACATTTTCCAAAGTTTTCTGCCCCTCAACGGTTTCGTCTTTAAGTTGTCTTCACCACTAGCTATAAATGACCTTATGAAAACATTTTTAAACAGAGAAATGAAATCCTCGGTTAACTTTTTATCCGGTATAAGCGTTAATCGGCTTTCGAATAACCGGGCCCTGGTGTGCCGAAACGGGTATTACCACAAAAAAATACAAAATACAATTCAATAAAGTTCAAAATTCACTTAGTTTGTTTCTCAGGTGTCTTCTGACTCAAATGCAAGCAGACAATGTTAAAAAAAACTATTTTCGGCATTGTTTTCAACTCCAAACGGTTTAAATGCTTATTTGCACAAGATCACAATTTCTGCAGATTGATATGATCAATGAAGTTAACAATTTCTGACTTGTTTGCAATAATTTATTTCGGTGTACATACCACGAGTTTGTTCTGTAAGAAGGTGCCTTGATTGTAGATACCATCCAGTGTTACAAGCAGCCCTGGACCATGACGAGAATCTGATTCCCACATCCCCATGTACTTCTCGCCTCTACAAAAAAACAAAACAAAACAAAAAACAAGTTTACAGTGGTTTTCAATTACGTGTCGAAAGAAATTTCGCAATTGGTTTGGTTTTGCATTGCTACGCTTTGTGATTGGCTCAAAAATCTCGCGCCATTTTATTAACCAATCAGAAGTAAAACCAAAACCAATCATGACTAACTCGCACGCGATTTCCCGTGCTTGGCGCCGGCTACATGTATTTGCTTCGTGTTCTGATTGGTTCATCGGATTGTTTGCGAGTTCTGTGATTGGCCAGAGTAATTACGTTGATTTTGGTTTTACGACACTCAATTGTAAAACGGCTCTACAAGGGTCAGTTTAAAACAAACTGTGGTGGTGCGTCGACAGGGAAGTGAAACAATTACATTTGGTATCAACTGAGTTGATAAAGTTAATTGACGACCGTAAAGATATTATACAAAAGCTGACACTTTAGGCATTAAAGGACACTGTGCCGCCGAAAAAACGAAATTTTACCCTCTTAATTTTCATATTATATCGCCGAATGCCGGCAAATATACAATTAAATTAGATAAAACGATTCGTCTGGAGAAAAAGTACAGGATTGCAAGGATGTAAGTGGATTACTTTTCTTCAATTCTGATTTCGTGGCAGGCGGTCAAGAAAGCAAAATATCCATTCTGACAGAATTTTCAGTTTTTTAGTCATTATTTTGTCTTTTTAGTTCATATTTCTTTGCATTCATCAGGCGATTTTTCTTCCTATTTTAAGATAATTAAGCAAGCTTAATTATGAAAACACGATATTTCAGCATCCCTTTAACCCTCATCCGACAATGGAAACCCAATGGCATAAAATAATGCCGTTAATGTTGAATATTTTAACCCTTTAACTCGCAAGAGTGCCAAACATTAAAATTGAAGAAAAATTCCAAATTTCATTTTGTAAAATATTGAAAAACAAATGGTACCATGCAAAAGTACTGCTGAAGAGGTTTCATTTGAATGGTCGCACCATAGGAATTCATCAACAGACTCAGAAGTTAGAACTATACAACATGTCTCCATAATTGAGTCTGGTAGTGAAAGGGTTAAGAAGATACTCAACGTTTTACTTAATTAAGTGAAAAATCCTTCTACACAGCATGTCTTCTTCAATCTAGTATCGATAATGCCGAAAGAAAAGTTAGCTCAAATTTGTTTCTTTTCAGTTTATTCCGCAACGTTTTCATGCCACTTATCAGGATTCAGCCCTTTCCCTCAAGCATAAGTCCCTCAGTTTATAACCACACGAAACACCTTACGATGTGCAATAAGGCCTGGGCTAATCACTGGGATCTTACGGTACCTTACGGAAGCTATGCATAACACAAACTTCAGTGAAGTACAAGGATTTCTTTAGCCTCGATTTCCAGCCATTTGAGGGAGCTCAGATCCTCCTCCGCAAAATGGCTGGATTTCAACCACCGCGGAAAAATCATATCTCGACACAAGAAAGGAACATATATCAATTTTATCTTCACTGTGACAAGTGAAGATATAAAAAAAGTTCACGTCAGCCACCATGTTTGCTTATATTAATCTTCGGAAAATTTCGGGAGATGATTAGAAACGTTCGTACAACCTTCGTCGATATTCGGAGAATTTTCGAAAATCTTCGGGAAATTGCTTAAAAATTCGTACTAAGTGACTGACATGACTGCTAGGAGATAAGAAATCTCTCTTATCGTGTTAAACCCAATATCGAGTTGAACACGAGAAGAGAGATTTCATATCTCTGCACACCCATGTAGCCACATTACCTGAGGATGTCGTCCAACACTCCGTATCCAGATCTCTTGTCATGTGACCATTCTCCAATGTATAATGTTGCTCCAGAGGAGGACATGGTACCACACTTCATACTTCCGTGTCCACTACGCTGATTGTCACGCCAGTGACCTTTGTACGCATCACCATTACAAAACCTGCAAAATAATAAACTGTTAGGACTAGTCCACCCTAGCAACGTAAGAGACGTAAGCGGAATCGGAATTGGAATCGGAAGCAGAATTGGAAGCGGAATCGGAAGGCAAGAAAGTTATGATGTAGTCGAAATCAAAACGATGTAAGCGGATAGTAAGGACGGAAGCAGAAGCGGAATCGGAAGGTAAAGGAAACTTTCTGATCCTTCCGATTCCGATTTTGTCAAGCTTCCGATTTCGATTGCGACTCTTTTTTTTTATTTACACTAGAACGTAAGTCTCCTCACGTTTTCGACTCCGACTCCGCTCCCGATTACGTTGCTAGTGGGACCAGCCCTTACCACTGGCGGATCTTCACAATTCACAAAATTGCATTACGAGGTGCAGACAGTTTAAGGGGGCTATGCCAACATTTTAGTGTTACTATAAAAAAAACCCAAAGACATATTTATATTAGCGGAAACTAATAAATACTGTACTTATTGTACTAGTGCTCTAAAGCGAGTGATACAAGGTAAAACATCGTTCACCATTTGTTGAGCAACAAATGCTGAACGGTGGTGCTTTTTGAATGAGTTGAAAACACATTCAATATTTCAAAAGGATGACTGAGGTTGTGCAACTTGTTGAACAGAATAGAGCCTGTCTCTGTTTTCGTTCAACAACGTTCAACATGTTGAATGGCCTCTCGTTTTCAACATTCAACATGGCATGATACATTGTTCAACATTAATTTTTTTGTTGAACAGTTGTTGCAACATTAATGTTGATCCACACATGTTGAACCTTGAATCATAGGCTTAAGGCTGGTTTTCACTAACGACGGAGTCGGAGTCGTAATCAGTTTTTGTGAAAATTATATCCGGAATAATCAAGGTCTCGTAGTGTTATGGCCCTGTCACACTATTGCGTATGCCAGCGTATGAAAAATATCACTCATACGCCGGTATACGCTAGGGGACTACGTTAGGCATAGGTTGTATACGTTTCAAGCACGGTCACATACGATGGCATACCATAGCATACGCGTGCATACGGCGAGGCAGAAAAGTTTTTTTAAGCATGCTTAAAAATTTTGTGCGTATTCGGACATATGGTTTATATGCTAAGCATACGCTAGGCATACGCTGAATACGCGAGAGTTACGCTAGAGGTACGTTACTCATAGGTCAAGTACGCTGGTCATACGCTGTATTTTCAAGGGAATTTTGTACGTATGAAAATTATTTTATGAATTTCCATACGCAACTCATACGTTTCTTTTAGTTTATTACGCAATAGTGTGACAGGGCCTTTAACAGCCTCAGCCTTTGGCTTCGGCTGACAACAAAACCTTGATTATCACAAAAACCTCATCCAATAATGAAATGTTAATAACTTGTAGACAGTAAAGTCACCTCATTTTGCCATAACCAGACATTTTTCCATCTTCCCACTGTCCCTCGTACTTTTCTCCAGAAGACTCAGTAAAGTTGGGCGGAAAAATCAGCATACCCTCACTGTACAAAAAAAAATGATAAAAAAAAAAATGAAATTTTTTAACAGAGCTTAACAGTGAGTAACTCAACTGAAGGCAAATGTGCCTTTGAACCTTGTACAGTACCTTTTATAGCTAGACAGTGTACAGTGCTTAGTCCAATGGCCGAGGCTGTAACATACAAATGCTAGACTTCACATGATAGAGAATACGACATGAATGGGACATTAACAAATCCGGCCATTTAGAGAACGCGAACTAAGCTATAAACAGATGAGTTTGATAGTACTACAATAGGGCTATAGATGAAAAACCCAGACGAAGGATACAAGGTACATTTATACACTTAAGTTGCGAGTCAAAGTACAATTACAAAAATACATGCCCCACAGGGCCACAGAGCGTCACGTTCCATTAACTGCGTTTTACATTTTTGTATTGTAAAACTTTCTAAGATCAATCCTTTTCCATTTCAAAAGAACATATGGGCTAATAATTTGACTTCTTCAGTCCTAGGTTTACTTGTCTGAGTACTTAAAAAACTTAAATTCAATTGTTCTTTGATTTACACTGGGTTGCAATTAACTGTTAAGGTGTTGAAGTCAAATACTGAGTGGTGTATCAGTATGTGGTTCTATAACTTTTGAGTCTATGGATGAAATCCTAAAGTGTGACCATTCAAATGAAAGCTATTGAGCAGTACTTTCCAGTGGTACTGTTTATTATGCTGTACAAGGTGGTTCTAACTTTTGAGTCTGTGGATTAAATCCTGAAGTGTGACCATTCAAATGAAAGCTATTGAGCAGTACTTTCCAGTGGTACTGTTTATTGTGCTGTACAAGGTGGTCTAACTTTTTAGTCTATAAAGAAAATCCTAAATTGTGACCATCTAAATGGAAGCTTTTCTTTCCTGTGATGCTAATAATTCTTAATTTTAAGTCTGTGGATGGAATGGTATCACATGTACCATTCAAATGAAAGCTTATAAACAGTAGTTTACTACGGTGCTGTCTAATAGTGTTTTGATATTTTACAAAACAGAATTGGAACATTTTTGGGATTTCTAAGTTGTCATTAGTTAATAACTCACCCATGCTGTAAGCCATATTTAAATTCTCCAGTGTAATGTCGACCATCAGACCAATGCATTTCTCCACTGAAATAACAGACACATCCTTATCATTTACAACCATAAATAGTTACAACAGCTCAGTAGAGACAAACCGTCAGGCAAGTGATGCACTCCAATGTCTTATTTTCCCGAGCTCCAAAATTCGCGAAAATGGCCCAAAATTGGCGCGCTAGATTTTCGCGGGTACAATTTTTCCGATATTCCACATGTCGAGTACAAAAGGAAGTCACACGTACAACTCAACGCTTAATGTTTCATGTTAGTTACGATGTTACTACCCATAGTGTTTCTACATTTTTACATGGAATGGGAGATCCCCCCCCCCCCCCGGATTTCCATGTGGTGCTGTTAATTATACTGTACAAGGTGGTTCCAACTTTTGAGCCTGTGGATAAAATTCTTAAGGTTACCGTGTACCTTCAGATCGACCATTTTATTGAAATTTTTTTTTTGGCGTCAAAATAAAATTGACGGAGAAATGACTGTATAACGTTTTGAACGCAAGCATAAGTTTCTCTTTTGATTGATTTAGCGGCGCTGTTTTCTCAAAGTTATTTTTTCGCTTGTAGGGGGCACTTTAAAGAGCTTCAACTCAAATGGAATTTGCTCAATTTTCCTCAAATTTGGACAGAAGCTAGGCTAACATATAATCAACAAAAACGTGTCGGCGAATTTCTTATTTCCGAAAACTTTTTCGTCAAGAGCCATTTCCGTGCGATCACTCCAATTTTTTTTCTCCCTGTTTCGAAAATATTCTGTAAGTTTTCATTGCAATTGAATATGGGAAATCGCCTACACGTTTTTTTAGCGCTTCGTGTCCGGAAAACCGAGAATAAATCAAATTAGCAAAATACAATAATATCTTTGAGTTATAGCGTTTTAAAGCTGATTCGGACGTTCGAATTTAGACGTCGTAAAAAATTCGACAATTCATTTTATTACCAAATGGTTTCCATATTTAGATAGCCAGCTCTATAAGCTGGGTTTAGGTATATTAAGCGTAATCTTAAGACGCTAGAGCTGTTATACTGGAGACACCCCGAAGGTACACGGTAACCTTAAGTGTAACTATCCAAATGAAAGCTATTAAGCAGTGCTTTCCTGTGGTGCTGTTTATTATATTGTACAAGGTGGTTCTAACTTTTGAATCTGTGGATAAAATTTTTAAGTGTCACTATCCAAATGAAAGCTATCAAGCAGTATTTTCCTGTGGTAATGCTAGTTTTTCAAAGTTTTACAAAATGGAATTTCGTCTATTTTGACAATTTTGAACTTGGTGGAATTAAATGGTTAACCCCTTCACTCCCAGAGTCAATAATGGAGACATGTAGTGTAGTTCTAACTTTTTTAAGAATCTGTGGACGAAATCTGATGGTGTGACCATTCAAATGAAACCTCTTCAGCAGTACTTTTGCATGGTACCATTTGTTATAACTTTTGAGTCTGTGGATGAAATCCTATGGTGTGACCATTCAAATGAAACCTCTTCAGCAGTACTTTTGCATGGTACCATTTGTTCTAACTTTTGAGTCTGTGGACGAAATCCTATGGTGTGACCATTCAAATGAAACCTCTTCAGCAGTACTTTTGCATGGTACCATTTGTTTTCCAATATTTTACAAAATGAAATTTAGGAGTTTTCTTTAATTTTGATGTTTAGTACTCTTGGGAGTTATAAGGTTAAGATAGCATGATATAGCTTACTGTCCATGAGGCTGTCCATTGAGCCACATTCCATGGAAAGTTGCTCCACAGAATGCACCTTCCTGTTCATATGTGTAGGAAGCCTCTCGAGCTGCAGCCGGCATCAAACTACCAGTCTTTGGGTTGAGTGACTCTGCTCCTAGTCTGTGTTAACCATGAAATCGCTCAGTTATTTAATAAATAACAGCATGAAATTCGTCTAAATAAGAACTGTCATTTAACTTAGTTGGATAAAAAGATTCTATAGAGCAAAACAAAAGCAGTAGTTTGGCATGAAATTTGATTTATTGACTGCCTGTCAATAAATAAAAAATTTGCCATTCTTGTGAAATTTTGACCTTTCTGGCCGTAATTTTTTCTGTTTAGTTCATATTTCTTTGCTTCTATTACTTTTGGTGATGGTTTCTTCCAATTTCAAGATAATAGAGTAAGCCTAAAGCAAGCTCCTGGCCATAATCACGAAAACACGATATTTCAGCCGGGTCAGTGTCCCTTTGAGTATGGTGTTCCCATCAGTGCTTGAAAACCCTGCATCAGCAAAAGATGCCTGATTTTAGGTTAGAAAAATTGAAGGTCCGCAGATTGTTTCGATTTCAAAAAGATGACTTGAAACAAGAGTATTCTACAGGTCAGTATTCTCCATTTTTGTTTTGAACTCTCTAAATAATGTGATAGTAAAAAAATGAAGATAAAATCGCCATTCTGTTGAATTTTGATCATGTTCGGCAAGTGATACAGAAACTCAGTTTTGGCCCCGATTGTTCAAAAGGCAGATAGTGCTGTCCACCAGATAAATCACTACCCAGCTTATAGGCATTAACAAAAGCAATGTGTTATTTTCTGAATAGAGATTTACCAAGTGGATAGCGCTATCCACCTTATGAGCAACCGGGGCCTGTGGCACTTTTGGTTGCAAAATTAAGAAGGCTCTAGTTGCAGCGTAAAAAGTGTGCTTGAAACACGTACTACATTTCAAATTATATTTCTTTTTGTAGCTCATGTTTTGTTTTCAATCAACATAACAAATGTTTTCATTTACTTCATTAACGTATGTTACTTATCCATTATACATCAAGCAATCAAATTATCCACATTATCTCCTTTTTTAAAAAGCCAATAGTTTTTTTTATCGCGTTCGAAGAACGCAATCCTAATTTCGTGTTGGTTGTCCTGTGGTTTATGTGCAGTAAAATTTGAGATTTTTTGGTAGACGGTCTTCCAAATGGCCGCCCTTATTGGTTTTTTTCAGGGGCTCATTTCCGCCGGAAATTCCTTCGAACGCGTCTCCATAATCTGTGATTACTGCTAGTAAATAAGTATAAAATAAACAGATAAAGATATATGATGTACCTGTAGGTTGTTGTTTTGGAGATGACATTGGCTACTGCTTGATTGATTGTTATCAACCAGTCTGCCTGGGAAAACAACAGAAAAAAGCAAAGTATCAATTAAAAGTACTGACAGACCCCTGGGGGGGGGGGGGGGGGGTACTCCCTATAATGGGCTATACGGGGATGCTCCGCCTGAAAGGGGTACCTTTTTGAGGCTGGAGGTATATAAAAGGGTCGGGATTTCACGAGTTGCCTGGGAAAACAACAGAAAAAAGCAAAGTATCAATTAAGAGTACTGACAGACTGACTCAATTGAGTCTGTGGATGAAATCCTAAAGTGTGACCATTCAAATGAAAGCTACTGGGCAGTACTTTCCTGTGGTACTGTTTAAAGCCATTCAAGTGAAAGCTACTGAGCAGTACTTTCCTGTGGTACTGTTTATTATGCTGTACAAGGTGGTTCTAACTTTTGAGTCTGTGTATGAAATCCTAAAGTGACCATTCAAATGAAAGCTATGGAGCAGTACTTTCCTGTGGTACTGCTTATTATGCTGTACAAGGTGGCTCCAACTTTTGAGTCTGTGAATGAAATCCTGAAGTGTGACCATTCAAATGAAAGCTACTGGGCAGTACTTTCCTGTGGTACTGTTTAAAGCCATTCAAGTGAAAGCTACTGAGCAGTACTTCACTGTGGTACTGTTTATTATGCTGTACAAGGTGGTTCTAACTTTTGAGTCTGTGGATGAAATCCTAAAGTGTGACCATTCAAATGAAAGCTACTGAGCAGTACTTTCCTGTGGTACTGTTTATTATGCTGTACAAGGTGGTTCTAACTTTTGAGTCTGTGGATGAAACTCTAAAAAGCCATTCGAATGAATGACTACTGAGCTACTGAGCGGTACTTTGTGCACTGATATTTATGTCACAGTCTACATCATCTTACCTTGTCAACAGTCGAGGGAGCACAAACAAGCAAAACCTCTTCTGGTGTAGTGATTTTAATGCCATTCCTTTTGGATAACAGATCAGAAATAACAATCATCATCATCCATACTCATGTTTACACTATCTCTAAAATCGTCGACACCACTGCAACAATATTGAAGTACTAAATTAAACTCACATGATTCCTTGCTTGACATCAATGCCTTCAGCCCACACAGTAGCCAGTGGAAAAGCTTGAAAGTGTTTAGCAGACTTAAAGAAAACAAGTTTACAGTTAACAATCCCAACAATAAGTACAAGATCAAGTATGGCTTTTCAAATCTAGTTGGTGTGATTTAGACAATGATTTGTCACATATATTCCCGAGGAAGGTTGGGGAGGGGGGGGAGGGGGGGGTACTCTCACATATAAGCTATATGGGCATGTGCTGCTGTGAAGGGTATGGTTTTCAAGCAGTTTAGTCTCTGATAGGGTATATAAATCAGAGAGTTTGATCAGTGGTATGAAAAATTAAGTCTAGAATAGGAATTGAAACTTGGAAGAGAAAGAGTGTTTCCTAAACGGAAATAAAATCATCGCAGCAACATTGTTGACAGATGGTTTTCCATTAAAAATAGAAATGGTGATACAGTTCTAAAAGTAGCAAGTCTGGGATAGGGTAGGGATTTTTGGTATCTAGTCTAGTATAGGGTTGAAAAATCAGCTGAACATGGTCTGGTTTAGGGTGAGGCTTTCAGAGTCCCAGTGGCAGACCCCCACCCAAAAATATACAGAGTACCCCCCTCCCCCGGTCTAATCTAGAATAGGGTTGCAAAATTGCAGCTGAACATGGTCTGGTATAGGGTAAGGGTTTCAGGGTCGAAACGGCACACCACCACCCAAAAATATACACAGTTCCAGACTTCCCCCATGCATTTAGCCAGGCTGTGGCTGTCTGAAGCCTAGGGTCCAGATCATTAAAAAAAAAAACATCTTTTTTGAGGAAAAGTATTTTACAATAGGTCTTTGCAAGTTGGCTTTAAAACTAATGTTGTAAAGGAATTAGTTCATATAGGGCCACAGGTCCTATTTCATGTTAACCTTTGTAAATGAAGACCTTATTATCATCATCATCATCGTCGTTATCATCATCATCGTCGTCATCGTCGTCATCATCATCATCATCATCATTATAACCATCCTACATCAAATTTTGACATTTTTCACTCACAAAGTTAATAAGGTTTCTTTTTAGCCCAGAAAGCACTTTCTTTCTAAAGTAATGACAGGTTCGTGGAAGCTAAAGTGGAACCAATCAGGCCAAAAGATCCTGTATTTTCACAAATTAAAAGAACCTTTTTTCCCAAAGTGGGACTTTACTTTGGTTTAACTGAATCTCTTTTACTTCAGCTGACATTACCAGCCATTATTTTAGTAACACAATGCTTTTTTGGCTAAAAAATACCCACAATTTTGGAGTGAAAAAGTCAAAATTTGACGTACAATGGTTATGCTCCCAGCCCTTCAATTCATAGTTATGAACATGAATTCGAGAGATACTGTGGTTTATACTGTACCTGAAAGTGGACAAAGAAGTCATCAAACAAGACAAACAGAGGTGAAGAGAATCTTGTTCCTTTTGATGGAAAAAGAGTGTGTACATTGCTGCTCCTTAACAACCTTCTATGACAATCCTTAAATGTTTCCTGAAATGAAAATTATATCCTGTCCTTAAAATAATGTTAAATACAATCAGTGTTAAGGTGGCTGAACACAGTTTTACTGCACCTATGCATCATTCATTGTCATTTTAAAACCACTTACGACTGGGCGCCCAAATTTGGCGAGGCATAAGATTAAGCAACAAGCTTTATATTTTGATATTTTTGTTGAGCGTTTAGGGTGTTGCCATGGCAACACGGTGGATTAGAAATCAGCCTGCAATATTTGGTTTCGTTTATTTTCAGAAAATCTAGTCATTAGATTTTGTCCATCATTTGTCTCTAGTAAACTCGTAAAAATATTCGCATGTTAACACTAGTCTCATGTAATTTTGACAGAGGGATCGTCCGTAATTTGTTGTTTAATATATTTGCGTTTTGTAAAAATCTCCTCTGTTAGATTTCAAATTTTTGGTATCAGTTGAGTTCGCCATATTCGGAACTATTATTGTGCCAAATTTCGTGAAATTCTAATGAGTGGTTTCGTAGAAATCAGCTCGTTTCCGAGGAAAGTCGCCAAAACATCCAGTCACAATTTTTTGGTCAACTGCGCATGCGTTGCATTTGATTGGGTTCTCAATCCAAAGACAAAAACGACCAAAAAGGCAGTGTATTTCTTCAGTGGTTCTATACATTATCTATTGATTCAACAAACATTTTTACAAACAACAAATTGTTTCATTTTAAGATGAAAAACAACACTTTCGCGATCCACGCTGAGCAAAATAAAATGATCGCTGAACAGGCGCCACGTTTGTTTTTCTCAAAACTTTGCGCGCGCTGACTCACGTAAGCAGCTGAAATTGAAGAGCGCGCGCAAACTGTGTTCAGCCACCTTAAACCTTTTTATGACAGTCTTGTGTGCATTTTTTGGAAGGATATATAATGTAGTTAGTAACTAGCTGTTCAAAGTGTTTTTCAATCTGATCATGGGAAAACGTTTTCTTTTTTGGCTGTACTTTTCGCATTTCCACGGCAGCCATTAAATTTGCGCGTTCCAGAATTTCCAGTCACTTTCGCTGGCTGTCTTTTGGAACTTCAGGAACAAGCAAATTTAATGGCGGCTGCGCAAATGCAAAAAGTACAACCAAGAAAATGTTTTCCCATGATCGGATTGAATAAAACTTTGGACAGGTTACTAAATACATTTTATTTCCTTTTGAAAGTGCAAAAAAAAAACACCAAAATTTAAAAATTTGATTGAACTGTTACTTTAAAATAAATAATCAATGTTAAACTCATTTAATAAATGTTTCTCACAATTAACAATAAAACATTTTTTATCAATGCATGGCCAATAACCTCAGTCCATGTTAAAAGTGGGATTTGCACTTGATAACTTTGTTTGTTTGTTTTTGGCAAAAAATGTATTTATTTATGTAAAAGGACAAACAGACACAAAGATTTGTCATTGCAATCCACCACAACATCTCCTGGCTTTTCAGAACAGTTTTTTATCAATGGATCTAAAACGTGTTGGCAGATATAAACAAATTATAGCTGTTGGTAATTTACCGATATTTTTGCAGGGCATTCTTGCCAAAACTTTTGAGTACACTCAGCTTTAGCTTGTTTGTTTTCATCCTGAGTGATGAACTGCTCCCACCTTTCTGCCTCCTCTTGCAATCGTGCACATTCAACTGTGTTTTTCTGAAAAAAAAAATCAAGAGAAAATAGAGAATAGAAATACTACTATGAACCCTTTCACTCCCAAGAGTGCCAACTATCAAAATTCAAGAAAAATCCCACATTTCATTTTGTAAAATATTAAAAAACAAATGGTACCATGCAAAAGTACTGCCATAGAGGTTTCATTTGAATGGTCACACCATAGGTTTTCATCAACCGACTCAAAAGCTAGAACAAATGGTACCATGCAAAAGTAGTGCTGAAGAGGTTTCATTTGAATGGTCACACCATAGGATTTCATCAACAGACTCAAAAGTTAGAACAAATGGTACCATGCAAAAGTACTGCTGAAGAGGTTTCATTTGTATGGTCACACCACAGGATTTCATCCGCAGACTCAAAAGTTAGAACGAATGGTACCATGCAAAAGCACTGCTGAAGAGGTTTCATTTGAATGGTCACACCATAGGATTTCATCAACAGACTCAAATGTTAGAACAAATAGTACCATGCAAAAGTACTGCTGAAGAGGTTTCATTTGAATGGTCACACCATAGGATTTCATCAACAGACTCAAATGTTAGAACAAATGGTACCATGCAAAAGCACTGCTGAAGAGGTTTCATTTGAATGGTCACACCATAGGATTTCATCAACAGACTCAAAAGTTAGAACAAATGGTACCATGCAAAAGTACTGGCGAAGAGGTTTCATTTGAATGGTCACACCATAGGGTTTCATCCACAGACTCAAAAGTTAGAACAAATGGTACCATGCAAAAGTACTGCTGAAGAGGTTTCATTTGAATGGTCACACCATAGGATTTCATCAACAGACTCAAAAGTTAGAACAAATGGTACCATGCAAAAGTACTGCTGAAGAGGTTTCATTTGTATGGTCACACCACAGGATTTCATCCGCAGACTCAAAAGTTAGAACAAATGGTACCATGCAAAAGCACTGCTGAAGAGGTTTCATTTGAATGGTCACACCATAGGATTTCATCAACAGACTCAAATGTTAGAACAAATAGTACCATGCAAAAGTACTGCTGAAGAGGTTTCATTTGAATGGTCACACCATAGGATTTCATCAACAGACTCAAATGTTAGAACAAATGGTACCATGCAAAAGCACTGCTGAAGAGGTTTCATTTGAATGGTCACACCATAGGATTTCATCGACGGACTCAAAAGTTAGAACAAATGGTACCATGCAAAAGTACTGGCGAAGAGGTTTCATTTGAATGGTCACACCATAGGGTTTCATCCACAGACTCAAAAGTTAGAACAAATAGTACCATGCAAAAGTACTGCTGAAGAGGTTTCATTTGAATGGTCACACCATAGGGTTTCATCCACAGACTCAAAAGTTAGAACAAATGGTACCATGCAAAAGTACTGCTGAAGAGGTTTCATTTGAATGGTCACACCATAGGATTTCATCAACAGACTCAAAAGTTAGAACAAATGGTACCATGCAAAAGTACTGCTGAAGAGGTTTCATTTGAATGGTCACACCATAGGATTTCATCAACAGACTGAAAATGTAGAACTACACTACATGTCTCCATAACTGACTCTGACTGCAAGGGTTTTAATTTTTTCCATGTACCATGAACAGGATAATATAAACTTAATCTCATTTTGAGACGACATTACATGGCTTTATAATATTGGCTAGTTAGGATAAAATATGTTCCTGTATTGGGCCAAGTCACAAGGCAGTGAAGCTGCGGAAAAGGGAAATTTTAAACCAATCGTAAGTCAGCACCATAAACCATACACTGCGACAAAGAAAAACAAAAATGGTTTGGAAATTTTCAAACCAAAGAAAAATTTTAAACACAAAAAACATGTATCGGTCTGTTCTGCAGATTTGAGCAGCAACGTCTGCAGGAATGAACCAGCTATTAATAGCTATTAATATTATATTGTCTTTGGGATATAAATGTTTATTTACCTCTGCAGTCATCTGTAGTGTGTTGTGCAATTTACCCACAATAAGTCGGTAATGCTGCATCTTTAAGAGCGGAAACTGCATCATGTACTGGAAGGCATTGTCAGAACTCACAAAATCCTGAAACAAAAGTCAAACTCTTTTAGTCAAGAAGCTGATCACGTTTGCGTTCCATAAAATATCAAATACAAACCCCACCTTCCTGCCAGCCCGCTCTCATTTATGGGCTTACTACGTCTGGTAACAAAAAGTTATTTTACTTAATATGTAAGCCTTGGATATCTCCCTATTTCCTCAACTATCATTTTTTAACCCTTTCACTCCCAGAGTCAATTATGGAGACGTGAAGTGTACATGTAGTCCTAACTTTTTAGTCTGTTGATGAAATCCTATGGTGTGACCATTCAAATGAAACCTCTTCAGCAGTACTTTTTTATGGTACCATTTGTTTTTCAACATTGTACAAAAATAAATGAAATTTGGGATTTTTCTTGAATAACGATTTTTGACACTCTTGGGAGTTTTAAAGGGTTAACTTGTGAATACGCGAGTTGTAGCATTTGGGTAGAAATTTCACTCGATCACTCACTCAATGGCTCACTTGTCTGTAAACATTGAGCCTTTGATATGGAATGGTCGCCTGCCTTACCCATGGGGACAGCATTGAAGGGAGGGGAGGGTGAGGAGTTAGATGCAGGGGGTGGGGGTGGGGGTCAGTGAAGCAAAACATCTGGGGGAGGGGAGAATTTGAATGTTTCGTATTCATGAGTTGGCTGATAGGAGCCTTTGATTTCTTGTTGTGGGACCCTATGGTATTCTTACTGTCTATTAAGCAATATTCTCAGGGTGTGGTTATAAAACTTAGTAAGAGTTTGTTACCTGCGCTGCATCGTCTAAGATGTCACATAACACAGCTCTGCTCTGGGTTGTTATGTCACTGAAAGAATAAAAACAGTTGCCAAGGCAATAAATTAAGACTTAAGGTTAATATTGGGGTAGGTTATCATGGGTTATCATTGTGATATCAAATACTCTGCATATTATGTTCCTTGCATGCTGTTTTATTAGAGATGTTACGTACATTTGTATGTTTTTATACCTTGACACATTTGAAAATGCTGTAAATACTCCAAAGGCCACTCCATTACTGAAACTTTCAGAATACCTGTCACAAAAGAAACTTACAGTTGGATTATTTGATAATTTTAAAACCATGCCATGTATTCACGTAACATAAATAATAACAAAACTTTTATACACAACAGTGAAAAAGGTGGGTATTCTTATGGACAGGCACACTGGACACTGAAACTGGAGTCTACTGCATCCTAACACAGCCCTTTTTTGCACTGGTCATTTGCTGTGGCTAAAGTTTCCAAGAAATTGAATAGCATTCCTTCAAGGAACAATAATACAAAAATGGAGCAATGTTAAATACACAAAGTTTACAACACATGCAAACAACGGGCAAGTTTGGAGCCTTTTTTAACCAAAACCACAATATACTGTACATGAACATCAAGGCTGTGCTCTAAGAGTTATCATAGGGAATGCAAAGGAAGTCCAACAGCAGGGGTGGCACAGTGGTGAGAGCACTCGCCTCCTACCAATGTGGCCCCGGTTCGATTTCCGGCCCGGCATCATATGTGGGTTGAGTTTGTTGTTGGTTCTCTCCTTGCTCCGAGAGGTTTTTCTCCGGGTACTCCGGTTTTCCCCTCTCCTCAAAAACCGACATTTCCAAATTCCAATTCAATCCAGAATTCGAGGGCCACAGGTTTGTCAGTCTTTCTAGTGACTGTTAAGTGTTACCCTCGTTAAACAAAGTTGATTTATTAAAAGAATTAATCACTCTTGCCTT
This sequence comes from Dendrophyllia cribrosa, assembly GCA_024195265.1. NCBI lineage: Eukaryota > Metazoa > Cnidaria > Anthozoa > Scleractinia > Dendrophylliidae > Dendrophyllia > Dendrophyllia cribrosa. The sequence goes on along the minus strand of JAJLRJ010000014.1, from coordinate 25,271,049 downwards.
TTATTTGAGGAAATAGGCCAAGACCCCCCCCCCCCCTCCCTACCCCATCTTTAAAAAAAACCGATAAGACCTAAACGGCAGACATTCTTTTCAGTCTGAAACATTCTCAACCCCCCGCCTCACCCCTAATTCACCCCCCCCCCCCCCCACCCCCCACACCCTACCCCTACAAGAATGTCTGGATCTGCCACTGTAAGAAATGTTGACAGATAGCTTTGTACCTTTCAAAAACTTGTAAAAACTCATCAGTCCAACAGAGGTTGAATAACTCATGGAAGCTTTTCATTGATGCCACAAGCTGAGTAGCAGCTGTCTGACTTGTGGAGACGCATTTCATCACATCATAAAAACTTGTTATGATTGCCGCTAAAACCTGACCAATCTCTTGCAAAGCTAAACAGGACCACACTTCTGCAAGGATCAAACCAGACAACAGTTTACACACATCCCAAACATCTTCACCAGGTAAAGCACAGCAATATATTTAAATACTGTACATGGCACACATACTAGTAGTGTGTCTATCAGTGTTTAGAACTATGAATGTTTTTCTCAGTAAATATAGTGTTGGTCAGTGGCTATTCCCATTGATATGGTGAATTACCAGGTGCTCTTGTAGGTTGTCATGTTGTTATAATAGCACCAAAGGAGAACACTGTTTTGTAAGGGTTCAAAGCATGCCCATTTATGGCTTGTGATATTAATTTCTCAAACTCATTAATAATCCATTAAGTTCGAACAAAGAAAATCATAAGCGTGACGGTGGCTCGGAAATCCGATCTTAATTATTATAGATTTTGGCAATTTTAATCCTTTATTTTCTGTGATAATGATCAGTTTGAGAAGCTATATGTCAAACACTCTATTGGCCATTTTGAGGTTGCACATGAGACTGGGTCGGTTTCGTTTTGAATTGCACTATGGGGCTGTTTTGGTTATGCAATTCAAACATGGCGTTTGCTCAGTATGTAAACTGAAGCTGTGATCTTGTCAAAAATGGGAGAGTTTAGCTGTTGCGTACCTGGATGCAGCAACAACTGGAGAAATTCACCAAATATGAACTTTCACACTTTACCAAGTGATCCGAAAGTAAAAAAGGCGTACGTACGACTGATACGAAATGCAGCCTTGAAGAAGGACGCACGGTGAGCACAAGGATTTGTGGAGCACATTTTCCAAGAGGAGTGAGGATGAGTAGAAATGAACTTCCTTCAATATTTCCCTGGACTAGCATCCCATTTTTGACAAGATCACAGCTTCAGTTTACATCCTGAGCAGACACCATGTTTGAAATGCATCCCCAAAACAGCCCCATAGTGCAATTCAAAATGAAACCAACCCAGTCTCATATGCAACCTCAAAATGGCCAAATAGAGTGTTTTATCGGGTACCCAAACAACTTGAAGTCCGTAAAAAAAACTTGGTGAAAAACTTGGCTGCACCTTGCACTCTCCCTTGTGTTTGATAATAATTATATATAATTACTTGCCTGACTCCAACAGTGGTGTCAGAACAGCCTGCCAGATGAGAGCCAGCTGGTAATAAAATAACCTCTCTTTACTGGCAAGTTCACTCAATATTTCAAACTTGCCACTCTTATCACTGTAAGAAAAAGTTAGTTGGTGATAGTCAATAAATTATTGATGTCTATATTACATACACTGCAGCACACTGCTCTGATGCAAGAGAAATAGGTAAAGTAGCACATAAGCCACAGGCTACCCACACAGCTGTGTTTCTGTCAGTAGCAAGAGCAATAAGGAGTATAATTTTCTACTATCCCATGGATTGGATGCTAGTCCATTGCCAGGTTACCCCCACCATTATGTTCATCATTTCCCTGTATTTTATACATCTGAGTGTAGAGAAACAATGTGAAGCAAAGTTTCTTGTCTAAGGAAACAACACAAGGGCTGAGACCAAGCCACATAACCACAACCTTCAGATTGAATAAAGACCACAAACTAAGCAACAGAATCAGTGTGTCAGTGATCTACAATTATAGCTCCTTTTAGCAATGGATGTACCTTTCTTGTTTTTATTACCAATCAATATGTATACAGTAAAGACTGCTAAATCTAACCTGGCTGCTAGACAACCACAGTGTTCCGTGTTAGCTGCTACACTGCGCAGTTGCCCCACCTATCAGGAGTTGTACAAAAACAATTTGTGTGAAATGCATAACATTTATAACAGTAACAATGTTGAATTTTACCCTCACAAACAATCAAAATTTTTAAGTTCTGTGAAAGCTTCATGAACTAAAATTTTGTACAGCATAAAAAACAGAACCAAGAAAGTGCTTAACAGCTTTTGTTTAAATAGTTACATCCACAGACTCAGAACTAAGAACAGCATTAGATGACTAAAGGTCTGACTCTACAACTAAAAGTTTTAACAACTAATCAGATACAGTTCATACCGTTCTAAACATAGTGAGTCGGACAATTTCCACTCTACTGTGTTGCAGGGATCGCTCTTTAGTGTCGTCAAATGACTGTGATGATGATAAAGCTGGCTTCTCCTTGGGTGCAGCTGAAGCAGTTTTGCTATCATCGCTGGCCACGGATGGTAACGATCTGCTTTCTCTTATGCTGTTCATGGTTGCAGCCACACTAGGCATCGCACTAACACAAAGTAACATACAAAAACAAAAATTTATTAGACATATAAACTTAAATACAGTTGCCCTGCAAATTAGCAAAAACACTATTCGAGGCAGGGAAAAGTAATGTAATTGAAAATAATAAAGGTAAGACAATATAACAATACAGAAGCTGATCTGTAGAGTTACAGATTATTTTAAAGCTTTAGATAAAATCATGATATTGGTGGCAGACACAGGAAATAAATGAAATATGCAAATTATAACAATTTCATTTGTTTAATATCACAAAGTATTTGGGGAACATCAATATAGTCATCTGTTTTCTGAAGAATCTCCAGAAGAATTTGTTTGATTTTCGATTTGAATTGAGATTTCCTCAACGATTTAAGAGATTTAGGTAGTCCGTTCCATATCATAGCACCAGTTCTCGCGAATGATTTTTTCAGTAACATACTGGTAACAAGTTCACACTAGGCATTGCACTATCACAAAGTAACATACATAATAAAGTTTATGTATGTATGTACGTATGTACAGTATGTATGTATGTACTGGTAACAAGTTCTATAATGTGTATGTTGTGGTTCAAAAATAATGTTTAATATATAACTAAGCACTCCTTTTTAATTTTGTAACGTTTAGTGTGTACCCTCAATAGATCTTAGCATAAGTATTGTTAATATTAAAGTGTATGGACAAGTAAATTATATTGTTATTTTGATTCTTTTAAATCTTAACATGTTAATTCAATGTGAGTCGGCAATTTGGAACACTGCAGGAGAAAAAAAAAAGAGAGAAGCTTTTTATTTATTTATTAACTTATTTAGTTATTTAATTATTTATTAAATTAATTTCCTTAAAAATATGTTTGACTCAACTTTTAATGTCTGTGTATTCATTTGTTGTAAACAGCTTTTTTTTCTCTTTCTCAGTTTTTCTTTTCAACAGTGTTGTATTATGTATAACTTCAATGTGTGAATAAAAAAAATGTTAACTCAGTGTCAACTGCGAGAGAGTTTGAATAAACAATATTAATTTACTATTATTTATTTATTATACCTTGGTTGACGTCCACAGAGGTAAACATCAGGTTTGCTGAGAGCCATATCACCAATGAACAGAGAGTAATGGCTACCAGCTGCAATGTCCCAGATCAACACATCGGAAAAACACTAAAAACGAAGCAAGCATAAAATTAGACCTTACATTGTACAGAAACTGAGGATCCATCTGAAATCATAAAGGGGGGAGAGTGAAGGGGGGGGGGGGGGGGGGGGGGGGGGGGGGGGAGTGAATAAGGGGAGGGGGAAAGTGAAAATGTTGATGACTAAAACAAATCAACCCAAGATAAGCACTGCACAAAAAATCGCCTTTACCACATGCCTTTGACAAAGTGTCAAAGGTGGCAAATGCCATTTTTGATTTAAGTCCAAGGTAGTACACTTTTGATGCTTATCAAAGGTAAAGTAAAGGTGCTGTCAAATACTGCTTTGACTTGTACAAAGGTATCTTTGATTTGCCTGTGACTTGCATTACATGTAAATGTGTAGTACTTTTGACACGCGTCAAAGGTGCATCAAAAGTAATGTCTAAAGTGCGTTAAAACCTTTGATCACATTTGATGCCTGTGTCGTGCAACTTTGTTACACCTTTGATGGAGATCAAAGGTGATGAAAGCCAACTTTTCGTCCAGTGAAGGGGCTCCCTCACCTGGATCTACCACTGCAAGTACCGATATACTTTAACAGAGGAGAAAAAGGAAAAAGTCTTCCCAAGCCATGTGGCCCACAACTGCCAAAGCTTGACCTTTTTTCTGTAGTATAAAGCCACTGACAGACTACTACTGCTCCCCCTGGATGGGATGATTTTTTATCACAAGGTTACCCCCATCATTTCAAGGCTTCTGTGTGACAACCTTTCTCAAATAGCTTTATTCACTGGGTTGGTTTTGTTCAGGTGTGGATGGGTTTTAAAAACTAAGGGTTCAAAGGGTCAAATATAAGTATATGGTACACAGCTATTTAAAGACATACTCTGATCTTTTTAGGCTGCAGAGCCATGCTCTTTTTTCTTCCCAACTGTCCACAAGAGTTGTCTCCCCAAGAATACACCTGTGAAAACAATATTAAAATTAATATTATAACAATAATTTATTGTTATTTGTTATCGCAAATTAATGCTACAGGTAACTCTTATCACATCTGATCATATAGAATAGCTAGTAGACCACACTCTCAAACTATCGAAAGGTGGAGGACAAGGAAAGCAGAAACCCTGGAGAAACAGGGATAGAAAGTGAAGTGAAGAGGGGAGGGGGGGGGGGGGGGGGGGGGGGAATAAGGGGAAAGTGAATAAGGGGGGAGTGAATAAGGGGGGGTCATTGAATAAGGGGGGTCAGTAAATAAGGGGGGTCAGTGAATAAGGGGGGTTAGTGAATAAGGGGAAAGTGAATAAGGGGGGGGGGTCAGTGAATAAGGGGGGGGTGAGGTGAGAATGTTAAAGACTGAGCCCCTCCCCTGGATCAGCAGCCACTGATTCCTGGTGTGTCATCTTTAGCGCATGTTGTCTACGGTTATAAAACAATGCAGTTGCAGTATGTACCTGAGAACAAGCAGTTTGAGCCAATGAATGAAAGGTTCCAGCAGCTAACTTCATCACGCCAGCATCATTAAGAGCTTCCACACAGCACGGAAAAAACCTGTTCAACAACGACAAAAGTTATCATGCTATGTACAATACAATGCAACACAATACAATACTTCATTGCCACTCCCCTGTGGGACTTTCAGTGTCAATGCTGCAAACATTTTGAGGCAAAATTGGTGTAAACAAAGGGTTATGCACCTATGTAATGATTCATCACAAAAGAGAAATTTGATTATTTACCTTTCTGACTCACTGGTCAAACGCTTTTTTGCAAGAAAAATTCTATTGGTCATGTTCTGCCTGAATATGAATGGGTTGGGTGAAAACATAACCGTTTTAAAGGGACACTGTATCAGCTGATATATTGTGTTTTCATGATTATGGCCAGGAGCTTGCTTCAAGCATGCCTTATAATATAGTCAACAAAATATACAGTTTCTGATTGGTCAATGACGAATGCATAAATAGATTATAGAGTGCAAATTAGGTTATAAAGTGCAATACGAAAGTTGCACGAAAGTGAAAGTTGAAAGTCGCGTGCAGTGTACTGTGACTGCCTCACCAAAATTTTGTTGAGAATATTATAAACAAGAAATCGTATGAACTACTCGTGCATTTTGTGATTTATGGGCACTCGTGATGATTTGAAAGTTCTCAAATTGCACTCACCGAAGCGGTTCGTGCAATTTTGACAACTTTCAAAACATCACTCGTGCCCATAAATCACAAAATGCACTCGTGTTCATACGATTTCCTATACTTATTAGACTTATTACCTTGAAATAGGAGGGATAATCACCAAAAGTGAGGAAGGAAAAGAAATATTAACCAGAGACAAAATAATGGCAAAAATGTCACAAATCCACACGAATAACTATTCAAATTTGATGAACTGTAATCCACTTCCATCCTTGCAATCCTGCAATTAATCTCCAAACTACTGCTTCCGTTTCTTTCTATAGAATCTTTATGTTTAATTAAGTTGTATATTTGGTAGCATTTGGTGATATAACATGAAAATAAGGCAAGGAAACTTTTGTTGTACCTCTTTTCTGGTCAGCTATTGAAGCCTGTTGGACAATTTCATTGTTCATTTTCTGATGATGCTTAACTCAAGAATAAAAACTGCATTTGTACATTTTCCAAAAGGTTATTACGTGTACCCTGTTTGGGGGGGGGGGGGGGGGGGGGGATACTCAGGTATAATAGTGACAGGGACTGGAGATGCGAAGACCTTTTTTGAGTTTAAAATTTGTTATCTGTGGACATTTTTGGGGTTAGAAACTTAGTGGTGACTTTTTGGGGGTGAACCATTTTGGTGAGGACTTTTTTGGGTGTCGACAAAAAGCGTAACCTTTTTGTGCAGAGAGAAAAGGGACTTTTTAAGGATTACATTCTAAGCTCTTGCACTTTTTGTGGTGTAGTTTTCACCTAATATGACTTTTTTGGGGTCTAACAATTTGGCCTCAATCATACTTCCCCGTCATTATTATACTAAGTACCCCTGGGGGGGAAGGGGTACTCATATACCATTAATTTCCAGTTGCAGTCAATTCATACCTGTCCTCTGTATCTCCAAGACCCAGCTGTCCACAGCCTCCCCTCCCCCATGACCAAACCTGGGTGTTTGCACCAGCCAGTCTCAATTTACTACTTTCAGTATCACACAAACACAGACCGAGAAGTCCGCAGTTTTTACAAGGTGCAATTGCCATGACTGCCCTGGGTGGGTCATGTACATGTAACGATAAGTGCCCAGGTACTGATGTGATAAACATCCCAGCAACTGAACCCATCACAGCACTAGTAAGCTTGCTAAGGTTTACGTCAGATCTGATTAGTCTACTACCAAAAGCACTGTAAAATCCAGGTGAATTCTTTGAAATAATGCCTGCGTCCTCTAATTCCTTGTCATTACAGACTTTTGTAAGAGAATCCTCCGAGTCTGAATCAGTGCTGTTGAAATAATTCAGGCTTCGAGCGCTTGTAGGGCTTGAAGGAAACAATGGTGAAACGGATGAATACAAAACATTTTCATTTGATTCTGAGGTGTCAACAGAATGTGTTTCTTGGGAAGATTCAGTTTGGTTAGAAATGACGTGGAAGCATTTGTCACGATCAACAATGGTTTCATCTGGGTCTGCAAAATATGAATCACAGATTTCAAGAGATGAATCATTGTTGTGAGTACTTTTGCCTGGAGCTGACTGAGATGATTTATTTCCTTCAGCGCTGCAGTCAACATAATCTAACGAATCAAAGTTCTGCAGTTCTTTCATCAGCCCATTGTCTTTGTTCTGATCATGCTCTGGTGCGGGAGGTTTATCTGGCACAGCTTTACAAGTACCTTCAGCATTTTTGCCACTTTCAACAGGCTCATAACTCAAATATGTCCTCGTCACACTTGATTTTTCAGTACTTGATTGTTGGCTGGTTTCATATTTGTCAGCTTTCTCTTTTTGTGGTGACGTTGATATTTCATGATGTTTTCCTGTTGTTTGGCTCTTTTTCAGTGACCCTTTGGAACCTTTTCTTTGTTTCTTCTTTGACTTCTCTCGTTTCAGATTCTGTGTTGTATTTGATGTCGCATTTTCACTCTTACTTATAAAAGTTGGGCCTGATTTATCCCCTTGGATAACTGCCAGACTATGGTATGCTCCACAGACAATCGAAGTAACATTTTTTCCCGTTAAAAAGTCTATTTGTTTAGGGAGAATGACTTGCTCTGTTTCTACGCCATGCCCCAGTTGACAGCCAGTACCCCAAGACCACACTTCCCCTGCGACGGACAGCGCCAATGAGTGAGAGTCTCCACAAGCAATTTGTTTAATCACAGGGCTTTTCTTTGCCGCTTTGTCTTGTTGTGAACCAGAAGATGCTTGTTTGGTGAGATGGGTGTCACTGCGCTCAAAAAAGACCTGGCATGGTTGGTTTACTAGTTTATTTTCTCCAACACCGCATTGTCCACTCGACGAATCACCCCAGAAGAAAACTTCATTGTTCACACAAACCACACCGCCGTGATGGCCACCGCAAGAAATTTCTAGCACTTGTTTGTCACGAAAATAATCGATAACTGTTGGTTCTCGGCGCGGTTTGAAATCGCCGAGACCAAGTTGACCAAATGAATTGTCTCCGACGGAAAGTAACTGCGAGTTAAAAGTAAGAATAAAAGTGTGATGGTTCCCCAAAGCCACCTTCGCTATTCCATCACATAACGCCACACTTCTTATGCGAGGTTCCAAGTTGGTCGACCTCCAAAAATAAGCAATTCCTTTAGAAAAGTCATCCTTGGATTTCTCTTTTTCCTCAGTCGAGTTCATCAAAGCCCTTCAAATATTTCCCGGTTTTGTGATAAAAAAATTTATTCTACATCATAACAGGTTTCGTTGCGAGCTGTTTTTGTGTCTTTTTCGATTTCCTAGTTCCCAGGGTTTTCTCGGCGTTTTGTCTGTACGTGATGTAAACTAATTTTATCTGTCTCTCCCAGCCTAAGGGGTGGGGGTGGGAGAGGAGGAGGGGGCTGGGGGGAGTTATGGCTCAGGGCACCGGGTGCAGAGTTGTCAAATTTGACTGTAACGCGCCAACGTCGTGTCACTCGCCTGATATTAAGTGGGTCGTTGCCATATGCCCACCTCGTAAAATGCAAGTTTTTTCATGGTAGGGTTGAACAAACCATCACACATCTCCAGGGGGTGGTTGTGGGGGTACAAGTAGAGCACTACAGGCGCTAAGAGAGCTTGCTCGCAGGCAGAACTGGGCGATAGGGATTTGTCTAACATTTATTAAGTGAAGACCATTTACAAAACCAAAAAAAAAACAGAACAGGAAATTTCATAAATAAAAGTGAAATCTGCAAAGGACCGCAAACGATAATGCTGCTAACGGTATACGTAGGACCTGCGAGAGACCTAACCAGCCAAAAAATGAACAAACATACAATAAACTGCAGGGCTGATCTGACTACTAAGATACACTTTGCGAGACATCATCACGACAGAAACCGATAAAGTAGGATCGCAACCGTGGACAGCCCTGCAGTTTATGTAAATGGTTAGGCTATTTTGGTTGCCCGATCGGAAAATTTCCAAAATAAAAAAAACGTCTTAAGAATTTTACGTTTTTTATTCAGTTGTTACTTGAAAATGATGTCAAGAAGACATCGAAACGTCGTATATTTACGCTTATTTTTTATCATTAACTGTTCACGCAAATCCACACTGATCAGAGTCTTGAGAAGGAGTCCAAAATTACCCGAACCGGAATATATATCACGGGGGGTGACAACTCTAAGAAGGCCTGTTTCGGGAGAAAAACAAAATTCTTCCGGGAATCTGAAGATTTTGCCGGGAATCGGGAGACTCAAAAAATTTTCGGGGAAACACGAGATAATGTTGTTAAAATTGCGGGAAGTTTGAAATTTTTGCGAGAATGTCTCCGAAAAAAAAACGGGAGGATATTCCAAATTTTCGGGACAACTTTCAGTTACACACAGTATTGCTCAAACAGCGTTTGTTAGAGTTGTCACCCACGTATACAGCTGTTTTGAGAAAGGTTGTCGGAAAAAAGCGCAAAAGTGCACGCGACAATCCCGAAAAATAATATGGGATACGATCAATGAATTTTAATAAGTCAAATAAATACATGAAACCCGCGATGCTTCGTCCGTACAGGGATGATCTTAGATGGCGGGCCATCGGGATAAATGAGTTTTTAGGATATAGCGTGGATGACTACCCACAATACCTTTCCGGATTGTCGCGTGCACTTTTACGCTTTTTTTCCGACAACCTTTCTCGAAACAGCTGTATATCCGAGCGGAAAATGTGTGTTCTATTTGCTTTTATCTTACCAGTTCCAGGCCTTGCGCCAGTTTCAGTGATCCGTAAGCATGGCTACTCAGCTCATTTTTGGTGGTCAATGGCGGTACACGCCAACGTTGAACGAAATTTCCAATTCGTGAGTTCTTCTTACCATTTAATTCAGTTTGTACAAAACGTGGACCAACCGGTTTTCCCATGTAAACAGAAACACTCTTTTTCTTCGAAAGCTTGCGACCACTCGAAGAGTGTTAAAGAGAGGTGAACAAAAAACGTTTCTTTCACGTTTCGCAAATAACGGTTAGCCGGTATCTTTCCGGTTGGAACACTGAGCAATGTACTTTGCAATGCTCGCCATCCAAAGTGTTCGCATTGGAGCGGTTTTTTCATTGCAATCGCTTTGGTTTTGCATTGCCAGGCCACGCTTCTTGTTTGACTAAATAAAAAAAATCTCGCTCCTCAACCAATCGAAAGTAAAACCATAACCAGTTGTGAATTCACACCCCTCTTTTATTGAATTAACTTGATTTCTATAGTAACTCTATAGAAACTCAATACGTTTTTGCCAATACTATCTTCTAGTTTAGCGTGAAATGTTTGATTGTTTGTTTCTTTCGTTTACTTTAAGAACAATTACACTGCTTTCATTTATTCAGTTCATAGAGTTTCAAACGACAGTTGTATTGCTAAAACTGGTCGGCAAGGAGTCGAAGGGTTAACTTAAGTAGGTAAGTATTATTTGTAACTTTATTTGAGTCTTATACGCTGTAACTTGAAGGAGTAATGTCATGGGAGTTTTAAAGTTTCTCGGTCAAAACTGCCCCAAATTAAAACTAAGTAGCTTTGCAAAACGCGAAACGGTTAATAAGATATCAAGTCAATTCTCGAAGGGATGACAAGCCACAATCAGTTTTTACCGACAGTTTTCCGAGACGCAAGCCAAAGAACTTAAAAAAAATTGGGTATTTCCATTCTCAGTGGCCATTCGCAGCTGAAGACACAATTTCAGTGCACTAGAAGAGTAGTTTAAAACAAATCATTATACCATTATTTTCGGGTATGTTTTAACGCAAACCAAGATAAAATGAAGCAAAAATGTTTTTCTTTTTGTTTTCTTTTTTAAAAGCGATACTTAAAATATGCGACAGCCTCTTTATCCACAGATATAAGATTTTCCTGTAAGCCTCAAGATTTGCGTTATTCTTGGCTCAGTCAGGTTTTTCTCAACGCTACTGTATCAATACATAATTCCAATTTTCAAATTACCTTACCACACAAACTATGTAATCTGGCTATGGTGTCATTTTAAATTATGTGTGGCGTAAATGGGCCTTGAAGGCCATTTACACTACACAAAGTTTTCGGCACGGCTCGCATAAAAAATGGTATGGGAATCAAAAAATGTAGCACGGCTTGGGTACAATTTTACAGTGTAAATGGATCTAAATGACTTTGCCGTACCAAATTTCACCCGTGCCGCGGGGGACCAAAATGTCACCCGTGCTCGGACCTTCTGAAAAGGTACTCCGAGTATACGGGTAAAATTGGCACGGGTACCCGAAATACTAACCCGGCTCGGGTAAAATGCGTAGTGTAAACGGTAACCGAGCCGAGCCGAGCCTTCAGACGCAAATTGAATAATGTGTTAAAATAAAACTCCAATATAACGAAAATTTTGTTCCTTGCACCAAAACGTCTATATGATACAATATTTAATTTGCGGTGATAGGTGCTCTCTGTACATTCAAATTACTATAGTTTCATATAGAGCAGTTTTCATTTAAGTGTCGTAAAACCAAAACCAAAATAATTACTCTGACCAATCACAGCAGTCGTAAACAATCCAATGAACCAATCAGAGCTCGAAGCAATTACATGTCGACGGCGCCAAGCGCGGGAAAACGCGTGCGAGCAAGTCACGATTGGATTTGGTTTCACTTCTGATTGGTCGAGAAAGTGGCGCGAGATTTTTTAGCCAATCACAAAGCGTAGCAATGAAAAACAAGGCAATTGTGTAATTACTTTTCACACTCAATTAAAAACTGCTCTAAATTAAAGTTAATACCTCCTGTGGTCTGACCTCCCGTAAGCGGTGATCTTCGCTTTGCATTTTGGGTGGTCGTTTATGGGTGTTTTAACTGTACGAGAAAAGCTGTAGAAATAAACACAAGCCTCCCCACCCCATCAGGGTAACCCAACGAGAGTTGATTAACCCTTTAACTCCTAAGAGTGCCAAATATTAAAATTCAAAAAAAATCCCAAATTTCATTTTGTAAAATATTGAAAAACAAATGGCACCATGCGAAAGTACTGCTGAAAGGGTTTCATTTGAATGGTCACACCATAGGATTTCGTCCACAGACTGAAAAGTTAGGGACGGACCATTATTTTTTTGACGGGGGTGGGTTTGGAAAATTTTAAAATAAATTGTTTGCAGAGGCTATAAACACTGAAATAAATTGTATGCAAGCAAAGAATAAAGAAAAAAATTGTTTGCTGAAAGTATGGCAGTTGGACGGAGACACAAAAAAAATTGTTCCGTCCCTTAGAACTACAGGGTAAGAACAAGCGCTCAAGGAAAGGATATGAGACGAGGAGAGGAAGGAGTTAGAGCGAGCGACGTCGGACCGTCTGACAATCAGCTACGAATTTATTGTAGCTGCTTTCGTCTTTCCGACTGAAATCCTAGCTGACCCCAAAAAATTCTAGCTGACCTTCTTTCGTACGTACCCCAAAACGACATTTTTACCTCTCCGATAACAATTAAAGCGTTAATTTTTCGATGTTAGGAATGTTTGAAGCGGAGATTTACTGAAGAAAACTTAAGTTTTAGTCTAATTTATTACGAATTTCTAAGGCGACTGACGCTTGATCCAAACAGCTTTTAACGTCCACCGGAACATTTCATCAGATTGACATAATGTTTGATATCTTGTCTCCCTAGCAACCTAAAGAAAATTGTTCAAGAAGAGCACCATCTATCAAAACTTGTCATGAAGTCAATCACAAAGTTTGTCATTCTATTTTCCTGTTCCACTGTTCTCTTGCTGTATGTGATGCTCTCCAACCAGACTTCAACATCGCCATGGAACACAGGCCTGTACTTCAATCAAAGAATGTCCTCGGGCAGCTTGGGGGAGTATTTCATTTTACCAACAACTAAAGGAGAACGACGGCTTCGAAGGACAAATGAATCCCTACCAACACAAACTATCAAAGATCTATCGTTACAGAAAAACTACAGCAAAATACGGAACAATGTGGGGAATACAAGCACACAGCAATCTCAACAGAAGTCAGTTGCAACAAGAAAAAATGTCATCATATTGAGTCCAGGGAGGGGAGGATCTTCTTTCCTCGGCGGAATTTTCGACAGCAGTCCGCACGTCATGTATTGGTTTGAACCATTACATACCGTTGTTAGTGAACTTTTCAATCTGGATCTTCAATTGTTTTTTGAAGGAAAAGAACCGAGAAACTACCATAAAATTTCCATCAGAATTATTAATAGCTTGTTTGATTGCGATTTTAGTAACATAAGTAATTTCACTCTATCGGCATTTTCTAGCGGTATGTTTCGCAAACGCAGTAAGGCCCTTACCAGTGGGTATTTATGCCCAAAGAAATGCATGCATTTCTCCAAACCCCTGCTTAGTAAAGCTTGCAACTCTTATAACCACACGGTTATTAAGATTTTGACTGATCGAGTACCCAACAAAACGATAGAAAGTTTAGAGGCGCTTTTCAAGCAGACTGACCGATATGATGTGAAACTGGTGCACTTGGTCCGTGATCCTAGAGCTATTGTCCACTCCATGGTTAACTCGGCTAAATGGATAAAGAATCATTTGGATCCAAATTTTCGCGGAAATGTTCACAGAATTTGTAATCCTATACTGGAAAATATACGTTTTGGCTTATTGTCTCCCCCCTCCTGGCTTAAGAATCGCTTTAAGGTGATTCGCTACGAAGACCTTGTCCTGAATACCATCGGTATAGCACAGGGACTGTATAGATTCGCGGGATTTGATTGGTCGATGCGCGTTGATGATTGGATAAATAGACACGAGAACGAGGCCAGTGAAGCAGCTGCAAAGAATCCCTACTCCTTGCACAGGAATGCGTCAGCTGTTGTTGACAAGTGGAAAAACGCTCCAGAGGCTTTCATAAGAACTGTGGAAGATATCTGCGGTGATCTCATAACCTTGCTTGGCTACAAAATGTGGACAAAGCAAGATAGACAAATGCAATAAATTTCACTTGAGAGCAATCCTTTTGTGTACAAATAAACAGCGTTTGACATTAGGAGCGGTTTTCAATCGAGTGTTGTAAATCACTCTGTCCAATCACAACAGACGCAGACAATCCAATGAACCAATCAGAAATCGTAGCCCATACATGTAGCCGGCGCCAAGCGCGGGAAAACGCGTGCGAACAAGTCACGATTGGTTTAGGTTTTACTTCTGATTGGTTGAGAAAGTGGCGCGAGAGTTTTTAGCCAATCACCGTCAAAGCGTAGCAATGCAAAACCAAAACAATCGCGAAATTATTTTTGACACTCATATGAATAAGAAGCAAAGGACCGCGAACGATAATGCTGCTGGTATACGTAGGATCTGGAGCAGATCTAGTCAGCCAAAAATAGAGATACAATCAAAGTATAGAGCAAGGCAGCAAGGCTGATACTACGTAGAACATTTAACGCGACAACGACATGATAGAGCCCAAATTAAAAGCCAAAATGCAATCGTGGACAGCTGTTTCGACCTGGTTGAGTCTCGTCAGCACGGTGTAGCAGCAAAAAGATAGAAAAACTAGCGCGATAACCGTTCTAATGACCTGCGGATTAGGCGCATTTTGGGGAGGGGGCAAGGGGATGCCATCTTAGATTTAAGAAACAGAGAGGAACTTTGGGACATGTCGAAGAACGCTACGTGTACTTAGATTAAGAAATGGATGATAGGTTATGCTAGAATATGGAGAACTGAAGGGTAGGTAGCGATAGGGTAGACAAAGGAACTGAGGGGTAGGGTGGAAAAAACCATCACACATCTCCAGGGGGTAGTTGTGGGGGTACAAGTAAAGAACAGGCGCTAAAAGAGCTTGCTCGTAGGCTACGTCAGAACTGTGTGATAGGGATTTGTCTAACATTTATTAAGACGACTATTTACAAGAACAAAAACAGGAAATTTCAGTTGGAATGTAAATGGTAAGGCTATTTTGGTTGCCCGATTGGAAAATTTCCAAAATAAAAGAAACGTCTGGAGAAGTTTACGTTTTTTATTCAGTTGTTACTTGAAAGTGATGTCAAGATGACATCGAAACGTCGTATATTTTCATTAGAGTCTTGATTGGAGTCTTTAGCTTGGGTGCTTACCATTTGCATTGCTAGGCCACGCTTATTATTTGGCTAAATTTAAAAAAAAAATCTCGCGTCACTTTCTCAACCAATCAGAAGTAAAACCACAACCAGTTGCGAGATGTTCGCAGGCGTTTTCCCGCGCTCGGTGCCGGCTAACTGTATTTGCTTAGTGTTCTGGGTGGTTCATTGGATTGTCTGCCTTCTAAGCTGCTGCCAGCCTCGTCCTCCCGCCTCAACGGGCTAACGCGAACGAGGAGGCTTGGGGACGAACGCGCGGATGTTGAGAATCCCGAATCAGCTCGATGGGTGACGTCACATTAGATTACACGCCAAGGAAACGCCAAGAACGACTTGGAACGAAGCTTTTATAGTGGGTAAAGGCTGGTTTTCACTGGCGAGAGAGTCGGAGTCGTAAGAACGCTTCCGACCTAGTGAAAATCGAAAATCGGAGTCGTAAGCGGAGTCATAAGCTCGACGGAATCGGAGTCGGAAGAATCAGAACGGTTCCATTTTCTTCCGATTCCGCTTATGACTCCGACGCTTATGATCCAGTGAAAACTAGATTGTCACAAGCAGAAGCGAATAAACCAATCACAATCCCCATTCCTTGCTTACGACTCCAACAATCTAGTTTTCACTCAGGTCGTAAGCGACGGAATCATAAGCGCAATCGGAAGCTCTGCTTACGACTCCGTTGTTTTATTTTCACTCAGATACGCTTCCGATTACGATTCTGACTCCGACTCCGTCGCTAGTGAAAACCAGCCTTAAGGGTTACAAGAAACGGTCTATGCTCTCCTTCCCAGAGTTTTATGAGTAAAAGGACCTGGGAACGAGGTCATGGAGTTCTCCCCTCTCAGCCGCTGGAACCTAAGCACTGAGAGCCAGGCGGCTCTTTTTTGCGACTGGCGCCTAAAAAAGAAAAAAAAAATGCGAGGCTTTGGGCGGGATTTGAAATCGCCAGTGCTGCGATACCCAAGCCTGGTAACCGGGTCAACTGTGAGTTCATTTCATTTCCGCAGTGTTTGTTTATTTATTATCATCTTACACGAGGTTCTGTTTACACAGCAAGAATTTATATTATAAATCTTGGGTGACTCCAGCGCGTAAATATGAGAGATAAATCTTCCACATAAAACAGCTGAAAACTATTTTAAAAATGCGTGGTGTTGAAATGTTGTTGTTCGTTGTTGTTCACTTCATCACAATTGGTCTCTTGACCTTAGTTGCGGCAAGGCATTGTGTATCATTTCAAACATCACCAAAGAATTTATGGGTTCAGATCACTTGTATTTTGTCATGTCACAGGAGGTGGAAACGGGAAATCTCGGTCAGTAAACGGAGTTATGCCCACCGCGGCATGCGAGTTAGGAAAGCATTTAGAGGGCTTAAAAGTTAGCAGGAAAAGTTGTTCTAAAAATAATCAACTTACAAAATTATGGACTACCAAGGAGTAGCTAGTATTTCAGTTAATTTTAAAACCTTCCCAGTTTAGCTGTTCAGTCAGTCAGTCAGTCAGGACGCAGTTTATAGACAGTCAGTCAGTAAGTCAGTCAGTCAGTCAGTCAGTCAATCTCTGTCTGTCATTCATTCATTCATTCATTCATTCATTCATTCATTCATTCATTCAGTAACAGCAGTAACAGTAACAGTAACAGTAACAGTAACAGTAACAGTAACAGTAACAGTAACAGTAACAGTAACAGTAACAGTAACAGTAACATTAATGCTAAATTGTAAGTAAGTTATTAGTCAGTAAGTAAGAATTATTCTGGGGTTTCTGCTGCTAATAATCGCGACTACATTATCGCAAACTGCTTTACTGTAGAGGCTTCTCTTCATGTGAGCAGTTAAAGGGGCAAAACAATCCCTGCAAGCGAACAATCCATTCTGTCTTGTCAAACACAACCACATAAAACCTAACAACGTCCCCTGAAAGAAATAGTGTGCGAAGATGAGAAAGTACCCGCCCTGTGGCGTGTCACCAGAAGTTTCAGCAACATGGTTTAATGAAGGAGTTCTGTTTACAGAAAATTGGTCATGGTCTGTTAAAAGATACTTTAATTTTCATTGTATCTATTTAAATAAACGTATAAGCACCACAAGGGACTCATCCTTTGAGGCTAATCGTGGCGTCTTTTAAACAGCCGATCGATACTTTGGCGCGAAGGAGACATTAGCACAAAGACTGAATACTGTCAAGGAATTTGATTGGCTAAAGTGATGGCAGAGCCACCTTCGACCAATCAGAACTCTCGTTAGATTGCTGAGAGGGTTGAGAGTGGGAGAGATCAAGTTGGGTTGTGTTGTGTGGCGCTGTTAACGGCGAGAGGAATCGGTAGAAGGATATCACCATATTTGAACTTTTCTTAACCGGACTGCTTCAGGTGAACACGGCTTCGATTCGAAGCCCTTGTTCATGACTTTGTGTTTTATTTGAATATCGTTTGAACAGGTGAGGGCGACTACTGTACACGAAAACATTATCAGTGGTCTGAATATCTTGCTTTGCAATACAATTTCTCGTCGCCACGTGTGTCGGACGTGAAGGAAATTCTGGGTTATTTCTTGTTTTATGATTCCGAGAAGCGAGTAGTGTAATTCCAACTCTGTCTGCTTTCTCGTTTACTAGTTTTGGTTTGGTTTGTGCGGCATTTCTGGTGCTTCAAGGCGTAAAAAAGGAACTAAAAAGAACCTGAAAGTTTAGCCATTATCAGCGCCCTCGTTTTGCCTGGTGTCTGTTGAATCGCTGCTTCCGTGCCAGACAACTTGTCGTGTGAAAAGCAAGTTAAGTGAGGAGGAAACCTCACAGCACAGGAGTTCTAGTGACACTTTTGCTAAGACTTGACTACTGGATTGGTTTTTAAGCCGTATGAGTTCAGCTAAAACAAAGAATTCCGCTGAAGTTATAGTCAGTACAACACCAGACGACGTGGTAGGTATTCGTTTAATTTTGTAGGCATTTCGAAAATAGATTTTTTTAAATTTATATTTTAGCCCATTTTTCTGATTAACCTCTTTCTGATCAGGGCTGGGGTGTTCCCGAAAAAGTTTGTTATGACGAGCGTATTTCTTTAATAATATTCTCTTCGAACTCTTGTCCAATATGGCTAGCCAAAAGCTTTTATCATATATGGTTACCGGCGTATGTTTGCTCTCTAGAGGCGGATTTTATGTTGTAATGATGCTGATAATCGTCGAAGCAGTTAGTTTCCCTTTCCTTGTGATTTTTCGGCGTGGTATTAGTAGTTTTGTTTGTTTGAAATAACTGAGTTTTGTCTTGAACAAGCTATTTGTACGATCGATTCTGCAAGCTGTACTTAATATTCCTTTCCGATAACCCTTCTTTACACAATTCAAAGCATTTATTATGCTTTTCGTGTCAGGACAGCCTTGTTTCATGTTAGAGAGTTCGCTTATTCAACACTGAGCTACTTGGTAAAACGTAGAGGAGATATTTCCTTATTTGTAAGCTCATATGCGACGATTCATCCAAAGTTAGTCGCGAATACCAAACATTGTACAAACTGCTATGATCTCTTTTCGAGATCATAAGACCAAAATATTATCAGTTTTGTCATGTAGAAGTGTATGTTTGTCGTATTATCCGTATTAAAGACGCTGGTGCTGTCCTTGTCCATGTTTATATGTAGATTTTCCCCATTTCAACGCGTTAATAATATCAAGGTGGAAAACGTGCATCGTGTTTTCTGTTTGGTTTGTTTGTTTGTTGGAGTCCATGGATTGTCCTCGCAACTAGATTTTTTATAATACGAAGACAAGCCTTTTTATTTGCCATCAGTCGTGAATTGACTACTCTTTTTATTTTATGCAAAGTAACTAAAAGATTGTTCTGTTACATTGCGCTGTAGCGGTTTAAGTTAAAATCTTTTAACGATTTGATATTTCCTGAATTTGAACCTAAAATTCTCGACCTTTGAGTGGGAGGGTGTCTTCCTACATTTATGACTGTGTGAGCTGTTTGTTTACGCTGCAGATGTTTTCATTAGGATTAGTTTGTTGGGCAGTACTTTTAAAGTTTTTCTGCTGAAAACACCCTTCAATCATTTGTGAATAATCTTACACAAGTATCATAAATGATATTATTTGTAGTAGGGTAACAAGGTTTCCCTTTATTTTTAAGTATAATTTTATAATCTCAAGAATTCTGTTCTTTCTGTAACTGACATGTCTTTACAATTTGTTTTCTAGGTTGTCCAATCTGATGCCAAAGGGTCTCTGAACCCTAATGCTGCAGTCTTTGATTGTTTAAGGTGTGTTAGTTAAAGCTAGTTCGGAAACACACTTTATAATTTTTTTGTTTTTGTTGTAACTTTTATGAGTAATTTGTGATAATTTAAAAACAAAAGATTAGCACTTATGATTATGAAACCTTATATCTAGTTAACCTGCTTTCCTGTCATAACCATCATTATCCCAAATAAAAAATACTGGTTAACTTTTAAAAAAATTGTTACCCATACAGTCGAACCTGTCATTATAGACATCTCTATTACAGACACTTCATTTAGTCTGGACAAAATCCCCATATATCTTCTATTAAAGTAATCTCTATAAAACAGACTCGCTAAATTTTGTGTAGAGAGAGTGCGGAGTGGGAAGGAAGAGGGAAGGTAGCTAACTTCCCTGGCCTTCGTGCTCTGCACTCCGCTGTCAACACTCCGTGTACACAGCCTTCCTGCTCCATACTCTGTGCACACAGCCTTCCTGCTCCATACTCTGTCCACACTCTCCGTGCACACAGCCTTCCTGCTCTATACTCTGTCCACACTCGTCATGCACACAGCCTTCGTGCTCTATACTCTGTCCACACTTACCGTGCACACAGCCTTTGTACTCCATATTCTGTCCACACTTGCCATGTGTACACCCAAATCCCCCTTCCATTCCTGTTGCTAGTGAATGCCACATGCATTACAATTTATCAACCTAGGTGTAAACAACATGGAATGTTTTTTTGTCTAGAAAGGATTGCGCTGGTTAATACCCAGCCTTAAGCACCAACCTCCTATTGTAATTTTGACGCACTAAACGCTTGACCACTGTGTATTCACATAGTGTTCAACTCCAAATTAACTGAAACATTTTTAGCCTTCCAGACTTCTATTCTAAATCTGACTTAAGTGTCTAAAGGTATCCATTTAGTAATGTTTATTTATAAAAACAAAGTTGCCAAAAACACTTTTAAACCTTGAACATGTTTTAGTTAGTTATGGCTTTGTGTCTTGAGGCAAATGTTAAGCCTTGTTTACATGTGCAACACTAATGCAAGCACAAGTAACAAAAAGTATGCAGGTGCACTTGAAGCCCTTTTTCATGATGGCTGACAAGTGATGCTTGACTAGTTGGCATTTGCAGTGTTTATGTTGTAGTTTATGTTGTAGTTTTCCTTTGTTTCATATTCATCATGATATATTAGCATAGAAAAGAACAATGGAAAATAAAAATTTAACCAAAGATAAAATTGAACTACAAAATTTAAATGTGAACCAAATGCAGGTGCATGGAAGAGAATGGAAGGTGTTCTTTTTCTTGGGCTTGTGTTTTTTGCCTTTGGGTGACAGGAATTTTGTTTGAAAATCCTGTTAATTTTTCAGTATTTTAGTGCTACTATGATAAAGATTTATATATCTTGTCAAGTTTTTTGTTACTTCATTACATTTAACAAGTTCATGATTACAATAAACCATTATTTGGAACAATATAAGCTTACTGAGCCTGGAAATAGATGGCTAAAAACTGTCAAAACCCCGTCCACCGTTACTCAGTTTGCAAAACTCAAGCGTACAATAATATTATTTTAGAAAGTGGTCTCACTTGTGAGTATCTTCTTGCATGTTAACAAAAACATCTTCGCTGTAAAGCAGGCCCTAAAAACACTTAAATAAAAAAGGCCTTTTTGGTGTGATGTAATATGACATCCAATTGTTTTGGCCGTTTGAATCAAGTAATGGTGAGACACCGAAGCTGAAAAAACAGGTCTTTCCATTGCAATTTGAACATAAAATTTGGCACGGGAAGTATTCAGCACTTCTACTTTCTCAAACTGAAGAGAAAGGGAAAGGCAAAAATTATGATCATAACAGCACTTTAAGCTACATAAAAGCACACTATTAACATTGATAAATAGTTACAATGTCCTGCCATTATAGATCAGATTTTGTTTTTGTTATTCAGTCACATGACACTTACTGATGGTGTAGATGGAACTGTTGTTGCCATTGTCACTCCTCCAGTGACACCCCCAGATCAATGGCAGGAGACTACACCTTCTAATGAACTGGACAATATGCAGTACAGTCCTAACGCAGCTATGAATGGTTACGGGCCTTACAGCAACCCGGTTACCCCAGAAGTTGTCTCTGTTCCTCCAGAATTATCTCCTGATAAGCTTCCTGTTGAAGAATTAAAAGATCTTCTCAGGCATCAGTTGGAATTCTACTTTTCCAGGTATCAATAAAATTATCTCTAAGCAGCTTATTCATCATTTACATTCAACTCTCTCAAAGCAGACATGCTACATGTACAAAGCAGACACCTCTCTAAGTAGAGCATCAAGGATTGGCTTACAGCAGAAACCCCAAGAGATGTGTTACAAAGAAAGATGTAAATTACTAAAATGGTCTATGTTAGAGCAACAAAAAGAATTGTTGTCTCTAGTCAAATGCTATCAAATAGTATTTAGTGGTTTGAATTTCAATGACTACTTTGAATGGACTAAATGCAAGTCTAATCACCAATATAAAATTTAAACTAAATCAGCAAAATGCAATTGCCTCGCGTACTCTTTTTTGTGAGGATCATCCACCCTTGGAACAATCTGCCAAACAGTGAACTCTGACTAAGCCGAATACCTTCGGGGCCAGCTCTTGCCTTTCTTTCCATTTGAAAAGTGTACACTCATAGAGAGTATTGTTACAGAGGGACAACAGGGTTGTCCAAAAAGTTTGAAATAGATGTCTGAATTTGGAAAGTAAACATATATATTTTTAAAATGTCATTTCCTCTAAAGAACTGGCAAGCAAGGTAATCAGCCGGCTACTTTTGACAACCCTGTGAACAAGTTTGGCCAGAACCAGCCAATTGTTGATGTCCGTCTTAGAGAGGTGTCTGCCTTACATGTTTGTCTGTGAGAGTTTACTGTACAGTTGAACTTCTCTAATATGGACACCGAAGGGACAGAGCAAGGTGTCCATATTATAGAGGTCACCCAGTGATGTCACTTTTAAGACTCCACTGACGACAGTAACTAAAAACAGGCCCACGCTCATCTTTTAACTGCATCTAAATTGATTAATATACAGCATTGAGACACTGTCAATCAGTAGTGTACTACATTTTACATCTCAGCTACATACTGTATACGAATCACTGTTTTTAAACGAAACAAACTGCAATGCAATGATGCATGTGAAAAAGTAATATAAAGTACAATTCTGAAAATGTCTTATGATATTTGTTTGTTAACCACAAACAGGAAATTGTATTACATACACAAACTATCATCACCTGATCACCAGAATGTCCATAATAAAAAGGTTAATTTTATATGGGCCGAGATTTAGTGTCCGTTGTCGGTATTAGAGAGGGTCCATATTATAGAGGTTTTTTTTGTCGGGACATAGGAAACTGTCCGTAATAGAGAGGTGTCCGTAAGGAGAGGTTCCACTGTTCTTTCAAAGGAGAATTCTGGTTAAAAATAACACCAAAGGTGAACACTAGTTTTATGCAGAATCAATAGATTATAGTCCAGAAACTATTATTTTCATATTGACCAAGCACAGCACAAATAATCAAAAACTGTTTTTGGCAAAAATGTCATTTGTGAGTGCAACACAGGGATGTCACTTATTTTTTCAAGTTATCAGGGAATTTTTTTTCATTATCTGAAAGCCTGGAACATGGTAACTTGTTGTGGGCAAAGTGTTTAAAAAATAAGAGCCAACGTGTAGGTCTGTGTTTTGTCGTAAGGGCTGCCAATAAGGCCTGGGAGCCCTAATTTGATAGAAAAACAAAACATTGACATTTGCCTGGCTACTGTCTTCAACTTCACATTTGTTGTCAATGTTTTGTTTTTCTTTGCACACTTTGCAAACAGCAAATCAGCAGTTCTAGGCTTTGAGTACACAGACTTCTAGTATTAGGTTATATCAACTCTCCATAAGGTGGACATCTCTAAGAGGACAGCTAAAACTGGCAGCAAGGGTGTCCACTTTGGAGAGAATTGACTAAAATAAAGTTTTTTTTTAGAACATCGAGGGAAATTGTTAAATTATTATAATAATTATAAAGAATTAGAGCAGTTTTCACTTGAGTGTCAAAAGTAATTACACAATTGCTTTGGTTTTGCATTGCTTCGCTTTGTGATTGGCTAAAAAAATCTCGCACCACTTTCATGACCAATCAGAAGTAAAACCAAAACCAATTGTGGCTTGCTCGCACGCGTTTTCCCGCGCTTGGTGCTGCCGACATGTAATTGCTTTGAGCTCTGATTGGTTCATTGGATTGTTTACGACTGCTGTGATCGGTCAGAGTAATTACAGCTTTGGTTTTGGTTTTATAACACTCAATTGAAAACTGCTCTATTAGAATATCAATAATATATTAGATGATTGTAACATTTATATCACACTGACTAGCAGTTTTAAAAACTTAAGAATGAAATGTGCAATGGTCTTGTTAATATTTATGTTTTTCCTCATTTTTGTGTTAACTTGCAGGGAGAATTTAGCAAGCGATACCTATTTAGGTAAGTTGATTCAAGGTAGTTACTATAGGGTTTCAAAACAATAGATTTCTCAAGCATTTCAATGTATGAAAACATCACAACTTGAAATGGAACTACAATTAATGTCACTGGTAGTTGTATTGATTGTTTGTTGTTGTTTTTTTTTCAGTTTCTCAGATGGATGGTGATCAGTATGTCCCTATCTGGACGGTAGCAAATTTTAATCAGGCAAGTGGCTAACTGCATTTCAGTCATTTCTGTCCTAATATTCCTGTATTCATTACATTTCACAGTTTCCTCGGAAATAGACCAATTTCAATTTATTAAAATTTGTACTTTGCTTCAAGGCTGAGGGGAATAAAACAAAAGAAATCACAGGGATGAATAATTATTCCACTAAGCCTCGGAACCAAGTTAGCATTTTGACATATTGACATTGGCCTATTTGTGATTGAATGACATTCTTTATCATCTTAGTTCACATTTGTTGTACCGGTTTGAGCAGCAATTATTATACAAAAGAAATCAATCCTTCTTTTACTATTATCCCAGAATTTGAGAAATTTTCACCCTTGCCTCTTATTTTATTTTTTAACACATTGCACCTCTTATCCTAAGATGATTCACATGCCAATGAATTTAACTGGGAGGTCCACAATTGATTCAAAATTTACTTTTGTGTCTTTATGTATTGTGCAATTAAATAAAGCTTGAAGGTGGGTAAGTTGGTGTGAATGACGAGGTTTGTAGCAAAACCGTCACGAACTCTACGAAGTAAAATGTCGACATCCACCATCTTGGATATTTCAGAGGCGACATTGTATATTGTGCATTCAAATGTCCCTTTTGCTAACAGTGCATATTGTGGTCTCAGAATATTCTGCCTCACTCATGCTCTCATTTGTCTTTGTCTTTTTTGTTTTTGGAAAAAAGAATGGCTTCTAACTTTTTGGACTTGGCGACCACTTTGGAATATTTAGGAGCCAAATGTCTCCTTGAGAAAAACGTTAATTTCGTGCCCTGGAAACTGTCAAAATGGATTGAAATTCACCAATCACAACCCACAAACATGACCCGTTGAGTAAAACATCCTTGTTTCCTGAGACCATGATAATTACGACAGTGAAAAACAAAACTGTTTGTTGAGTTTTGAACTTGAGAGTTTGGGTGTCATTGAAAAGCGCAGTAAACCAAGAAATGTTTTTGTTTATCCCAATGATGAATAAAATAAAATAAATAAAAATAAATAAATATATTTAGAGAGGAAAGCCACATCAGCTGCAGCTGGTTTTCATGCAGGTCCTCTTTCCAGATCGAATTGGAATTTAGAATGTTGGTTTTTGAGGAGAGGGGAAAACCGGAGTACCCGGAAAAAAACCTCTCAGAGCAAGGAGAGAACCAACAACAAACTCAACCCACATATGACGCCGGGTCCGAGGATTGAACCCGGGCCACATTAGTGGGAGGCGAGTGCTCTCGCCACTACACCACCCCTGCTCCCCCACATGAAAACCTGTCTACATGTATCTTTGTTATACATTGTACATGCATTTGTAGTTATTCAACT
Organism: Dendrophyllia cribrosa; assembly: GCA_024195265.1. Classification (NCBI taxonomy): domain Eukaryota; kingdom Metazoa; phylum Cnidaria; class Anthozoa; order Scleractinia; family Dendrophylliidae; genus Dendrophyllia; species Dendrophyllia cribrosa. The sequence goes on along the minus strand of JAJLRJ010000014.1, from coordinate 25,245,297 downwards.
AAGTATATCAATGAAAAAAGGGAAAAAAGGAAAGTTAATAAACAACAATGATAAATTCAGGATTTATTTTTGCTTTTAAAGTTTTTATTACCTCATTAAGACAAAGCTTGTGATAACAGGGATTTGTGCCATGGCAGATTGAGTTACTTAAGGACGTTCGCGCGAAAATCTTCTAACATTGATTTTTTTATAAAACTTTTGCTGCAATTAGGCAATGAGTTACTCGTATCAGAAATGCAAAAAAAAATGGGGGTCACCGACTTCGTTTCGGTGATAAGATATCTGAAAGGTGACCCTAATTTCGAAAAATCGGCCTTCCCAACTCGATATGGCCCCAATGTCTGTTAGTCCAAAAATATTGTTAATGAATCTCTAAAATGCAATTTTCTGTGCCACATTTTGTATGAGTGGGTCTATTAAGCAAATTCGTTCAACTGGTAACGTTCCTTAGAGGAAATCTAATCTGTAAACGACAGCATTTGCAAACTCTGACAGCCGCAAGTTGCGAGGATTCGATGTCGCGCGGGTAGAGAAATGGAAAAAATTTAAACTTCCTACATTGATTTTTTGTTCATCTTTTCACAATCTGTCGAGAATTGGCAAAGAAAATTATCTATAAAGAAAAAATTGGGGGTCACCGACCATCCAAGCGAGTTAAATCTAAGCAAAGTTAACAAAACGGCTACCAGCCCTTCATGTGCTTAGATTTCTTCTCTTGCGCGCGCGCTCGTGCATGACGTAGCATGGCGTTGCGACATGAATTGCGTGCGCAGTAAGGATGCGCATAAACAATTAGCGCGAACGTCCTTAAGAGGCAACCAATCAGTGTGATTCAGTTGCCCCAGAAAGGTGTCCAAGATAACCAGACAACCATCAATTTTGCACCGTCACCTCTGTTCAAGTTGTTTTCGTTTTTGTTTTATGTTCTTTCAGCTAAAACGTTTCTAATAGGCCCAAGAAAGAATTCCATTTTGGACAACTTCTTGATCTCATTCCATTTTAGTGAGAACTGGCTTGCAAATAAAATAATACGTAAATAATCGATTGAGAATTCACTGTTTTTAAATCAAGTTTTGGTGATAAGAAACCCACAATAACCCAGTTCCCATGACCATCTTTTCAGTGTGGGGATCTCGGCCATTTTATAACAGTGCATATCAATATCTGGTTTTGTTGTAGGTTAAAAAGTTGACCAAAGATCTTGAGCTTGTGAAGGATGTTATGAGAGGTGAGTTTGATCATAACAAGAATTGAAAAGTTTTGAAGTAAACAATAAGCTTGTATTTTTGCTTTGGGCCTATAAATTATGGTGAATTATGTGCCTCATTCTAATTGAGCTACAAAAAAAACAACTCCGAATATTGAAAAGGAATAGCACAATAATGTATTAGCTTCCCCTGGAAATACTGGAGATCCTCTTTGTTTAATGCTGTTTTAAAAACTCTAAATTTTACAAAGAATGTATGGCTCATTAATGCTTTTGCCACCAAGCAATTTAGCAAAGTGAAAATCTTTTTGCCAGCAAGGTACATGTATGATAGTAATAGAAATTTAATGTGATTACAGATCAATATTCAATTTCATAATTTGTCTATTTGAATTCACATGTCTGAAGACCTCATTTGTTCCTATACTTATTGCAACTTACCCAAAAAAAAATCATGGTAAACTTTATTGCCTTGATAGTCTCAATTTTAATGTACACTTAAAGAGTAGGTTATCATGGAAATTTGTCCTTGCAGAATCTCCTAACCTGCAAGTTGATGACTCTGGGGAAAAGGTTCGACCGAACATAAAACGATGTATAGTGGTTCTGCGGGAGATCCCTGAATCCACTCCAATTGAGGTATAGTGCTCATAAACATCCCGTCTCACCATTATTATCACATAAATGTTTGGCAAGCCAGACAAGAGTTAAGCTAATGAAAGGTGCAACAGTGTGTGTATAACCCTACAATGCAGCTGAAAATACTCCATACAATTGAGTTTGCTTGTGGTCACCTGTGCAAGAGACTAGAGTAACTATTATGTGCAATTTTCATGTGCTGAGGCAACATTTTCACAAAATCATGTCTTGACCACCGCTTAACTAACTCAACTAATTATTTTATTTGAATCCCATGTAGGATGTGAAAGCACTTTTTTCTGGTGAAAACTGCCCCAGCTGGACCAGCCTTGAGTTTGCACATAACAATTACTGGTATGTGCAGTTTGATTCAGAGGAAAAAGCCCAAAAAGTGAGTAGCCATTGTGCTTTGTACTCTAACTACAGTACCGGACAGAAGTAACCTAACAGGGGAACGCGTTCTTGGAACTTGAAGGAACGCTAGGGAACGCAAAATGGAACGCTAAGGGAACGCAAAATGGAACGCTAAGGGAACGCAAAATGGAATGCCAAAGGAACGCAAAATGGGACGCTACACAACTTCCAAATTTTTAGGGGAACGCGTTCTCGAAATAAAATACAAACTCTCTTAAAAAACGACGGAGAACTCGCTTACTTGGTCACCGCGAAAGGTAATAAATTCGCAAAATTCATTGATTCATGACTATTTGCGTATGACTCATGTTAACGCGACGAAATTTCAATTCAAAATGTCCTGTTGTTTTCAATTCCCCAAAGTTATTACTAGCCGAGAATATAAGACCAAGAAAATGTTTTGCTGTTTAGAATTGGCTGTTCTCAATGTGTTCTTGAAATAAATTACAGCTCAGCTTATTCATGTTAATTACATTAAAAAACCAAATAGATCAGGGAGACTTAAAAAGCACAAAATCTTATTAGAGTTTTATCAGGTACAATTTTTTCATTCAAGTGATAGAAGGTTTCATTCACGAAAATGCATTTTTCGTTCGTGAATGTCAAGTTTTTATTTACATTCAACAGGATTCAAGCGCTTGAAAAACACCAGATCAAATTACATTTCACACAAATTTGCATAAAAACATTTCATGCATTTCATGCCTCGGCCTAAATTACAAATTAAAAAATAATTTAACACATCTTTAAGATATTATAAAGACTGAAATCACTTTCATTCTGGTTAGATGTTATTTTTACATTCAATTGAAAGTTGTTTTCATCGATTAAATTACATGTTGCACGCAACAAACTTTTACGGGAAAACTGTTGCGGAAACGTTTTAAAGAATTCCTTTGCAGGACAATATTAAAAGGAGGAACATCGGAACAAAGAAAAAGCAAGCTAGGACTTTTTATTGAGGATTCTTCAGCCATTTATATTTTATCACATTTTTGAGCCTGACAAAAAAACAACAACAATTGTTCAGATGATCAATGATCCACTCCAAAATGCGAGCAAGTTCGATCGCAGAATCAGCTCATTCGGTCTCTGTCAATTAAATGTCGGATGACAAGTTTTTTGCTTCGTCCAGTTCGTGGTTTGTTAAAGCATGGCAAGAAAAAACTTACTGTTGGTCTGTCCACATTTATATTCATTTAAAATTGTCTTCTACGTACATTTTCCCACCGGATTTTTCCGCACTGGTGCAAATTAACGTTATGGCGATATATTTTTGTCTCGCATATTTCAGACAGCACTAAAGCCGTTCCAGACTCTAGACTGCACACTGTTAGTGTAGATAAGAACGCGTTCTGAAAGAAAACAAGGGAACGCGTTCCATTTTACTGAACTGGAACGCTAAGGGAACGCAAAATGGAACGCAAAGGGAACGCAAAATGGAACGCTAAGGGAACGCAAAATGGAACGCCAAGGGGAACGCGTTCTGCTAAGCGTTCCCTGTTAGGTTACTTCTGTCCGGTACTGTAATTCCCAGAATGCAAACACAGAACAAGATCAGATCAATAACTTGTTTCTCAAACTTTGTCTTACAGGCATACAGATACCTCCGAGAGGAAGTAAAAACTTTCAGAGGGAAACCTATTATGGTAGGGATTATCCATTTTTACTTGATATTCATGATGCAGTATGCATTTGCCAATAAACACTGGCTTCAAATACAAATACCCAGTCTATAAGGCCTTTAATTATACAAAATAGCATTCTACAGGGATTCTGACAGGATGCGCGGGTGCGGGACCGCACAATTCGGTCAAACCTGCACAATTCCGCACAATTCCTAAAAATCCGCACAATCCCGCACAATACTGAAATATTTATTAAAATTTTAATTGAATCAGGTATTTCTATTGATTACCAAGATTTCAAGAAACGTTTTAGGCTATTTTCAGCCCATTTTCCTTCCAAACAATCGAGAAAACCCTCGCTTTCCTCGAACAGCTCGAGAGGATCGATATTAAAACAGCAAGGCGTTCTCTTCGCCGTCCTGGAAACTATAGTCTCAGTTTTACTTCTTTCCGACTTCCTATAGATTTTTTCGCATAGCTTTTTAGTTGTCGTTTTTCAGACATTATGTTGTTTTTCTTAGCGGCCTGTTGATATTTTTTCGAGCGCTTTCGCTTCCTCTTTCAGTTTAATATGTCGGGGATCGAAGAAGAAACACCGAAGAAATGTACCCGGTCATGCCGAAATGAATGTCACTCTGTCTAAATTATTTTCGCAAAGAACTTATCAAGTTTGCGAATCGACAAACAAACTATTAAAGCACTGGAACTTCGGATTGATAGGAGAAAATTATTAAGTTCTGATCAGAATACTGGATTTGATTTTTTCAATCAAGTGAAAGACATTTTCATTCAGGAAAATGCAAAACAACCATGCTATCAAATTACATTTAGCATGCAATTTGCATACATCTCGAGGTTGTGTTTTTGCGGCAAACTTTCGAAGAAATTGTGTGAACCTTTAATGGAAATTATTCAAACTACATAAAATGTACGGATTTTTCATAAAGGAACTCGCAACAGATCGGAAACATTTCATTTAAATGTGGTATTTCGGTTTTACCCAATCGAGTTCATCGTGTCACGCAATGTGATTTTGTTGAGACAAATAAACTTTGGTGAAGAAAAACAGCCGCAAATTGGCGATTGCTGGGTACATTTTAATCCCCAAAGTAAAACATCTATTTGTATTTTTCATTTATGCAGAATTTCATCCCTGACATGTTTTTCTGGCCTGGCTAGAACACTGGTGATTGAATATTTGGTTGGTCACAGGATTGCGCAATCCTGCACAATTTCCCGCACAATCGACGTTATTTCCCGCACAATTTTAGTTTTTTCCCCGCACCCTGTCAGAAACCCTGATTCTAGAGTGCAAATATGCACCAAAACGATTGCAAATATGAAAGGTTATTCAATCTACTGACTGCGCACTTGAGGAAAACACTTTCAAAAACTTAGATTTGGTGGTGTAAAGTTGTTTAATATGGCAGGCATTTGTTCTTGTCCACATTCATTTTTCTTACCTACACGTGCAAAAAAATGAAAGCTGACTCGTAAAAATACCCAGCCTTATTACACAACTTTACATGGAATAATCTCTATGCATTCTTGTCAGTGGTGTTTATTGTTAAACATTTCCTTTTAGGCCCGGATAAAAGCCAAACCAATTCATCAGAGCAATTTTGTGCCCAAAAATGGAATGAGACCAGTAAGTGCAACTGTATGAAACTGTTTTGACAATATAACATGCACCCAGATTTATAGTTACAGTACCATTGTCTTTGTAGTCTATGTCGGAGGATAATGGCCGAGGCTGAGAGATTGTTTAAGAAATGAACATTTGGCTGAGAAGTGAAGTAGAGGGCATTATCCTCTGATATACTAGCAAGCCAGAATATGGTTTGTTTGTTTATAACCAAACACACTTTATCAATGTTAAAGCATAATTTTTGTTGAGGATAGCTGAGTAGGCAGATTAAGTGCAAACGTCAATATTTTGATTAGTCTCGGTTTCCGGGATTTGTAAAGACCTTTTCCATTTGGAATAGCATTGAGGAGACTGTGGAATATCTCGGCACCAATTTTTTGTTTGAAAACGGTTATTGAGATAAAATGTGCATTGCGGGTATTGTTTCGTGGGAAGTTGACGATTTATATTCTTGCCAGTAACTTAATACAGAATGGTAGAACTCGGGGAGATTTTGTAAATCGAGTAGCTTGGGTGTCATACTGACATTTGTTGATGGTATATGATGTGCATACCATAGCAACAACAGGTATAGGCCTTATAATTCTAAACAAGGTAAATTTTCTTAAATATCTTCAATCATTTATAATGGTTTTATTATGGTTTTAGTTTTCAGTGTAATTCAAGAATCAGTTTTAAGGAGTTATTGAACTATTTCATCAATTTTGTTTACAAAAAAAAGAAGAAGAAATGTATTGTTCCACATAAGAACGAAGCAAACTTCATTGTTCTGCGGCATTAGCTCTTTCCCACATAGAATATCTTTGATTTCAAGAATAGAGGAGGAACTGATGGTTAATAATTATATTTCATTATAAAAATAAAGAAAATCCATTTGTCAAATAAATTTTAGGAAATGTTCGTGCTTAACCAATCAGAATAGCAGAAGACAATAGCTAATAATTTTGCTTCTTTGATGAAGTTCCCCAAATACAATTTCTTTTAAAAAATGTGTGTTGTGCGATTGGGTCTCAAATTACTTGAAACCTTAAAAAAATTAGACAAAATGCACCTTGAACCTTAACTTTTTAGCGGTTTTTGAGTCTAGGCCAATGAGATCACTAGTTGTAACAATGAAAAATCTTGACATTCCATCGTGTTTGACATTCCATTGCCGTTCAGCGCTATCCTTCTTATGCGGATCATTACTTAATCTGTTCCAGCTTTTCTTTCTCACACTGGTTGATAACACACATTATGATTTCTTTGACAGCAACAAGTAGCTGAACAACAACCCACATACAACCAGCAGCATTTTCAGTTTCCACCTCCTGTGAGTGCTGTTTTTAATGGTCAGCAGGTATGTGGAGTAACAAGATGTAAAGTCAGAAAAAAAAATCAAATCCTTTGTTTTCCAATAGATCAAGACTTACATACATACATATAACTTTATTTAAACTCGGTAAAATCATTCAGTATATAAAAAGTGACAATTATATCATTAAAAATATATATACACTTCACTTACTGTTTTATAAGGTTGCCGAGTGGGAAACTGATGATTGAAATAGTCGGTTTATTTCCCTTTTAAATTGCCCTATTGACTTGGATTGGGCTATCCACCTTTCGAACAACTGGGGCCAGGAAATGAAGTTGACAGCTGGATATTTTACTTGGTTTCCATCTATTATCTACATCCCTGAGTAGGGTCTGGTGTTTAGTGTGTGCCACCTGTACCTGGCTCTATATTATAACTAGCAGTAATCAGAGAATATGGAGACACATTTGAAGCGGCAGTCCGGACATCAAAAAATCTTAAATTTTTCTGCATGCAAGGCACAGGGCAACCAACACAAAATCAGGATTGTGTTGTTTGAACGCGACTAGTATAGACACGGTACAATAAATGTTAAAAAATTGAAGTCACCATTCTGTTTTGGTGCCTATGTTGTGGTTCAATTTCTTGTTTTGTCAAACCAGTTTAATTTTTATTTGCCTTTGTCTTGGATTCATTATCATATTCTGAGACAAAGAAAACAAAAATCAAATTGGTTAAAAAATTTTCAACAGAAGAAAAATTTCAACCACAACATACTATCTTAGAGAGATAGAGTTTACTTGAACACTGTTTAATTACTTGGGCGTGCGACCAAGTATTAAAATGCAGTTTGGTCGTCCACAAATGTGCAGTATTGCACAACTCTGGGGACGGCGGGACTGTTCAAACCTTCACCGCGGTCACACGTCCGAGGCGTTTTTCGTTTTATTTGGTGGGATTCATTTAGAATTAAGTGGAAACGTGGGCAAGGATGTATAAAATAATTAGTTCATGTAACTATCTTTTCATCTTTCCGGCTCAAAATAACGAGCTTCTTTTCGATCGTTGAAAACTGATCAAAACACTTCGTGCCTGAGCAAAATTGTGTTGGCAAATGGCGCCGACAGTTCTGCGGTTCATAGTTTTCAAACGCTTAGACGTTTAGTGAGTTGACAGTGTATTGTCAATATATGAAACTTTTAATAAACAGTGAAAATGACAACCTTAACTTTGAAGTACTTTGGTTAACTTTTGCGAATTTCTCTTGTTTGACCGCGGTGGAGTACACCTGTTGTTTGTTGATGCGAGGCGAACGTCACAAAGTGCGAGTTGTGTTTCTCTGTTGCATCTAACAGTTTCATATTCAATATGCGTAAGGAAATTACTCAAGAAGACACTGCGAAAGTATTTGACACTCGCGATTAATTCTACGATACCTTCATGACGTAAACCCGCTAAAACATGTTAAAACGAACATGAAGAAGATAATTTAGACGAATACATACATAGCGCTTATTTAATAAGAAGTGAACAGTGGACAGCGAAGGAAGAAATATAAGCGTGGTAGGAATCCCAATTAATTTCACTTCTTTCGGTTGTTTGCTTTTCATTAATTTTTATTTCGTGAAGTTGAAGGAACAGAACAGCCAACTGAAACTTTGGGTGCAAAAATTCACCGCCGAGAGAAGATGTAAACAATGCACGCGGTGTCTTGCGAGACGTTTCTTGCGAGTTTTGCTTCCGCTAGTGAATGTTTCTCGGGCGAAAATAACCTTAAAGCGATCACTTTTTCATTCAATTTTCTTTTCTGTGTTTCGGGTACAGAGGAATAAAAACTGGATATATTTTCGTGTGTCTGATTGCGAGATGTTTTATGAAACAGCTGCGTTATGCGTGGAAAGGTTTCAAATTACTTTCACATTATGCAAATTACAACATTTTTACCTCAACTGAAAAAATGTATTTCAAAGGGCTAAATTTGTTTCTCTCCTCCTTAATTATCACTTCTGTCGTTAACTTTGATTAAATTTATAAGTTTCATTCAAACTTTATTATAATAACGGCGGGTCCGGACCAGGCAATTACATCATGGCTTCGAAAGGCCACTTTGCGGCTACATTTGCATTCACTTCAAAAGTGTCGGAAACACAGACCAGCTAGTTACAAGATTTAGCTAAAACCAATAACAACCATCAGGAAACTCTGACATACGGCCTTTTTTCAACGGTAAGTACAAAGTAGGCATCGCTTTGTATTTTTCAGTATGTACTCGTCTTTTGACACAGTGGACACGCTACTTTAATAATTTGCGTGCGATCTCGCACGCTAAGTGTACTGTGTCTTCTTGTTTTAAGACGGTTAACGCGCTTCTTTGTAAGACTGCTCACACTATCCGAATACTCCCAATCATCAAACCGTGAAATAACGTGCATGCAGATTCCCAAGACAATTATTCTCCAATATGCCTAACACAACGACGCCCAAGTATACGCTCCCACAGCATCTTGTTGTCTAACAATTTAATTACCTTTGGTAGACACACTCATTCATTTGTGCCTACTACTTCAAACATTTGAATTAAGGCACTTTATCAAATACTTAAAAAAAGGTTCTTATCAGATATGTAATTATTAATTTCCATGTTGTTAGGCACTTCCTTTCTACCATACACCAAACATGCTTGCGACTTGGCCTCCTGGGCATGCTCAGCCTATTTATCCAGACCCTAATATGGTAAGTTTGGTTTGGATTTCATTGTGTTAATTGATATTTTCCTGTGGTTTGTGGTATTAATTTCAGAAAAAAGGCAAAACAGCAAAAAAAAAAAAAGAAAAAAAAATTCATTGTGGCATCATAAAATGCTCTAGAAGGATTTAGATTTTGCGATTCCAGCAAGTCTTGCATCCAAAACATAATGACAGATTAAAAGTAAAAACATAAATTGACATTGGGTAAATAATGTTCTTTCAAAGCATGTAAACATACAGGTATTTAAACTGTTCTTTGTTCATTGATGGTATTGGTATAGCAGAACTCCCAAGAAAATATGTACGTTTGTGATAGTGGAATGCTACAACTTTTCTGCTACGCTGTATTACCACTGATTTCACTGTTACGCAACCCTTCGAATCAAAACTACTTTGAGCAATTTCAATTTACTCTGCTGTCAATCATACCTAGTAGGAGGAGTTTGTATACTCCTGATTTGCATCGGGCATATTAAATTAGTGAGCTCCTCTGACGTTGGACGTTTTATCAGCTTCAAAAGTTTGCATCGAAAAAAATTTGACGACTAGAGATGGGGAAAACCTTCTTCAACTTCCATGGAATATTTCATTTAGATACTGGCAAAATCGACTCCGCTGGCGAGCCGAGAAGTTTGAGCTTTTCCTGTTGTTATCAGTTACAGTCGACTGGTCATGCATCAACGGTAATAATATGCAAATGTAAACTAACAGTATGTATGTGGAAAATGAATGTAGTAACGACGGAAAATACCAGCGGAGTCGATTTTGCCAGCATCTAAATGAAATATTCCATGGAAGTTGAAGGAGGTTTTCCCCATCTCTAGTCGAATTTTTTTCGATGCAAACTTTTGAAGCCGATAAAACGTCCAACGCCAGAGGAGCTCACTAATTTAATATGCCCGATGCAAATCAGGAGTATACAAAGTCCTCCTTCTAGGTATGATTGACGGCAGAGTAAATTGAAATTGCTAAAAGTAGTTTTGATTCGAAGAGTCATGTAACAGTGAAATCAGTGGTAAATAAAAGCATTTAATGACATTCTTTTGCTGTTTGCCTAAAGCCCTCAGGTTACCCCGATGGCTTCTCTCATGGACCACTGAATCTTGTTGGTAGGTATTAAGCCTTTAAGTCCCAATCATTGTTCATCATTAAATTTCTCCTTGTAATGTCAATTCTTAATTAATCAGACAGGTCATGAGAATTAAGCATATGATCACCCAAGAGGAATTCTCTAGATTTTTAACAACTTCTCCTCGCTACTGCTGAAATAAATATATGGTGACAAGGAAGAATTTGAGAATAATGTAATGTTCATCACGTCACCTGTGTGGGACAAAGAAAAAAACTGAGTCCTCACCAGTAATCGTACATACAACCTTCCGTACACTTGTCCTGCGAACTGCTAAGATCAGCACATTGCCTTGTGCATGCTAATCTGTTGTAAGTTTGTTAAGGTATTTTGTGCATAAGAGTTAATAAGAGTGCCTGAGAGTTGTAAGTAAAACAAGAGTGAGCATGTGACCTCTTGTCAACTGTTCTTACTGTCATTTGTGTTGCTGGATGTTGTCAGGATGCATGTCTTTAACTTGTGTGTTATAACACTGATATTTTACACTACATTTCACAGCGTCAGGGAATGCTGGACGCCACAATTTTCAGGGGAATAACAGGCCAAGGTATTGAAAACAATTACCCAATTGAAACCATCGTTATTTCTACCATCTTTCTCTTTATCACCAATTACCAAAATTTTGAAAAATAGTGAAATTCTGGAAACCTTATCCTCATACAGTCAGTGTCTGTCTTGCCATGATGCATTGTGTTGATGAAACCAGACGACACCCCTGAACATGTATCAGCAAGTATTAAACTGAGGGCAAGGGATCTCATCTTCCAAAATCAGATGAATTTTACGGGTTGTCTCCTATGGATTGTTTTAGAATTCTAGATCATACAACCACCAAATGAAGCCTTGCATATTCAATGAGAACAACCTGTCTTAAACAAACAGTGCTACATGTATCATGTTAAAAGGGCCTTCAGTTTTATCAGAAACCTTTAGAGAATATCGTCATTTATTCTCTTCCAATTCTTATTTGTTTTAAATTCTTACTACAGTATGTGATATATTTCATTACAGGTTTCAAAATAATCACCAAAAACATCACCGTGATCAGCAACCAGAAAGAATAGAGAGAGACGTACAGCGAAGCAGGCCACAGAACTCTTCTGGGAACAACAGTAGTAGTAATGGAGCTGCTGTCAACAATGTCAATAACAGAGTCGCTGGATTCTCCAGACAAAGAGAAACAAGAGATGATGATTATGCAAGGTCAGAACAACTAATCAGATTACTGGGTAATGGGTACTCGGATTTAATCCTTAAATGTCAAAATCGGTTATACTCACTTTAAAGGTTAATACTGTTTAGGACTTGGGCAGTGATAAATAACATGTTTTTCCCCAAAGGTCTGTAGGATGTTCTTCCACATTCCACTCCTATAAATGTGTTATGTTTTTTTTTATGTACCTCTGTATTAAGAGAACTGCTGGCGTGCCTGCAAAGTTGACCTCAACTCAACTTTGCAAGCATGCCAGTAACAAAAACCTTGTATAGCTGGTGATGCTGGCAACAGATCTTGCTGTGCTGGAACAATAGCCCAGATATTATTGGATGCTTACAGGCATGTTGGCAGCATATATGAAAGTTTAAAGTGCACCTAATCCCTAATTTTTTTTCTTTTAATCAACTCAATGTACGTTGAAAAGTCGAATAGTGAAATATTTCTTGTTTTTAATGTCGCGTTAGTGAGTTATAGAGATTTGAATCTACAAAATGCTAATTAGATAACGTCAAATGCAGACTTTACCATTATTTCTACTTCAATTTACAATACGCAGTTCACAGCTTAAGGATAATTAATTTAAGAAATACTAATAAAAACTGTTTATAGTCAATTGATTTGTAAAAAAAATATTACTTGGAGGTGGAAACAAGTAGTTGTATAATAAACGAGTCTGCATTTGACGTCATCTAATAAGCATTTAGTAAATTCAAATCTCTATAACTCACTAAAGCGACGTTAAAAACAAGAAATATTTCACTATTTGACTTTTCAACATACATTGAGTTGATTAAAAGGAAAAAAAATTGGGGTTTAGGTGCACTTTAAATGTCTCTTTATTGTTTTTTTTAATTGTCACAGGCGTACTGGTCGCAATAGAAGAAGAAGGGGCAGCAGCGAAGACGTCAGTAAACATTTGGTGTGTACTTTGCTGCATGTTTTTTTTGTATCATATATAACACAAGATAGCCTGTTTCATCTGAATATCTAACAACAACAACAAAAAATAGTTTTTGAAATGACTTAAAGAGTTTTATAGTTACTACACTGATTAAAAAAAACTGGGTTGAAACGTGTAATGCCCATTCACAGCTTCAGAATATTCATTTTTTGCTTAGTACCATATTTGGAAACCCCTCGGTCCCTTGAGATTGAAAGCAAGCTGTTCTATTTTTATCTTGATTTTCCAAATATGGCTGTAACAACTTCTAAGCAAATTAAATAATTGAAAGCTTGTTTTGAAGCATACTTATGGGTTTCTGATAAAACATCACCAAAGACTTCAAGACTAGTGTGCTTATTATGACCAGCTATTCATTCTCCCTTATAGTTAAAATCTATTTTCTCTCTTTAAACTTGATGAATTGGTATTGATTTGGGAAGGCTAGTTCTAGTTCTGACATACTTTTTCAAACATGATTTCATCAAGATTTCAGGCCTGTCATGTGACAGTGTTTGGATCACATTTATGGTGTTAAAAATGTTGGTAAAAGTATCGCTTTTGTGTGTGGAACAGGTTATCAAACTACTAGGAAACTTTAGATCAAACTATGAGTACGACATTGAGTATGACTTTTCAAATGCGTGTGCCCTATATAACCATTTATCACACCAATTTTATACACAGAGTCTCCTTATCATCTGGTCAGCAATAGGAAGAACTGACAGCTCTGAGGACGTGACTGGCTTTGAATTCAAAAGTCCTACTAGTACTCAGTCTCATATTCATACTCAAATCTAAATCTCCCTGCTAAGAACTTAAATTGTCAAAATCAATGCTTATTGAGCTGAGGTCTCCAAACCCAGTATTTTCTTTGTTCAAACTTTGTTAAATTGTTATTAAGGTTGAGAATCTTACTTCATTTCCTTATTACTTCATAGCGCCAAAAAGAAGAAGGCAAGGCCAGCCCAGTGCGGCATAGTAAAGATGACAGTGATGCAATAGACTTGGCTCCTTCTCATTTTCCACCTCTTCCCACATCTCCTCTTGCACTGTTTGTAAGTATATAGCATTTGTGTGATTTGACTGTCGATCAATTACCGTATTTTCCGGTGTATAAGTCGACCCCACTTTTTGAGCCTAAAAATTAGGATTTTCTTGATTTGGCATCAAGTATGAGGAGAAAAATTCTTTATGATTTTCTAGGAAAACAAGTCTGGTCTCTCTTGCAGAGCATCTTCAAGACCCAAAGTCAAAGTAAACTGAATGAACCACATTGATCGACTAACACGCAAACGAATGCACTTCGTTAATAAATTGACAAATATGAATCCAAATTCTCAAGATACCTGCTCTAAAATTTCTTTCGTTATGTTTGTGGGTCATTTTGAGGCTTTTTACAATGAAGAAATGCCGTAAAATGAATGCATGAAGCCACAGAATGAGTCTGAACAGGCCACCATCTTGGATGCTTAGTAACCCAGCTAAGCTCGGACAACACCGGAAACCAGTAGCCAGAAGCACGTGCTCATTTCAAGTGTGCGTTTGCCAAGTTTCTAGCGTCTTGTCGATCGATGTGCGATTTGTTTTCAGAAGTAGTAGTAGTCACGGATTTCAAGCACTAAATAACCTTAAACTTGCATTGAGCAGGAAAATTGAACATTTCTAATGACAAATCCCTAATGTGAAGAATTCACACTTGTAAAGGTAAGAATGTGCATTTTGCTCGGAAAGTGAAACCAAGATCGATCGTTGCTCCTTTACTGCAATAAATGTCACTTCCATGTTAATCTCAGGGTGTCATTGTTATGCTAATTTCCTTATGAACTGACAGCTCTTGAGTTTTGGCCGGTGTATAAGACGAGGTCAATTTTTGGGGCAAATTTTCGTGGTTTCAGGGGTCGACTTATACACCGGAAAATACGGTAACAACCTGATCTAGAAACTGCACTTTAGTTAGCGGTTGCCCCTATTGTAGTTAGGAGCATGTGAGGTTGCGGGAGTAAAAACTGAGAAAAAGATTCAAACCTCACTGTACCATTTTACTAGCAATGCAAGCTTCATGCACACAGAACATTTAAGTCTCATCTCAAAATTGTCCATGCCAATAAGTTTTGTTCATAAGGCACATCTGAGGTAAGTGGTTTCTTGTATAGCCCCACTACTCCTACATGAGGTGGGTCCTCTTTGAGCATACTTGTTATGACTTAATATATAATAATAATTAGTGTTTAGTTATTGTTGTTTTGAAAGTTGCTAATTTTTCAATTGTTTTGTTTTATTTTCAGAAACCACAGGGCTCCAAAGAAGTTCCTGAATCTAAGGTAATTAATTTAGTTTGAACATTGAGGCACATTGAAGGGAAAGTGAGTAATGACAATAATATCATTGCAATTTTTGCTGTCTGTCATACAACAACTGGTACATTTATGACGTGGCTTGTTAAGGAGTACTTAAAGGGTTTTCTGCTACATACAGTACCGCTCAGAGATAAGCGAACATAGCACTCGCGTTCTTAACGCTACCCTAACACGTTTGAATTTGCGTTCACGTTATTTTGAACGCATCGGGTGAATGCGTTTTCTTTAACGCGTTAAGCCTTTGTTATTCACAACCAACATTTCTTTTGTAATCCAAAACAAAACGAGAGTCCACCGGGACTAGTCTTTTGAAACTGCCACATCGACAATAATGCGAGAATCGAAATCCAAAACAAGGGGAACAAAATCATGACAATTACACGGCTATACAAGCGCTCAAACAGAGCGACAAAATAAACAATTTCGAGACTCAATTCGCCTCGTGACTCCAACTGTATGCAGGTGACTTCATTAATGACCTTATGAATGACCTTACAGAACACCCTTAAAGTATTGCCTGACAATAGTGTAGTTAAGATATACGAACATTCATCATACATGTAGGATTGGTAGCATCGTGCTTTAATCATTCATCATTTCACATGCATTAACTGTGCGAAGCTCTTACAAGCCTCCTTAGCGCAAACTGCTTAACACTGATAACTTGGAAACTAATTGACAGGATATATTTAATAATAAAGGGTAATAGGTTTTCCTTGTTAAATTTCAGGAACCTTCATCTCCAACCGAAAAGAAAGTCATCCCAGTAACGAACTCTGCTGTTGAGTAAGTTATACGAAAACATGTTAAAATGAAGTAAGGTGGCAGAGTAGTGCAGGTTTGGTTATCTAATGGAGGAGAGAGAAAGAGAGAGATGGGAGCAGTGATGTTTTTTGGCTCTTAGTGAACAGGCCTCTAAAATTTGTTTGAGCTGCAATAACATCTGCAAAGTCGAGCCTAACATCTGAAATGTGTAACTCAGATTTAGATTTGTCCTTCTGCATAACCAACTTATTCTCAAAGTAATGTTTTCAAGTCAAACAATTTCTCAGAAACGTGCTAGATGAGGAAAAAATTAAATGACAATCCTTATGAAGAATTCACTCTGAACAGCTTGAGTTTTGCTGCTGTTCCATGACATGGTTTGATTGATGTGCACTTCAATAACGCTGTTACTGACTGGTTTTTCTCCTGGGAACAAGGTTGAGTGCATTGTGTGTAATAAAAGGCCTTTACTTCGACACAGTCCATCTTAATTGAATTCTTATTGAAAGAGTTAATTTTGGATTAAAAAATGCTACAAAATTAAAACTAAAAACAAAGCCTTAGTCATGTTTAATCTTGTATAAATTTTGCATTAACAAGCACTTTGATCAACCTAGGGTGGGGAATTTTTCCACCTTTTTAAGTCTTACAAATGGTTTGTTTTGTTGTTGTTTCAATCAATTACAACACTGCATTTATACCTTAAATTCTGTGGCTTTCTAGTTCGTGATACTTTTGATCTAAAAGGCATAAATGGTCTAGCACAGCTGTAGTTCTTTAGTCCATAGGTTTGTATGTTGTTTGTTTCTGTGTGTTTTACATTATAACAATTGCAAGATTTTTCTTAGTTACAGAGCGAACACAGAAGTAAAACAAAATGATCCCCCTCTTCCTGCTAAAATTGAAAACACAAAAGTACCAGAGACAAAACCAACCCCTCCTGCTACAGTAAGTAACTTCATTATTTTGTACCAAGTGCTTTCATAAGACGGTGGCTGTCCACAATGAGCAGTCATCAACATTAACTTACTTAGGCACTTAAAGTGCATATGAAGTAAAAAAAAAAAATTCCATGGTTTGATAGTGCTTTACTTTTTTTTTCTAAATTTGTGGGTTTCATCGAAAAGATCCTTCCCATTGTGAAATTATTCGGCTTGAAAGTTTTGAATTTTCTGCCAGAAAGTGTCTCTATCGAGCGCGTGGCCAAAGCTATTGTATTACAAGTCTGTGACAAGTATCATGGTGGCAAAGGAGAAGTATTTGACCTCGGCAACTTTCTGTCTGTCTGACAGAGACTCTGTAGAAGACATAATTTCGTCACAGTCTGACATTCTTTTGAAGAAATGGAACGAAACACACTGTGAGCATACAAAGGAACGAATCTCAAGTATTTTCTACGTCATCAACACAATGGATATCGACAACTCGTTCCCAGTCTCCGAGACACTGATTTCTGCAAATTGTGCTACTTTGGACAGCAAAAAAGAGGCCTTAAATTGTTTTGTAACAAATTTCTTTTATCATTTCGAAATTAAGACATAATAGCCTCCACAAAAAGACAAAATAAAAAATTACTTCATATGCACTTTAAGGTTAAACATGCGGTGCAACATTGCATGCGTATTTTGCAACATTTGGTGCAAATTGTGTGCCTCGACATTGCTTATGTGACTGTTTAACAATGTCGCAGATGGTGGACAGACAATTAGATTGTATCATGCAACTTTACACTGCACACAATGTGGCATGCAATAAATTCAGGTGTGAGCACACAGTGGAATTTTAAAGTTGCATTGTCTGCCCAAAACTTCATTTTTTCACAATTTTCACTTAATTTAATGCTTATTACAAATAACTGTTTCAGGATCACCTTCTGTGGTTAGATCTGGTGTCTTCTTTAAATGAAACCCCAGGATCATGCTAATGTTTCCCTTATTTGGTATTAGGCAGATTTAGCAAAGATATACTAGTCTGGACACAATTCAATTTCGAATTAAAAAAATAAAAAAAATAAAAAGCATTACATCATCATTGCTAAATTTGCCTATATAAACTATACTTTAAGACTACCAAGTGGCAATTAAAGGAGGCGCAAACTATCCACAAACTATTATCAACTCATGACACTATAATGTTGGATGGTTTATTGCATTCTGTAACTGTTTAGTGCGCAGCAACCCATCACGATTAACTCTTGTTATTTGTGGGTTGCTACTATATTTTGTTTTATTATTTGAAAAATAAATCATTGTTGTTGTTATGGTTTATTGCAGGAAGAAGTACAGTCAATAGTACTGAGCTATGCTCAAGTAACCCAGAAGACCCCCACCAAGCAAACTGTTGTTTCTGCAAGCAACTCAAATAACAACCAGTCTAAATCACCGACCAAGTGACATGCAACGTGAGTACTGAGTAAGCAAGTGAAAAGTGGTTGATTTTGTTTGATTGAAACTCCAAAAATGTAGAATGGAAGATAGAACAATTTTGAGTGTGATGTGTAAAATGAAGATGGGTAATCATCTACAATGGGAAAACAATGCTACAACAGCTACTAACATTACATCATCCTTTTGAAGATGACATGGTTTACATTTTCAGTGGCTAGAGATTAATTGGAGTCAAGATTACCATATTTCACTTGGAGCTCAATTCACCAAACTCAAACATTAAACAAGCGTAAAGTAGATTGATTGATTGCTGGTGATGACATCACCGAGAGACTTGGTCACAAAACAAAACTTAAAAGAAAAAAAAAAACAAGCAGAAAACTTGAAAAAATAGAAGTCATACTGCAAAGAGAGAATGCATGAAACATTGGATCAAGTGCGAAGGATAACACTTGAAATACAAGACAACCTACGTGTACATAATTATGAAGAAGACTTGCTTTATTACATGATGTAGATATTTTAAAATATCTGGGCTTGTATCATACATGTTCATGTTGCTGTTGTGCTTATGTCACTGACCATACAGTCGATACGGACAAATACACTGTACCTGTGGAAATTGCAGTGTCACTAGCAAAGAGTACATACTTGAATTTACTCACAAATTGCAGCAACCGAATTTTGCTGTGACTGGTAATGATCTTACAAAGTAACTATTGTACCAAAAATAGGAGTATTGTTATCTTGGCAGAAATGAATAATGCATAGCATATTTTGATAATCATTAATGTTGAGATAATGCAATCAGCTCAACAGAGATTATACGAGGATCTAACAAATATTTTATTGAAACTTCTTGCCCTAAATCTTCCAAAAATTATTAATTAAGAACAATGGAAGTAGCCACAAGATATATCAAGTAAACTTGCGTTATCATATTGAAGGTGAAATGGTATTGTATATTGACAGTCAGTTACTATGTAGCGGTGGTTGAATCTCGAGTACAGTAACTGATAGAGCTTCTCAGTGACAAATGGTTATAAATCAATGTCCGGTGGCTTATTAACCATACCCATACTCAAAAAAAGGGCTGTTGCATGTCCATTGATAAAAATAGTACTCATGATTCAAGTGGAAAAACTCACCGTTTTTCTCACAGGTTCACCACTTTATTTTAATCTGACTGGCATTATGAATACTGTACTTACACAGATAAAAATAAGCCAAGATAAATGAGGTCAGGAGAAACACAATCTCATGGCATATTCACGTTTTCATGTCATATGTCGTTATCACAGCTGAGACTGTGAATGTTATAATGGTTTGAAGCTTTTTGGATAGGTGTACATTGTTAATATGATTTCATAAATTATACAAACACCGCAACACATTCTACCATAAGTTTATTATTTGGTTAATTGATAAATTTTAGCTAGTTGGATTTATATATAGTTTCCATTTGTAAAGAAGTGAATCAATTGGGTAAAATTATGTTATCAACATTTTAGTCTGTTATTGAAGTTTACTGTTTGTGGTATAGCGTCAGGAATTGTACTGTGTGATGCAGAGGTAACACACATTAATATAGTGGTTTTCAATTGAGTCTTGAAAGTAATTGTGCAATTGCTTTGGTTTTGAATTTTGGAGGCTTTGTGATTGGCTAAAATATCTTGTGCCACCTTTTCAACCAATCAGAGGAAAAAAACAAAACCAATTGTGACAGTCTTGCATGTATTTTTCCTTCTGGGCCGCTGAAAAGTGGGATTTGGCCAAAATGGCTCTGCAGGACCCCAATTGTGCATTCTGTGCACTTTTCATGGAAATGACACTGTTTTCTCGATTCGGCGATGATTTGAGGCCAGTAGGATAATTTTGAGTACTGGGGTGCTGAAAAGTGTGGTTTGGTCAGAACGTGCTTGGCATTCGCTACATGTAGTAGCTTTGAGTTCTGATTGGTTCATTGGAATGTCTGAGTCTATTGTGATTGGCTAGAGTAATTATGTTGGTTTCGGTTTTGGTTTTAGGATACTTAATTGAAAACCACTGTAAGTCAATCAGTTAATGGTGTTTTTCACCCACGCTGATTGGCTGGTACTGGATTATGCTTAAACAGTAATAATACTATTTGTTGGTGTGCTGGATATCTACATCTATGTTTAAATACCTGTTCACTTCACTGTTCACTAACTATTTGTAGTTCTGTTGTTAATGGGGCCAGTTTACACATGAAATACAAGAACATGAAATTTCCTACAGTGAAGACATCATTGGCCCAAGCTCAGGATAGAGAAAACTTGGGCCACCTACACCGAAGACAAATAAGCTGTGTAGCGTACACATGGTCACTGTGGGTCATTCATTAAACCAAACTCTCATATCCCATTGGGCCGACATAATGAGTTAAATTTTACCATCTGCCTCAGACTTGAGGCAAAATAGTATGGTTCCTGTCATTATTTGTACCATTTCAAGTCTAGTGCTTACTTAAGTTGCCTTCTACACAGCCATTAATTGAGTAGTCGCGCAATGCTTCTCATCAAGCGTTGCGTGATGCCCCCTATTACTGCTGCATCGAGAATCGAGATTATACTATGAGTGAGTGGTATCTGCTGGTTTCAGAGTCACAAACATGGCGCTTGCTCGACCTCGCCATCATTCAAATCTCTGTTGGACGTTGTTGTCTTCGTGTAATAAATTGTTCAAGTGAGCTCTAACGTGTTATAATTAAAGTAAAAAGATATTTTAAGAGTAAACATTTAGTGACAGATTAGTATTATTAAAACGCAGCTAGTGGTCACGGTATTTGTGATGTTACCTATTTCTTTGTATTTAAAACAACAGTACACTAGCATAATAACCCTTTCTCTCCTTTAACCTTTGATCCCCAATAGTGATCAACATCAAATTTCTCCTTGTAATGTCAATGCTTAATCAATTGAGAGGTCATGAGAATTAAGAATGTGATCACCCAAGGTGAATTCTCTATATTTTAACAACTCACTACTTCTGCTGTAAGAAAAGTATGGGGACAAAAGAAAAATTTGTCTGTTGATATTGGCAATTAAAGGGTTAAACCTTTGGTGGTTTAACTTTTGATTCAGTGGGTAAAATCTTACATTGTGACCATTCAAATGAAAGCTAATGAGCAGTACTTTTCTGTGGTACTGTTTATTGTGCTGAACAAGGTGGTTCTAACTTTTGATTCATTGGGCAAAATCCTACAGTATGACCATTCAAATGAAAGCTACTGAGCAGTCTTCCAGTATTTTACAGAAATCATGTCGGGATTTTTCTTAGAATGTTGATTTTTGCCACATTGGGGAATGAAAGAGTTAAGGAGTGGAGGAGTCACGTAATGAAAACTGCTGCATCACAAATAAGGTACAATTCGGTCTTAACTTAAAGGGGCAGCGTTGCGAGGTTTTGACCTTTTATGGTAAATACCATGCTACATTACTTTCACTTATTTACAAAATAATAATAAAACACGAAAGGAAAGTAATCAACCAATTCTTGAAAGGGGAACAAATCATGGTCTCTTCTTGCGCTTTTTGGAACTTGATTGCAATTTATTCAGACCAAGTTAGTCTATGACAAGAGACGCTCATCCCACAGTTTTGCTGCTCATGGGTTGTAATTCATCACAAAACTGGACCATTTTCCGGTTTCTGTTAGTACAAAAACATTTTTTGGTTTTTGAAGTGACACAGAATCCTCGACCTCGTGACACCGCCCCTTTAACTTTTATTAGCGCGTCTGAGGACGTGCTATCACGTGACGTTTTTCTTGCATCCGTTTAATTTAAAAGCCCATTTGTGAGGGTAGAGTCTACCTGCTATAGCTCAGAAGGAGGTCGACACCTTATTGAGAATTCTATAACGTAATGTCGTTATTTTCAATAAATGTTTAAGTGTAAAAAAGAAAATCTAAAATCCCCACTCAGAATTGAACCTGTGACCTCAGCTAGGCTTAGGCTTACATAGCCTACCATACCAGAGTACCACCTACAATAGGCGACAATATTGTTGACACATTGTCATTTTGAACCCCATTTTCTTCGGGACGAGAGGCATTTCAGCCCCGCCCCCGTATCCCCAACCCCCCAGACAATGTTGTGTATCGTTTCGTCCGGTCTGTCGCTACAATCCTACAACATTGGATAATGAATGGAAAGATACAGTGATAAATATGGCACGAAAACCGTTTTTGTTATACAGTGTGTCAACTATTTTTGTCGCCTATTGTCCGATATACAAAAATTGTTATTTGGACATTCATGGTAAGGTAAGGGCGCTGTAACTTGTTTAAATTATCATTTTGGGGACTTTCTGCTGTATCACACAACAGACTTTCATAGATGACCAAATTTGAGAATTATTTGTACAAATGAAATCCGCTGTGCTACCAGGAGAACACGCAAATGCGTCAAGTGCCTCACTATTGTCAAAGCGGGAAACAGATACGTATATGGTGTGTGCGCAGCACATGTGTTGATTAGTTGCCTGTTGCTATGTAAGTGAATTTATCAGCATTTTCCCAAAAAGATAAGATGGACTTGCGAATTCCTAGTGGCAAGAACCCCATTGTGTTAATGACGGAATGGCTTGCTTGACGGGAAGGAGAACTGAAATGATAACGGTACGTTCTTTTGAAGATCTCTCGGTTTCCTGTTCACCTTTTGCAATAACAGGGGAACGGGGGTTAATGCGGCCTAGTTTAGTGAATGGAAAGATACAGTGATAAATATGGCACGAAAACCGTTTTTGTTATACAGTGTGTCAACTATTTTTGTCGCCTATTGTAGCTTCTCGGGTTGTTTAGGCCTAAATTTAACTATATAAACTGCTAACCCCAACCTCAACTGAAAGCTAAACAGTTCGTTATATATTCTTATTAACGTGTCCGACCTCCTTCTGAGCTTTTGCATTTAGACTCCCAGTTGTGGGAGTGAGCAACTGGCTCCTGGTTCTGACTATTGCAGGGCTTGCATTTAATATGAACCCTGTTTACAGGCACTATTTCGTAAATATCGTGATCTAGCTCCATCAAAACGTAAATTCCTGATAGTTTATAACAGCCCTCGTAAGGCCGAGTGAAAATTAATTTATAACTGTGTGGCCGTGTGAGTTAACCCTTTGACTTCCAGAGTCACTTGTAAAGACATGTAATGTAATTCAAACTTTGAGTCTGTGGATGAAATCCTATGGTATGACCATTAAAATGAACGTTATCAAGCAGGACTTTTGTATGGTATCATTTGTTTTTCAATATTTTACAAAAAAAATGTTTTTTTTTTTCCAACATTTTGATTTTTGGCACTCTTGGGAGTTGTAAACACGAAGTTCTGGTATAAATGGAGCCTGACCTGGCCATTCTCACCTCCAGTCGTCAATCAACCACTGAAGCATTAACAACTGACAAACAACATGCGTCATTACTAAGACCATTGCAAACACAATTTGGAAAAACTTTAAGAAAGTTATATCAGAAGTCTTTATGAATTTCTATTTCCTTTTTTTGCTTAGGTAAAATCTTGACTGAAAAGAAAGACGTCTTAATTTGCATTTGGGGAGGAGCTAAGCCTTTTATACCGGAACTTCGTGTTTAAAGGGTTAACAACCGTTATCAGGAGGACAAAACTGTCTGCAGTTGCTGCTGGTGTTATTCTGGAGTTTGATTATTATTCTCCACATTGTTATTGCCTTCCGGTCGGTAATAGTGATATTTTATGTTGGATGTCACGAATGGTACCAGTAATAACTACGTGCACTAAAATGAATGTTGGAGAAGCTTTGTCCTCTAGATTTAGTTCGCTGATACTTGGTTATTATACACGTTAATAAATGACCTGTGATTTCTAATAAATTCTGATGTTATTTATGTGGCTGAGATTATTTTGTGGGTCTGGCCCAGGGTTTGTCTCCTTTTTGTAGCTGTTATTTGTGTCGTCACGCAACGCTCCTCGTTAGTGAGAAGGACGTGCGTAGGACACAAATGATGGCTGCGTGGGAGACTAGCCCAGAGTCAAATAATTTTGTTTGAGGGAGAGGAGGGTGACTTGTATGGCGGCAAAGAAGCTGTCTCGTCCCCAGTCGCTCCTGACAGATGGGAGTTACCGGCAAAAGACAAGCCTTCATTCTTTTGCGCCCGCACTTACTTTGCTCGGAGGATTCTCCCATTCCCCTCGCCTGAATTTTAGCCGTCTCCTCGGATCCCGGAGTGAGCGATCAGGATAGACAACGGCTACAAAAGACAGTCGCGTGGACTATTTTCTGTATAAACGCCCCGCGGTTGACAGTTTTCTCAAATTTCGTTTTATCCCTTTTCAAGCTCAATAAACCAGATAAAACTATAGAGAATACATTGCAACAAAGCTTGAGTACCGGGAGGAGCCTCTTAATTGTAACATACTTTCTGGCTGCTTTTTGGAGGAGGGGTTGCCGTTCATTCATGGCACAAGCTAAGTGGGCACTTATTCGTGGGAGGGCAAATAAATACCACCACTTGACAAAGGTCAGCCTTGTCATGTCATCTGTGCTTTGTAAGATTACACAAAATTGCATTAATGTTACCCTAGTACTTGCACTGTAGTCACTGTACACGGTTGTTTGAACGATTACTGATTAAAGTAAACCAAGTGTTAGAAAAGTGTTTTCACTGCTAGTTTTACCACACGGTTTGATTGAAGTCCAGGGCTAAATATAGGACAAAAAGTATATATAGGAATCTACTAATAGCTGATCTGGGATTAGCTAAATCTTCTTTTAAATAACCGGGCTCTTATTCAAGCAGATTACGATACCAGACAAAGGGAAGCGACAATGTCTTTTTCTTGCGACCACCTTGATTAGAAATGGAACTTTGGAACTGCCTTGAGAAACAGTTGTAGTGATTTCCAATACTTGGAAAGAACTTCTTGATCAGAGGAACAAAGGAAACATCGATACAGAGTCTAATTTAAAAAAAATTCCCGGGGGAATATGCGGAGAAAATGCTCCCACGCCATTCTGGAAGTTCATGCCTTTAGCGTGGAAAGCATAATTGTAACATCGAGACCCTTTTTTTTTTTTTTTTGTTACTTGCGAAAACCTGGCGTTGTGTAATGTTCTATCCAAAAGAGCCAAGCCTGTTTCCGGATTTAACCTTCCGTTTTCTTTAGCCAAAAATAAAACTTTAAAATATTCTCCCGTTATTTTAACTGCTTTACGTGAGAAAAGAACGTGTGCAAATCATGAACCAACGAGACAATTAAACAGCTTTGTTGTGCCTTTCGCCCCTCATTGGCAAACTTGAGTTCACAAGCTCGGTCAAGTTTCACGTGTGTGAATGTCACATCAACAGTTGGCAAACATGTTGGCAAACTGTTGATGACAAAAATAACTTGTTTCTATTCTTTTTCTCCAACGTTACTGAGTTGGCAAACACGCCTATTGGTCGGGTGAACGTTTGCTGACAGCAATTACGGCTCCCCTTTTTTTTTTTTTTTTTTTTTAAAGTCTTAAGATTAATCAGGAGACTATCAAAGCCAATCACCCTGGCTTCTGGCAAGCCCATTGTTCGCGAGCAGGCGATTTTCAGAGAATATTATTTATTTATTTATTTATGTACAAGGTTTTTTAAACTTTTTATAGTTATTGTATGTAGTAGCCCACGGCTCACTGGAAGACCATTTTTGTAATGAATGTGGTCCCGTGTTTTTAAATAAAAGATGATGATCATAGTTTACTTATTTACCGCATAGGTCTGTCGCTCAAAGTTGAGCATTTTAGTCCGCTTTAAAAGAAAAAGAATATTAATAAAAAGGTAGCAACGTGAAAAATACAAGTTTGAAATGGCGCTTCATAAGCGCAAAGTAATAAATGTTTGAAATTGCGTTTTTAAATACAGCCAGTGAGGCAGACAATGCTGTCTCTTTTGGGAGTTGATTCCATTGTGTAATTGTCCTTGGATAGAAGGAATACTTATAAAAGTCCCTTGCGGCTAGGGGTTGAGTGTCGAGCGAGTTGAGTACGAATGACCAGCTGGTTGTAGTTTGGTGACCTCGTGAAAGACAAGCCTGTTTCGCATTTTATATAGCATAGATAGCCGTGCTATAGTTCGGCTACTTTCTAGTGTCTTCAATTTTAGGGCTGAAAGCATTTTGGTTGCACTATCTTTGTGGTCGATGCGATTTAAGACCCAGCGTGCAGCTCTCCTTTGAACCGCATCTCAATCGTGTTAGGGTGGGTAATGGAGTGGGGTGGGGAGTGGGGTGGGGAGGAAGAAAATGTTTCGTACGCTTCTGGGCCCTCTTTCTTCCCAGTTCTCCTCGACTCGCTTCTCTTAGCAGCCTGGTTACTAGGAGCAAAACAAATAGAGAGGGGGGAGGGGAGAGTTTTCCTTTCCTTCTTCTCCCCTCCCCATTCCTATTTTTTTGCTTCATTTCGTGCCCCATGCCTCCGCTCTCTCTGAAAGGAAATGAGTGCTACACAGGCTAGAAGATGCTTAATAATTGATCAGAATAAAAGAAACAGAGGCTCAAAAATATCAAGTGTGTGCTTATATGACAATGATGTTAGTGGCAAGACAGCTTCCCTTTATTTTATGACAGATTTCTTTATTTTCTTCAGTTACCTGTAGTCGTTTGACCATGTGCTACATACAATATTTTAAGGTCGATTTTTCATAATAGATGAGCCGAGTTGGCATTTAATTGGTGAAGGGCAAATATAATCTACAAAGTACTTTAAATCACTTTGGAAAAACCAAGCCCGTTGATGCTATTTTGGCAATGTAGCGCATGTATTTTGACATGTATTTGACTCGGTTACAAGTCAAATTTACTTAATTTCCATAATTTGTTTGCCAATATCTAAGGAAAATATTGCGCAAAAAAACTGGCAAGTTCTTCGCCAGGCCCATTCTCAGCAGGAACTCGTCTTTTTTTCCGGACTTGTTTATAAATGAAGTTTGAGAGGATTAGCTCAGTGGGTGCATATTTTTCTTCATTTATTCGAGACGGATTATTTCACAGTGCAGATTCTTGACTAATATTTGTTCACCTTTGTTAGCCATGTTAACGCTCGCAAATCAGTTCCTACGAATGCGATAACATCTTTTTGTAAAAAAGGGACCCGTGATACATTTTTTTAAATATTGTGCGTTTAACATGATTCTCTTTGATATATTGCCCGGCTAAAAAAGCAGCAATAATTTCAAACATTTTCACCAAGAAAAGCAATTATAGAACACGACGAGTCCTTCATTCTCCTAATCTGCGATAACAAGTTTCTTTTGTTTTCTTTGTTGTTTATTGCCATTAAAAATGAGTTCTTCTTTATTTTTTACTTTGCTCCCTTTCTATTGTTTATCCAGTACTGGGGGCGGAGACTCATTTCTCAAGATTTCATTGTGATGAACGCATTCGCGCTTTTTGAAACAAGAGATGTGAAATTTGTAAGACAAAGGTTTTACTCTTTGTAATTATGGTGGCCACAGTGTCTCGGAAAAACGCTACCGATCTTGGAAAGGAGAAAAAAACATAAACAAGCAACGTGAACGTAAAGGAATATTTTATATTTAGTTTAAATCGAATTCTTTGCTCTAGCGATGAGCAATTTATAAGCTAAAAAACATCATAAATCACGTTAATTAACGAACCCTTATCCGTTGTCTGCAATGAACTGAAACTGCACAAGGGCGTGTGGCTGCTAACATTTGTTCAAGGTCGCTGGGGTAGAACTCCCTATTTACCGTTTCATTGACTTTATTTGACTGTTTATCTTTGTTATCTTTGTTAAATACGGCCCAATGTAGCGAGTAAAGCTAAACATGTACACCGGGCACAGCCGTTCAGGGCCTTCGAACTGATAGCGATAAGTGCGAAAACACACTGGCGGTGGGTCTGTATTTGAAACGTCCGTCAGTTTGACACGTACGCTTTTTGAATATGCACACTCTAAAAACACACACTTCAATCAAATGAAGCAAGAATCCATGAGTGATATTGGAATTAAAAAGCATCAGAATAAATCTCGAAGTCTCGGAAACATCTTGAATCTTAGGTTTTTTTAACTTGACACTTCAGCTGGCGTTTACATGTATTGATTTTTTTTCGTTCGTGAGAATTTCAAAACGCTCATTTTCGCCGCTGTCTGAATTTTCCCTTAAAACGTTAAGCTACCAAGCGCGTTCCAGAAACTCGTTAAGTGCTTGCAAATGGCCTCACACTTTTCATTAGCGTCACAAACGCTGACAGTTTATAAAACATTACTTATCACTTCTTCGGTTCCCTCCCAGTTTGACATATTACCTTGATAGCAATCAACGTTCATTTTGCGGTGAAAATTGCGGATACAACTATAAGTTTACCGTCCGCAAATCTGCATAAGTACAGTTTTTATAGATTACTTTGATTTTCGCTGCAGTAAAAAAATTGTTTGTGCTCAGCTTAAAAAAACTACAAGACTTGCAATTATTTAATTTAGTTTGATATTGTGTTGTGTGTGTGGATCGAGTCTTTATCAGTGACCTGAAGCTCAAGTCTTTTGTTCGCCTGTCAACGCTCTGCTATCTCGGTGTGTTAATGGCATAAGAGGCGTGATATATAGTACGTGCGAGAAAAGATATGCAGATCTCGAAATATCCAGCCAATAATCCGTGAGCAAATATTTGCTAAGCTTAAGCCGTAGAATATTTGCATTCTGTTTTGTGGGCAAACATCTTACAACGCACCAAGTAAGGCAAGGACAAGCGGCTTACATTAAATCAAAGGACGCCTCGGTAGAATGCCAAACACAAAAAGGGATCTTTTGTGCAACTTTCACAACAAAGCGAGATGAACCGAAGAGAATAGGCCTGATGAAGCGCTAATTTCCAAGGAATTGCGTTTCTTTTGCTAATGGCTTTGGCTTAAAAGTTCTATTCACTGATGTGCGAATTACACGGCACAATTCACTAATGAGAGAGCCTCGCTCACTGATTGGTTACTGTTTGAATCTGTCAATATTGCTAATCTAATGACAAGTCTGACATGCAATCGACCAAATACTAACAAAACACCTCGCTAAGACCAGAATGAAATCACTTTCATAACTGCTAGCGTAATGGCTGTAACACACAACACCGTGTTTATAGCGCTACTCTTCTTGAACGCGTTCTGCTTTGTTTCTAGCAAAGAAAAGAAATGCGAAAAAATCAAGATTCCTATGTGCCAGAGTATTGGCTACAACTTGACTTATATGCCCAACATGTTTAACCACGACACACAGGAAGAAGCTGCGCTTGAAGTTCACCAATTTTGGCCGTTGGTCGAAATCAAATGCTCGCCGGACCTCAAGTTCTTTCTGTGTTCCATGTATGCGCCTATGTGTCAGCCGAACTTCAAGGACGAAGTCCCTCCGTGCCGGTCGATCTGCGAAAGAGCGAGGAAAGGCTGTGCGCCTCTGATGCGCCAGTATGGCTTTTCGTGGCCCGAGCGAATGAAATGCGAAAACTTTCCCGAGCTCGGCGGCGAGAAGTTATGTATGGGTCGTAACGCAACAGAAACAAACCGAACGTCAACAACTTCGCGACCGCCTTATCAGACTACAAGTCCTCTGAAAGTAGATCCCTCTTGGCAGGAGAATCGGCGCGTTAACTGCTGTTCTTGTAGAGCGCCGTTTGTATCCGTCAAGGACGAAAAATTCAAGCCGAGTTTACGGGACATTTCTACAGGGGATGTCCAAGGCTGCGTAATGCCTTGCAACGGAACGTATTTCACTGCGGATCAAGAAAACTTTGCGTCATTCTGGATCGGCCTGTGGGCTGTTCTGTGTTTCATATCTACCCTTATAACCTCGCTGACGTTTCTTATCGACATGCAGCGTTTCAGATATCCCGAACGGCCGATCATCTTTCTCTCGTTCTGCTACTGTTTTGTGGCCATAGGTTACATCATTCGCTTCGTGGCCGGATACAAAAAAGTGGCTTGCGATTCGCACGATTTAATGAGGTACGAGACATCGGGGCCTGCTGCGTGCACCATTGTGTTTCTGTTGATTTACTTCTTTGGCATGGCCTCTTCGCTGTGGTGGGTTATATTGTCTTTTACCTGGTTTCTTTCTGCTGGTATGAAGTGGTCAACAGAAGCCATTACGAACTATTCACAGTATTTTCACGTGGCCGCTTGGCTCGTCCCTGCTATACAAACGATCGCAGTGCTGGCCATGTCTACAGTTGATGGCGACCCTGTTAGCGGTATCTGTTTTGTAGGAAACCACAATCTCCATAGCCTAATGGTTTTCGTAGTAGTACCGCTTCTAGTGTACCTAGTTTTCGGGACCTCCTTCTTGATAGCGGGCTTCTACTCATTGGTTCGCATACGGAAAGTTTTGCGTATGCAAACTGATAAATTGATCAAGACAGATAAACTAGAAAAGCTCATGATTCGCATCGGAGTGTTCTCGGTTTTATACACTGTACCAGCCACTATCGTTGTGGCTTGTTACTTTTATGAATTCGTCAACAGGAAAAGCTGGGAGAGATCGATTGTGTGTAAGGACTGCTTTGATCAAAATCAAGTTCGGCCCGACCATTCAGTGTTTATTATCAAGTACTTCATGGCCTTAGTAGTAGGAATAACGTCAGGATTTTGGATCTGGTCTGGCAAAACGATCGAATCTTGGAAAAAATTCTGCTATCGCCTTCTTGGCGTGACTCAAGCACGAAAAGAGAAGGTGCCAACCATCGTAACGGCTTCTGTTTGAATAAGCTGATGTGATGTTTGTTTTAATCAGAAATATTTAAGACCTGCCAACCCCTTCGCTTGAAAAAGCACACAGCAATAAAAGACCTTTTCAATGCACAATATCAGATTATTGGGTCGTGAAGTGCCGACTATGCCAAACATTCACGACACAAGAAGCCAAAACTGCCAACGAGAAGACACACAATGGTTAATCCTTCCGGATTGAAGAAACTGTATAAAATACAGCTATTGACCTAAAAAATCAACCACGCTTCAACATCGATTTAAACTATTCATGAGTTAAAAGACAAGTAAAATTTGCATAAGCTAATGGATTAGTTTCTTTTAGAAGTCATCGGTTGAACGTTGAGCGACGTAATTTCGAACGCTTTTAATAGAAACTGTTTTATCACTGTTCTACTTTGGGATTCATACATTAGAACATCTGCGTTTTTCACGAGATCAGCCTTTTTTTTGACGGACAGCTGACTAAGAGTATGCAAAGCTGAAACTAGTAGTCTTTTTGTAGATACGCACTGGACGTTAGCAATCTTTTCAATGGTCTAATTATGGTGCTAATTAAAGGTCCCAAGGGGACGTTCCCCCTATAAGCTATTAACGCCGGATCAGTCAGCAATACACGGTCCACATTTGCCGGAGTTGTATAGATAACTTTCCCATGCTAAATATTCAGAAAAGAGATTATTTTTTAGTATGATTGTATCATAAACCGTCTATGTTTGTTGTAGGATTTATTTTAAGATAATTTACATTCTAGTTTACATTAAATACGAAACACTTTCTTGAAACAAATGTGTTTGCACTGATGTATCTAACAGGGGTTCCCGTTTGGAATCATTTTATTTCATGGAAGTTTTTGGTAAGTACTTTCAATTCCAACAGCGCTAAGCTCAAACTCCAATTGTGAGGGTAGAAGCAATTAGTAAATCTAGTATCAGGCGCGTTCATCTTTTCCTTTTCATATGACAAAGCACTTAACGAACTAAGAAAACAAAAGATTGAGTTGCGGTGGCAAATCCAACCCACCAATTAGTAGCACAGTCCATCTCGCCGAGTATCACACGTTTATTAATTACTGTCTCGTTTTTCGTCTCGATGAAGAATTTAATTTTGATAACAAATACAAGATTCTAATGATGCTTCGTTTCAAAACTTTTCCTAGATCCTCGCTCGCGTGGCCAGCCGTGGTTTTTGTTTATTCGAAGGCTGTCATAAAGGTTAACTTTGAAAACAATACTTTTAACGAATAAAGGCCATCCTTGACATTAGTTTTTAGCCTTACAAATGACAAGATATTTGTTCGTCAAAGAAATCAACTTGTTCCTTCTGACTGACAAGTGAAAATCGTTTACCCTTGGTGAGCTTTTTTTGTATGTATGAAGCCACAGAACAAATAACGTATTTTTTTCGTGATCTGGAACAGTGGAATAATTGTACGTGAGTAGAATAGTACCACAGGCACTTGAATACTGGCTCTAGGTGTTAATGCTTCTCGATAAACACACCAGCCAGTAAATATTCCATCAGCGATTAGCATTTGTTTTAGCCCAGGTGTGCGCTACGAACAGATTTGACGGATTTCAGTGAACGTGAATAAACAGTAAAACTGCCGTCCGTGAAAAGCTTTGGATAATACTAAAACAAATGTTGTTTTCAGGAAATTTATCTCTTGACGAGTGGACAGCCAGTAGTCACTGTCACAATTTATGCAAAAATTTCGCGTATTTTGCTTCGTTCTTGAGTGTTTTCTTCCGCTCCTTACGCAGTTTATTATTAACATTTATTCACTTTGATTTCTCTTGCAGGATTATTTTTCAGGATTCTTTATTATTCAGGATTCTCTATATCTGTAGATCTCCTGGACGCCGGAAAGATTGACCGTACTTATAAGCTTGATAACCTGGTGTTTCGCGAAAATTCTAACAAAGGAATCGCCGGGTGTCTTCTAGACAGACAATATTACGTGCTTACAGTTTCTGCCGCCAATGGCCAAAGAGGGCCCGCGTTTAAGATCGAGTAAAGGTGATCTGTCGCCGGCTTCTTCTACAAGCTGCCTCAAATCTCATTAAAGCGCCGCCCTATGCTAAGACGCTTGTTTCCGACCATGTATTTAAAACCACATTAGGTGAAAATCAACAACACGCAATGCAACCTTTATACTATACCAAACTTTCCCGTTGTTAGATTTCGAAGTTGCATTAGAACCAACATCGGGGCCATTTTAACTGGCAGAAAGATTCCGTATTTGACATAACGAAATGGTTTGGAAACGAAATCGTGATCAAGTAAAATAATCCTTATGGTAATCAAGGAGAGATAAGATAGTTGGAGAGCGGATTTATAACTCTTAAACTAAGTCCAACTAATTCTGTCGGATTTCCCTAGCGTGGTATTTAACGTATTTTAGCTCTGGATAAAGGTCACATCTATTATACATCAACTTAGTTTGGCCAGAGAAAGATTTTTGTCTTCGATAGTTTACAGGACGGTACAACATCTTTGGACCCTTAGACGTTGTGGAGATGATCCGAAATCTATTTCATTCCATTGATATTTGATTTCCCTGCGAGCAGAGTCCCCCTTTTTCGTGATATCCCTTTTCTATTCACCACAAAATACAACACAAAAGGAGATTGCTAGCAGGGAAATATTAGATATATTACTGAAAATATAATTCATAAGATTTTGCCGCATTTTCCACCAAGACATTGCTAAAGAATCGATACAGAACTCAATGATAACAGAGAAATAGCCATGAATCTTGTTGCACTAATACCATACCGTATATGGCGACTTCTGGTCTCGTAAACAAGGAACAAAGTATCAAATGATATGTTTTTCAATGCGAAGCTGTATTTGATGCATTTTATTTAATATGATGAAGTCTTCAAACGAGTTAGTCTTCATGTCCAAGCGTTTCGTCAGTTCGATTTCACCTCCCTCTAACAAACATTACTGAGCGCACAAAAAGCTAAACGTGTATGAATTATGTACTACAGTAAAGACAAGAGAAAATGCATTTTTTTAGCACAGTTATGCTAACAAGACCTACAATCTTGGACAGTTCAAATGAAAAATAAAACCACCCCCTCCCCCCCAGTTCAGTGATGGAAAATGGCGTGTTTTGGTTTTCGCGCGAATTCATCATTGAATCGGGGGAAGGGAAGATGCTATTTCTCTTTTTATTTTATCCAAGATTGCAATCTTGGACATTTCAAATGAAATATTAAGACCCCCTCTCCCTCCTTCACAGTTAGTTCAGTTATGGGAAAATGGAGCGTTTTGGTTTTCGCACGAATCCATCCTTGAATCGGGGGGGGGGGGGGGGGGGGGGGAGGGGAGGGGAGGTGTTATTTCTCTTTTTATTCCGTCCGAGATTGTAGGTCAGGTGCAATATGACGGAATTAACAGGCGACGTCAGATGCAATGTCTTACTGGACCAAATGCTTACCATCCTCTATTTGAGTGTGTATAATGTCTAAATCGTGGGTTGTCATCATAAAATCACATTGCACCAGGGGGACAAATCCGTATTTTAGCCGAACATTTGTTAGTATCAGTTCAGTTTGGTGCAAATTAAATATGTAGAACTTGTGACCCTGCAAATTAAATATGTAGAACTTGTGACCCTGCAAATTAAACATGTAGAACATGTGATCCTTGATAACCTGAAAACAAGTACTTTGTATAATGTGTCCAATTTAGATCGTGAACAAAATACTAAAACTGAACAGCGAGATATCTGCTCAACATAACTCCTCCGGTGTAAGTTGGTGAGATCAGATAAGGAATGGATAACTTTACGGAGATTTATCGCTATTCTCGGAAACTCTTAGAGAACGTAGGCGTACATTCAGCGGACACACCCGGAGAAACGAGAACGAGATGGCTTCATAACAGGAGCCTACCCACCGCAAGGCAAAAGATGTAGTGGACGCCCAGCAACCACTTACATAGCAAAGGCGGATCCAGGAATTTTTTTATTGGGGGAGGGGGGGGGGGGGGGGTCCAATTTAGAAAACACTGTTCAGAAACGTTTTTGAGTAGCGTAGCCAATAAAAGAACAACATTCGTGATAGAACGCTAGTAGATTTATACTAATTGAAAATATGGTCCACAGGCGAGTATTCGAACCCCGCTCTTCCGCTAACAAGGGAGAAGAGATTACTACAACACTATCGGTGTATTCCTTGAAGTTAATTTTATGAGCAATGGATAGTGGCGGAACCCGACTCTATCGTAAAGGGGGGGAGTGAATAAGGGAGGGGGGAGGGTGAAAATATTACTGACTGCCCCTTCACCCCCCCCCCCCCCCCCCCCCCCCCCCCACACGGGCCCTTTATCTGGATCTGCCACTGCCATGTGTGATGCTTAGAAGGACTTCCGTTGTAGCCACGGACGTACGCCATGTGCGCTGCCGAGAAGGACTTCCGTTGTAGCCATGCCATGTGCAATGCACAGAAGGACTTCCGTTGTAGCCACTGCCATGTGCAATGCACAGAAGGACTTCCGTTGTAGCCATGCCACGTGTAATGCAGAGAAGGACTTCCGTTGTAGCCACTGCCATGTGCGATGCTGAGAAGGACTTCCGTTGTAGCCACTGTCATGTGCGATGCTCTGAAGGACTTCCGTTGTGCGATGCTCAGAAGAACTTCCGTTGAAGCTCAGAAAGACTTTCGTTGAAGCTTAGAAGGGCTTTCGTTGAAGCTCAGAAGGACTTTCGTTGAAGCTCAGAAGGACTTCTGTTGTGGCATATTCTTGCAACATCAAATAATTCAGTTTTAAATGCAGCTATTTGGTTCAGTTGGCTTTCATTCTATATCTACTAAAAGTATGAGCAGGCCAAAATATAAGGGATGTGTGGCCCTCAAAGTGTATTACTGAGCTATAATAGAAGAGAATAAGCGGTATTCTTTCCCAAAGCTTGGTAAGAACTGAAGTTTAATTACCTTTTCCCTGAGGCGATGAGAGAGGGCTGTAATCACAGTACAGTTTGATAATTAATTTGTTGATACATGATCAGCTGAAGCACGCAATGGACTCACAGAAACAAATTAACCGCGGCGACATAATAAGGCCTGGGAAAAAACCAACGCAGTTACTCTTTCCAGTCCCCGTATCGGTGACATTGTTCCCAGTTTCCTCTCTTCCTCAAGAGGGAGCTGAAATGAAATACAGACGTTCTACAATTCTTACACACTCCTAGAAGTGTGGAGTTGTGAAATACTCAGAAAAAGCAGTGATTTTATTACCCCTTTACCAGACCCAGAAACCCTTGTCATTCTTGACTTAGTTTCATACTTCTGTTTGTGTGAAAGTGCGGAATATTGTACCAAAATAAACATTATGTCATCCTTTTCTCAGTCCCTGAAACCATTGTTATTCTTTACTTAGTTCCACCTGATTTCTAGAAGTGACGATTATGTCATCCTTTCACGGCCAGTCTCTGAAACCCATGTCATTCTTCGCCATTAGTGGATCCAGACTCCCCACCGCCCCTCGTAGTGAAAATGTTAGATATTTTTGCAAGATGGTGTGGGGGGAGGGGAGGGGGGCAAGTCCCCGGCCCACTCCCCTAGAGCTTCCACTGTTTATATAGTTCTATACAAACAAAACATAAAATAAAACACAAACTGCGGTGATACAACAACAACAAGTAGCTTTATTTGCATGACTATAAATCCTTACAGCATTGCATTGCATTGCATTGCATTGCATGACAACAACAAGTAGCTTTATTTGCATGACTATAAATCCTTACAGCATTGCATTGCATTGCATTGCATTGCATTGCATCGCAGCATTGCGGGGTGATAAACATCGTCAACCAACGCATTTTTATAATAAACCTGAACCGCTCTCAAATGTCTAAAGTTGTCTACAAAGCTGGTTGCTGGGTTTGCGATGAATTCTACATAGGGAAAACAAAACGACGACTTCATGACAGAGAAACCGAACATTTCAAGGCCCTCACTAAAAGTGACCATACATCAGCCATTGCTGATATTATCAAAACCACTGGTTACAACATTAATTGCGATCAGTGTGATATTTTAGCGTCCGGCAAAACGGACTTTCACTGTAAAATTAAGGAGACTTTGCTCATTCAAGAACTATGGACTTCTTTAAATCAAGTTAACGTCATCAGCAGTGGGAAGCTGTTGCTTTATTAGCTGTAGCTTCTTGGCTTGGGACTGACAGACCGTAGTATTAAATTACCGTTAAGATTGTTTTATTTTTCTTAATCTTTGTTCCAGACCCCTATTTTGATCTATATAAACAGTTTTCAAACACTGTAACGGGTACTTTTGAAAATTGTATAAACGAGAAGTCCAAGGACTACTGCAAAGCTGATACAACGAGTAAATATATTTGAAAACAATATTTTGGCTGGCCAGACCAGCCTTCTTCAGGTTATAAGATGTTACTGGCCAGCCAAAATATTGTTTCAAATACATTTACTCGTTGTATCAGCTTTGCAGTAGTCCTTGGACTTCTCGTTTATACAGTTGATTCAGTTCAGCTGATTAGGTCTCCTCCTGTGAGATCCAACGAAAAACCAGCAGGATCTTCGTCCACGGTTTTTGCAGTTCAATAACTTTTGAAAATGTATGTTGCTTAGCATACGAAACGTCAAATTTATTATAAAAATGCGTTGGTTTACAATGTTCATCTCCCCTGTTTGTGTTTTATTTTTAATCAAGTTACGATAGCCTAAGGACAAGAGTTTATATAAAACATAAAATGCACGATCACTGCAATAACCCGTTGAGAATGGCCGCATCCGGGGCTTCCAGACCTAGATCAGTATTAATAGAAGTGAAACAAACGAAACGGCAAACTGATCCTTACGGACAAAAGTAGTATAAGAGTTGGCGGTACCAGATCAGTTTTGCAAAACTGATCTGATACCAAGCCAACTCTATACTACTTACCATATAATGGCAAAAAATAAAATGGAAATATTAAATGCAATAATCAGTTAAAAATATTAAATGGTAAAATCAAATAAAACTATATTTTATAAAAAACAAAGTGCGTTTATTTCATTGTGTGATTCCACATAATAGAATCCTTTGCGTGACACAATTCTCGGAAACACAGGAAGTCTACACAGGATTGAATTAAGGAAAGTTATTTTTTGATTTAATTCTTTTTCATTTTATAATGTCCATAAGCATATGAATTTATACCATCTTCCAGTATATATCTTTTGTCATCGAAACAGCTGAGTGATACTTTATTGATTTCATAACTTCCAAATTGATGGTTTTGACTTCTTATTGTTTTCATAGTGTGATGCATCTGTTTATTTCCTAATAACGTTTCTTTATAATCTTGATGCTTGATATTATTTTTGATAATATTCTTTTTGATTCCCTTAGCAGTCTTTCCTCCTTTTTGGTTGTCTTTTATATAACTATACATTTTCGATCTCAATCCGACGAATTCGGTTATTGGTATACCTGCTGCCTCATCTTTGAATTTACCAATTACTTTTTTATTTGTCTTGTCAAAATATTGTGAATCTTGAGCATAATCACTGTTATCGAATCTATTTTTATCCTTCCAGAAGTCTGAGTAGACATCTTCAGCTTCGATTTCATATGTAAGACTATCGGTGTCGGTAAATAGTAGCTTAGCTTTGTCTCCATACTTCTTTTTAATGTAGTTGTAATGAAAATCATACATTAACGTCTTGCTTAGATCTAAGATGCACATACCAACATATGCCGGCCTGTTTAGGATAAGTGTTTCCTTAATCTTATGAACAGCTACTAGGTTTTCATTGAATATCTTACTGCTCACATATGTTGGTTTAGCAGCCATTTTTAATAGTTTTTTCTCATCAGTAACTAGTCTCACATCTACTCGTTTTCTGATATTTTCCATTGTTTTTCCGAAGACTGAATTGTTCATTAGTTTGAAGAAGTCTTTCTCAAAAGAATTTTTAGCATTAGTTCTTTTCTGAGTGTTGAAATCAATATATTGCTTCAACCATGCGGACTGATCAAATTCAAGCACTCGGTGGACTTTGGTTATTTTCAATCCAAGATCTGTATATAATTGAAGGTTTCTATAGTGAAAAACATATTTTTCTTTGTTGCTTAATGTTGATATCAATTTGTGAACTAAACCAGTTGATATATTATATTTTTCTGCTATTTTTTTACAATATTCTGATAACATGTTTGTAGTTACTTTGACTTTTTCCGGTCCTAGCGGGTAGTCGTTATGCAGATCGTGTAATTCTTTGGGATACTCTAGGTCAACTTCAAGTATCAATCCTTTTTTACTGTTGTTTGTATATTTAGCTAGGTCTATATTTTCAATATCTTTCATCCACTTAAAATT
This sequence comes from Dendrophyllia cribrosa, assembly GCA_024195265.1. Lineage (NCBI taxonomy): Eukaryota > Metazoa > Cnidaria > Anthozoa > Scleractinia > Dendrophylliidae > Dendrophyllia > Dendrophyllia cribrosa. The sequence continues at coordinate 25,205,835 of JAJLRJ010000014.1, read as the reverse complement.
ACCTGTTGGGAGATATTGAGACATAGCCCAACCATATAAGTTGTTAGCATCCAAATACATAATATACTTTGAGGGCGCCTTCTCATCATAATTTTTCATGTATTTGTTGTTTGCTTTTCCGTATCGATTGGCTATATATGAAATACCACCTCTCATTCCCTTTTCAATAAATTGAAACATATCAATATCAACCATAAGCTCTAATTTAATGTTGGTCATTTTTAGCATAGCATCCCATGACAAACCAGGAGATGTGAAATAATGGCAGGGGTCAAGTTTGTAGTATTCTAAACATGTTTTCCTGAAGTTTTCAAATACATCAGCTAATAGAAGGATGTCAGATTTTAGGTATAGGTCATGATACTCACCCATATTTTTAAGAGAGAATGTATCCCACACATTTTGAGCATGTTTATAATCTTCACCTGAGATATGCTCATCATTCAATATGCTGTAAAATTCTTCTTTTGGTGGCAGCTTTTCATTGAATTTATCAAAACTGTCCATGAAGTCGTATGGATAGACTCCTTTTTGTGACATTAAATCAAGTTTTTCACCTTTGAATTTTTGAGAGGTATATTTCAACAATTTTTTTGGTAGATTACTTACTAGTTTTTCTAAACTGGAACTCATGAATTGGAAACTGTCAATAAATGTTAGATGATTACCAAGCATGAACGCCATATATTTTTCCATGTTGTTAGGAATTGCATTGATGTTCATTTGACACTTTTCACCTTTCTTATTTGTATATGTATGCTTCTTGACTATTTCACCAATCTCTTGCATTATAAAATGACTGTCATACCCACGGAGATTGTGAAATATAACCGGTATCTTATCAGTTAATCGGAAGTTAATATTACAATCTTGATGCGCTGATCCTCTATACTTGCCAGTTATATGACAATGATCTCGAACTCGAATATCTTTCTCTGTATGCTTTTTATCACATATATGGCATTTATCAGCTTTTTGGAATTCTTCTTCATCCTTTTTTGTCATTTTTAATGGTTTGTTAAAATATCTTTTATTCATATTACGACAATATTTAACTTCTTCTAACATAGCTTCCATAAATTTGTTAACAGCTTTTTCACCTCTATAGATCTGTATTGGTTTACTATATTTATCATCATAACAGCATACAATCTTATAACCATAACCACAATCAGTATGTTTTTGATACGATTCAGTATAGGATTTGTCATTGTTTGGCCTGCATCCTTCTATTTTTTCTGTAATAGCTTCAAAATCTGCATAGATGACAAATGGTACAGGTAACTGCTTATGAAAGTTGTTGAATTTCAATATGTTATTATCCTTTGACGGCATTTTTATGGCTTGTTTTCCATTTATGATGACGCAATTTTCTTTATGATTTAATAATACTCTTTCACTACTGAAACATTGTAAACAATACATACAAAAATGCTTTCTATGTTCATGTTTTGTTTGATTGTACATAAATTTATTGAAGTCTTTTATTAATACATAATGTCTGTTTTCACCTTCTGTTATCAATAATAAATGCATTTGATCTTCAAATTTTTCTTGGGATATGTAAATAGGAAATGGTTGTTTTTCTTCATATCCAAATACATTGATATTGATATTATTCTGTTTCTCAATTTTATTATACTGTTTTTGATTGACTGGAAATTCAATTCCTGAGTAATTCAACTTTTCAATAAATTCTTTATCACATTTTTTAATTCTCTGTGGGTAATTTTCTTGAGGATTCAAATGTCTGATGTGACACCATCTAAAAAACTGATTGTCTTCGTTTTTCATGTTGATCAAACCTTTGGCACTATTTCTTAGTTCTTGTGGTAATTTAATGTATGAAGAGCCTCTCATTGGTTGATATTTTACTATGTTGAGATAATGATTATCAACAGATTGAACAGTCCAACCAGATCCTTCTGAAATCCAAACTGCGATCTTGTTTAATATGTTTTGCTTTGACACTTGTAGTGATTCAGTGATCTCTAGATTGTTTATGATTGTTTGAACTAGACTGTTGAAATAGGCAGTTTTATACACTGTTTCTCCATTTGATATTTTTGTAAATGTTACCTTAAGCGTTTCAACGAATTTTAATCCTTTCATTGATGTTAATACACTGATCATATGGTATGCAACAGCCTTTCTTGTGTTTTGTAGTTGCATTAGTGGGTCTTTGTTGTTTGTTATATCAATTTCATAAGACTTTGTATAGCCTTTAAGAGCTTTGTCTGTTTGCTCTATTTTAGTCCTCGGCAATGGAACTGGTTTTTTGGTTCTAGGTGTTGGAATTGGTTTTATTTTCTTTGTCCTTGGTGCTGCCACTGGTTTGTAATCATCTCTAAACTCAATAGGTGGTAAAATGATATTGTCGTCATAGTTTTTAACCATCTGCCTGACAGATTTTCTCGGTGTAGGAACTGGTCTCCTACGTTGTTTTTCGTCATCCACTATTATAATTTTAGGCTTCTTCTTCTCTTGCTTTAATAGCAATTTAATGAGTTCTGATTTACTTAGTTTTTTAAGATTACTCTTGTTCATTATATATACTATAGTATAGATAATTCCTTAAATAGTTTTCAGTTGGTGTGTTTAAACGTGTTCATGAATTCAAACAATCCAGTTATGAATCATTTGAACAGTATCAGATAAAATATATACTCAATCTATATCACGTAACGGATATGTTTGAATTATGAAAATAGGTAGTTTGATATTATCCCTATGTTTCTTCGTTTTCAGATGACAGAACTTTCCGGCTAGCTTGTAGTTGATATTGTTATTACATGCAAAGCAATACCAAGGCTTATTTAGCATGTAACGATTTTTTGATTCTTTAATAGCTTCTTTTTTTTCTTCTTCCGTATGATATATAGGAGGTCTTCCTCTTCCTCTCTTAATTTTCTTGTTTTCCATATATATACTATATATTATTTATATCTTTATAAGTGTTTATGTATGTATTTTGAATGGTTTTTTAATGTTTTTGATGACTTAAATTTTCTAGAACAGTGATTACATTTGATCCTTACTCCATCAAAATAATGAATGATTTCTTCTAGAATTTCATCATAATCATTACTAACTAACACTTTAAAACATTTCATATATTTTTTAAATCCCTAAATGATATCCAACTGTTAAATTCGTCACTATAACCCTTCCATTTTACTAACGCTTGTTTTTTCTTATAGTCTCTTTTGATAACCTTATCTATACGAAAAACATCTTGCTTAGCTTTCAATAACTCCTGTTGATAGAAAGATCCTTGTATTTTTTCATTATTAAGATCCATTAATTTATATATAATAGGGTTTGTGTATTGAATTTTATCTATTATAAATAATTCTTCTGTCCAGTTTGGTGTATAACCCTTGTCGAACACATTCCGTTTATACTTAGATATTCGAACTTTATCACCAACTTTAAATTTTGGTTTATATGATAATAGTTTCGTATCATATAGATTGAAATAAACAGTTCCTTCATTCTTTTTCATAGATGCTTCAATAGGTTTCATTTTAATACTTGAATGTTTACTGTTATTATACTCTTTCAATAATTTTGGTAACATGTCTAAATACTGTGTTGTATTTTGAGCTGTGAATTGTTTCCACATCTTAGATTTCAAAGTGCGATTAAAACGTTCAATAACAACAGCTTTACCTTCATTGAAAGTAGAATACATCTCAATATTATTTTTCTTTAGCCAGTCTTTGAAAGTTTTATTATAGAATTCAGATCCTTGGTCTACCCAAATAAATTTAGGTTTCCGTTTGGATTTTTTAATAACATCATCAAATGATTCAGTGATTGTAATACCTGTTTTATTTTTAATGGGAATGCTCCAAGCAAATTTTGAAAACACATCAATGATGTTTAATAAATATTTATAGCCTTTATTCCATTTTGAAAACTTCTGCATTTCTACAAGATCTGCTGACCATATCTCATCTATTCCATTTACAATGACTCTTCTAGTTCTGAATTTTCGTTTGATTGGCTTATGTAATTCATCGGCTAATTGTTGAGTCCAATCATTTTTACTCAACACCGCTTCCCGTTTTTTGGCTTCCTTTTTTGTTTAATACCGAGACCTAGTTTTTGTTTGGTATTAATTAAGAATCTAGCAGTCTGACCCCATTTAGGCATCTCACCGTAAGGTATTTCGTCTAATGATTTAACCATTTTCTTATCACAATCTCCCTTGTTTCTACCCATATCATAGCAAATATCGTGATGAGCTGATATTTCATCCACTTTATTGTAAGGTTGAACATACCATTTTGTTACCTCACCAGTATCCTTATCGTATTCTAACTGTTCATCTAATGGGTTATATGGGCCCATGTATTTGTAACTACCTGGTGTCCATCCCCCTTTTGGCTTAGGTAACATACCAATCATTTTATGAATGTCAATTCCACTACCTTTATTTAATGGATCTAGTTTCTTACTAATGTCTGAAGTTAAACTATCTAATGCTTGATCCAAATATTTATTAGCCATTCCTTTAATCCTTTGTTTAGCAAAATCTGATTTAATAGCCTTTGATGCTCCGATTCTGCCTAAATTATACAAACCTTTTATACCAGATTTAAGAGCAATTTCACCTAAGCTATGACTATCTTCTATATCTAAAAAACCGCCAGCCGTCTCCAGCTGGCTATTCAGTTTAAATTTTTCATTTTTTTATTGGACACAAAACGTGTCTTAGTAACACCACATTCACTACATTGAGATTTCAGCATAAGACGATTATTTTTTGTTTTAACAAGTTTTTCAGTACCAGGTACCGATTTTGTTTGCTTCTTCTGTTTTACACAATATGATTTATCCATTATATATATAAGTTAGATATTTTTGAAGTAATGTATAATGAATTTATGATTAACATATTGATCCATCATATTAAACAATGGATTGTGAATAGTTTCTAAAATAGTTTTACCCTTCTGTCTTTCATATAAATAGTATAAACACCAATAGCCACATAAAACAGAATCTCTTTCTTGTATTTCATCGCCTGAATATATTATTTGTTTTTCACTTGTTGATAAATAAAGCTGAATCTCTTCTGGCATTATTAAACCAAATGGATCAAAATATTCACAATATGTATCAATATTTCTATAGCATATCCAATGGGTGCCTGGTCCAATTTGACTGTCCAGATTGATAATACCACATTCTTTTTTTAATATTTTATCTGGTAAATTGTCACGACTATAAATACCTCTAAAATATCTAATCTTAAGTTTCTTAATCCAACTGATTAAATCTATGTTTGATAATGGTTTATTAATGAATTTTAAAGAATTGCTCCGATTAATGGGATTGAGTTGAATGGGCTGTTTTTTCCAAGAAGAAGTCCCTTGCCTTTTTTCCCTTTGCGTTTTTTGGGAGCCTTTTTTTTTGTTGGTAGTCCCATACCGATAGGGTTTTCCCATGTTCCGATAAAAGGGCGAGGGCGTGCGTATGGATTAATCAAACCACCTTTTGATTTTGGTGTGTCAGAAGAAGGAACATAAACTGGTAATGATCTTCTTGATCTCTGTCTGTCAACTTGAAGACCTTTACCAGTCAGAGCATTCAGCAAAAGTGGAACTCCGATTGAAGCAAGAAGAGTACCGAGAAAGCCCCCTTGTTGTGTTCTTGTAGGTTTAATAACTACCTGACCACCAGTTTGAAGAGCATCTAATATTTGCTTCTTTTGTGATACAGTCAACCAATCTTTATACTGAATCAATTGATTTACTTTATTTTGAGGAATCAGAAAACCACCTGTCTGTCCTTTACCAAAAATTTTATCAATTCCAAGGCTTCCAAGGGCAGATACTGCACCTGTGGCTAGAGCCGGAAGAGCTTTCGATGCTGCCTTTGTTGCATAAGGTAACAGTTTAGTACCTAATGAAATCAACGATGTCCAAAGATTACCGCCGTGTTTTACAGCTTTTCTAATCTGTGTTTTTGAGATTTTGATATCAGAACCGGTACCATTCTTCATTGCTCTTTTGATTCTATTCAGTTGTGTTCTGTTAAGCATGAGTTCATCATTACCAGTCAATTCATTTTTAGCCAATCTGATAGTAATGGCTGAATTATTTTGATATGCTTTTGCAAGTCTTGATCTCTGCCCTTCTGACAGACTAACTCCATGAGGATAATAACTAGTCATTCTTGTATATAATATACGTTATATAAATTTTGCGTTTACAAAACGTATTTAATCAATGAATAATATTTATCAATTTAAGATCTTAGTGTTAGTTTACCATCCTTCTGTTGCAATTCTACTTCTTGCTCATAGAGTGTCAAAGCATAAACAGAATAGTCTGTTGTTGTTGTCCCACTCAACTCATATTTGAAAGTAAGCCTTGTAGTACCGTCTTTGATATCCATTTTCTGTTTAGTCAGGTCGAAATACACAAATGGAAATATCGTGCTGAAATTGCTTCTGTTAAGAAGTGTTCCACCCTGAAAATCGTTGTTGCCATGTACATATTTGAGAACATCTCTGTACACACGCAAAATATCTGTAGATGGTTGATAGGGTATTTCTGGATATTCTTCACCATTGCCAACTTCGAGATGACATTTTAAAAGGGTGCGAGGATCGGTACTCACTGAAAATGTATTATACAGAAATGGATTTGTTGTTTGATTGTTGATGCTGTCGTCATTTAGAATGAATACGAAAACATGTCGAGGCTTCGATATCCCAGTTGATATTCTGAAATTACCAGATCGTTGTTTTGAAGAGTTACTTCTCTCTATGTTTTCTCTTAGATAAGTCCATTTATGAGGTTTCAGATATTGACTCATATACAAGGATTGACCTTCTGAATTAAAAGCGATTCTTGGTACATACAATTGCATTTTAGTAATGATCAATCTACAGTCATCAGCCGCTTGCCAAATCAAGTTCCCATCACTTTCGATTTCAAATTTGATTTCGATCCTTGTATTTGGCATAAGTTCGTCATTGAGACCTTCAATGAAGGAACACCTATTCAATGAAATTTCAGAATTTACTGTAGAAGATGTACCTAGAAGGGCTTTTCTAGTACCAAAACCTTTATTATAGGCGGCCTGGGCGGGTCTTTCCTCTGGATTTCTGTTAGTATCAAGATAAAAAAATTCATTACTGGCTGTACTTTGAGCATAGGTTGGACTGTACTCTAAGAGGTTTTTAATATTTACAGAATGGTTTACGTTATTGCAATCATAAATCGATATTCCGTTCACTTTAATTTCAAGTCTCTTTATGAATGAAAATGATCCATTAATAATTCCGTTATGATCATTAGCTGTGATATCAGCACCATCGGCTGTCTTATTCACTTTAAAATCCATTGAAATTCTAGCATTGTACCAATCAAACGGTGTTACTTCACCACTATTGTCAGCAACAAATCTATATCCGTCTTTCTTCTGTCTGGCATTATTGCCAACAACAGTCACCAGAGGTGATTCTAAATCGAATACAACATCTTCGTATCTTTCAACGTATTTCGGGTTTCTAAAACTCATTATATTATTAGTTTAGATAAATTTCAACTTACGAAGTTTACCACCTGAAAGTAATTGATTCACTCTTTCATTAATCTCATAATCTGTTAATTGTTTTTCAACTGTTGGAGTTTGTTGCGTCATCAACGGTGTTACCATTTTGTTTCCCTTTTTACTTAATAGTTGAATAATTTTATCTCCAGCCTTTTTTGCTGCAAAATCACCAGTTTTTGTAGCTGCATTTTCAATAGCCTTCTCAGCACCTTTTTGAAGCCCAGCTTTTAATGTTTTTTCGTCGTTTGTCCAAATAATTTTTTACCAATTGATTTTAAAACATCTGTTATCCCTTCACCGTATTGTGTTTTGATGTCACCATCATAAATATGTGATTTTACATATCGACCCATTTCTGAATTATAACGTCTCTTATATTCACATTGTCTCATGATATATATTATTACATTAGATTAAATAGGTGTTGATCTGATTATCATTGTCAGAAACCAATCTATCCCATTCAGATTTATTGACCTTCCTAAAGCATCACTAACATAAAACCTCATTTCACTTATATGATTTGTGGAAACAGGAGAAAATAATAACCGTCTCGGTTCAAAAGTGAATGGATACGATCTCGTTAGATTATCTGTAGGAATGACAGCGATAGTATTAGTGTTCTGCCCATCAACAATGCTATCTGTTACACCATCAGAATTGATATGAATGATATCGACGGAATTCGTTATATTCGGTAGCTTTGATCCATATTCAGTTTGTGTAACTAGTTTTTGTTCAAAACCGATTAACTCTCCAAATTTAGTGTTTCTTAAATCTAACTGATAACCATTATCAATTTCAATAACCACTTTGTAAGATGATAACACAAATATCAAATTAATATGATACTCATCACCCGTTTTGTGGTTCTTTTTGTCCATATATTGATGTAAATAATCATTTAAATCAGTGTAGCTATACATACCATCAACAAAAGTTACTGTCTCCCAAGACTGGCCTGAATTAACGCTGTATTTGATAACGTTGTTTCGATACTCTGGGTTAATATTATGCCATGAATATGTCATTGTAAGTCTGTCTAAAGCTATTTCATTTATCATATCATCTCGTAATTTTAAGACCGGATTGAATTTAATAACAAAGTCTTCAGGTTTACTTTTTCCTACTTTTACTCGGTTTATGGATGAGATATGAATTGCTCTTTCAGTCATTATATAATATTAGATTACATATTCTTTCAAAAGATTTGTCAGCTGATCGTTTGTAATTGTACCAAGTTTGTTTAGTACATGAGCAATTTGTGAAAATTCGTCTTTAACAGCATCATTACCCGCATTGATGCTACCCCCTAGCAGCTCTAGTCGACTCATAAGATCATTCGGATTGTTATAATATACTACACCATTTCCAATCTTTTTAAATTTATTGGAAGATTTATGTATTGGTATTTCACTAATTCTATTCAAGTCATCGAATACCATTTTTGATAAAGGACTATATTTCTTTTTACTGTTAAACCTTTTTGTGAGAAGATCAAGTGTATCAAAATCAACTTTTTCATCATATACTTTTTTCTTATTTTGGTAGGCGACTAATCTAAGCTGACCATATAATTTAGGGATATCGATGGTTAAATTACCATATTTACCCTCAGGTGTAATTTTGTATGCATTTCTTTTTGGTTGAGTATAACCTGACCCTGTTTTGATAGTCTTCTTACCCTCAGCGATGATTCCAATTCTATCTCTGTATTTCTGAAGTAGTTTAATGTCTGTAGTAAGTTCATCAATACTATCTTTGTTTTTCGATTTCGATTTCTTGGTTGATGACAAACTACCTTTTTTTCCACCGAGCCTATTCAATTGTTTCCCAATATTTTGATCATATTCATCAATATCAAGATCACCTTTAATTGAAGCTTTTAATACATCACTTGGAGAATATAAACCATATTCCATCAATTTTTTTATCTCATTTGTGTTAAAACCAGTGTCAAGATCAGACTTGAATTCGGATTCCATCATAGCTGGTTCATAACCAATTGGTAGTTTGGTTGTTTCATGTGGTTGTGTATCAGGTAAATGCTGTAACATGAGTATATCTTCAAGCCCTGATGTTAGTGCTTTTTGGTTTTTCTGTAATTGTTCAAACATTTCATCTTGTTTTTTATCAATCGTTTTTTTAGTATCTTCTTGAGCTTTTACAATTGGTTCGAATGTTTCTGATAACCCAACCTGTATATCCTGCTTTTCATGACGATATGTCTTGATAGCGTCTCGAACCCTCTTCGTCAGATCATCAGCTTTGCTTTTCGATTTTGATAGCCTTTCGATTCGTGCAATATCCATATATTTATACATTATATTAAAAGATAAGTTTAGATAAGTTTAGATAAGTTTATATAATGTAATAGTAAAATGGAAATACCTGATTATAATTTCAATGAAGATGAAAATACAAATTTCAAACAGCTTTATAGTTATATGCCAAAATCGAATTTCAGGTTGCTAATTTGTGGTGGTTCAGGCTCGGGTAAAACAAACCTCTTATATCACATGTTGATGCAGCCATTAGTTTACTATGACCAGATCCATTTATATGGTAAAAATCTCGAACAAGAAAAATACAGGCATATGATGGAAAAAATGAATGAAATCAGTCAACAGGTTGGTTATGATGTCCTAGTATGTAAAAACAATGATATCATACCAGTTAGTGATATACAAAATACAGACTTACAGAAAATTATAATATTCGACGATTTTATTTGTGATAAAAATCAAAAGCCACTCATTGATTATTTCATTCAAGGGCGACATAAGAATTGCTCAGTTATCTACCTAAGTCAATCATTTTATAAAACTCCAAAAGATATTCGATTGAACTGTAGTCATTTCGCAATCTATGATTTTCCAAGTAGTAGAGAGAGAAATTTGATATCACAAGAGCTTGGAGTAACCAAAGACCAATATCTGAAAGCAACTAAAAAACCATACTCGTTCCTATATGTTGACAAGCCAATGAAATCAGTTAAAAGAAACTTTTTTGGAAATATCTAAGTTAATAATATAAATGGGAATTTTTAATGAACATAGTTCAGATTCAAATACAAGTATTTCGGGGAGAAGAGGAAAGCAGGGTCCTCCTGGAATCGGCTTCATTTTCGATAAAGACCAAAATTTTGATTTACAAAATAAAAGATTGACAAATGTTGCAGAAGCTATTAACAATAACGACGTGATCACAAAGCATCAGGTTGACACGCTTGGAACAAGTTTGGAAAACAAACTGATTCAACTGAGGGCTGATTCTCTTCAGGTTGACGGATCATCTCATATGACTGGAGATCTTGATTTGAGGGGACATAAATTAATTCTACCTGGAGGAATTGATATGGATCGAAAATTAATCACGAACATGGACACTGATTTGAATAATGACCTGGCTGCTGTTAATTCGATAACTCTCAAAAATCAGGTTAATAACAAAGCTAATATTACAGATGTCTATTTGAAAAATGAAAGAATAGTATTGACTGATCACTTGGATGCTAATTATCATTCTATATTGAATGTTCAAGCAGCTGGTGATAACGATGCTTTCCCTTTTTACCATGGGAAGACACATTTTCTAAATTACGATGGTCAACAATACGATGCTAAGAATAAGAAAATAGTAAATGTATTAACCGATGAATCCAACGATTTAAGTAGTGTAAATATGGTCACTCTAAAAAAATATCATCCTGATTCCAATCCTTCATACACACACGAGGTTTTAAAAGATACCGATCTGAAGGAACTTTATAACGTTGTCAAGTCAAAACAACAGACATATCTTGAATTAGCAGGAAATTATAACAATCTTGTATCTTATAATGATGTTAAAAATATTTTTCTTAGTCGTAAAGAGATGTTGTCAATGGAGACTGGTTTGGATATGAATAAAAATACTATTTTTAATGTAAAAGATCCAACAGCAGTCGATCACGCTTCTAATAAAGGATATATCGACACATTATGCGGTGTAAACAAAACGAGAATCGATCAGAACGCTACGGCTCTATATTTTCTCGGAACATCTAAACTTGATAAAAAGGTAGAAAACGATCTCAATATGCAGAATTATGAAATAACTAATTTAAAAATACCTCAACTAATTGAGAAAAAAAGTGCTGTTAATGTTGAATTACTTGAAACTTCAAATACAAAAATAACGGATGATTTGAAAAAGTATGTCAATGAATCACATATAAATACCTCTACAGCTAAAAAAGATGTTTTCAGGTACTTGATGGAAGATGTTAATCAGAGTTCGTCAGAGAGTAATATTGTTGTAAATGGTATAATTGATTTTGTATCAAGTCCACATAAAATCAACAAGAAAGCATATGATTTAACTCTTACGATAGACAATGATAATAAATTCGCGTCAAGAATAGGTTTCAATGCACTAAATCTTTCTCAAGGTGAGTACACTATGGTGATTGAGTTCTTCGTTCCAGATAAAGCTTATATTAGTTCAACAACTGTTGATGTTGTATCAACAGTCATTAATATTGGGCAGCAAACAACAAAGATATTTAACACTGCAGGATATACGAAAAGTATTGTTCATTTACACAAATGGCAGGTTTCTCCTCCTGAATATATAATGATAGATCTTCATGGTAGTATAACAAAAGGAAATACAAATAAAGCACATCTAATCGTTTATGGTGTTCAAGGACATGTCTCGAGTGTTGATTCAGATGTATTTGATTCTGTTTTTGTAATTGAAAATGGAAAAATGGTTATGGAGACTGATATTGATATGAATGGTAGAAACATAATTGGTTTACCTAAATTCAAACAAAAATTCATATTTTTAGGCAATTATATGAAAAATAAGAACAGTAATGATATCATATTCAACGGTTCATCATTATTTATTACACCAGTTAATTTGAAATTAGTGAAACTTTTGTTAATGATATTGGACGATAAACCGCCTGAAGGATACAAACAAATGTTTATATTAATTCATAACACTTCGTTCGCTCCGCAGAATTGGGAAAAAACATCAAATAAAATTTTATACACTTTCAATATATCAACATCAGTTATCAATTTCAATGAAGATACAGTTGTACGAATCAAATTAATAACATTGGATCATGGTAATTCATTTCCTCCATATAATTGTCATGTTAGTGTACTTTTTGAAGAGTTTTAATATAATAACTAAAACAGGCATCTTCAATTTTAATCACATAGGAAAAACATACACCATATTTTTATATATAAAAGCTACATTTAATATAATCAATAAATATACATGCTGAATTTAGAGCAAGCAATTAATTTTTGTAATAAATTTTTTACAACTCAAAAAAACCTACATCCTAATACTAAAGATGAAATATTAAAATCGGCTTTAATATATCAATTTTTGTATGTAAACTATTTGAATAAGCCAATATCATTTAACCAAATATTAGAAAAACACCCTGACATTGGATTAATAGGACCAGGTTCTTGTACTCTAAATACCAATTACCAATTTTTAATTAAACATGCTATTTTTCATGATGCATTTGGAAGATTTTACAATGACTATGAAAAGGGGCCTGGATACACATATTGCTGCCTTTCAATGCCGAAGAAAGTAAAAAGATCTCCAATAATGGGTCAAATAAGTGGTGTAATTTATTGCCTTCTTTCAAATCCTAAAATATAATTATTATCCAAATATATAATATAAAATGACGAAAACAGAAATATTCAATTTTAATCATATTGACAGATATATCAGCCAAGAAAAATTATCTGAAATCAAAGCATTATACCGATTCTACCACAAAAGATTTTGGTGTTATATGAAGGCTTTCAAATATTTTAAGAGATTGAATTTAGCTATTAATGTAACTTCAACAGGCTTAATAGTTATTGGTACTGTAGCTGGTAGTATCACATTAAATCCTGCTATACTAGCTTCTATTTCTGGAGCTGGTTTAGTGCTAAAAACAGTAAGTGAAATCAAGAATTATAAAAAGAAAATCGAAATGTCTGAATTTGCTTATACGACATATGAAAAAGTATTAGTTTTTTTACGGTCTTGTCTTAGAGGAAATCAATTCAACCACAATATATTCATCAATGAAATGAGACAGTTAGACGAAATAATCATCGATATTTGTCCTCTTGCCGATAAATTCGAGAAAAAATATGATAAAAAATTTGAATAAACCTTAAAAGTAAATTTTATTTTATAATTCATTCAAAAGGAAACCCCTTTGCATGACGTATAACTTCCTGTTTTTCTGAGAATCACACATCAAGTCACTTGTTGACAATTTTGCTGACATCATTCTTTATTAATTTATAAACATCATCCCACCATTGTTCATAAAATATTAATGTCTTCTTAGAAGTTGTTGTTTTTATTTTATCATAAGGCAATCCCAAAATTTTCAATAATCTTATTAACATATAGGTTACACTAATCATCCGTTTTCGGTCCTTATTGACTATTGGTAATACAATGTTTATTAATTCAAATATCTTATATATTTTGTCACGGTCTTGAAAACTCAAATGAATCTCTTTTATATATTTATTGATTGTGTTTTCGATATGATATCTCCTCACATATACACTCTTCCTCCTTATTCTATACATATTCTCATGAAAGTCAACATATGAACTAACTAAATCATAACCATAAACGGTACCACAACTTAGACAAACATTCATTCCATTGTCATTAAACATATCTTTTTTATCACAACATGATTCAACAACTTCCGTATTTCTACCAACATCTGCTAATCGTTGGTCACAAAAGGGACAGGTCAACTCTCCCATATTCTCAAATTCATTATGAATTTCCAAATTACAATTCATTCTATACTATTATATGAGATATTATTTTTTATGTCACTACATAGTACGTCACGACACAGTTGTGTCGGTCATTATAATTCACAAGTGCTGCAGTTGGTAAAATGGAACAATATTCAAGGTTTATTACGTCACGGCACAGCTGTGCCGGCCTACATACAAGTGCCACAAGTACAGTCTATTTCATGTGTCCAAGGCATTGCTACAGCTGGATGACTTTCAAAATATTTGACAATAGACAACCCATTCTTATCAAACACTACAAGACAGCTATATGACGATCATACGACCTTGAATACAATAGAATAAAAATAGTCAGCAGGGAAAGTCCCATGACATCATCAACTTCCTATTTTTCTAAGAATCAAAGACTTCCTGTGTTTCCGAGAATTGTGTCACGCAAAGGATTCTATTATGTGGAATCACACAATGAAATAAACGCACTTTGTTTTTTATAAAATATAGTTTTATTTGATTTTACCATTTAATATTTTTAATTGATTATTGCATTTAATATTTCCATTTTATTTTTTGCCATTATATGGTAAGTAGTATAGAGTTGGCTTGGTATCAGATCAGTTTTGCAAAACTGATCTGGTACCGCCAACTCTTATACTACTGACAAAAGCGCAAAAAAGTAATGTGGAATATAATACGCACAATAGGCCATTTCCGAGTTTCCTTTAGCTTCTCTATCAAAGCGAGGCTAGGTGCGAAACCTTTCATATGAAAATGAGTTTTCATTCACATGCAAATAAAAACCTATTTGCATATGAATGAAAACTCATTTTCGCACCTAGCCTCGCTTTGATAGAGAGGCTAAAGGAAACTCGGAAATAGCCTATTATATTGCAATTATTATTCGACTGTGACGTCAATTTACCTTTATATAAAGGAAAGAGAGCGCGCAAAATATCTGAGCGTATTACGCAGTAGATTGCCGTATTACACGTTAGTATTTCAGTCGAATAATAAATCCATTATTCGTTGATTTAAGAGATAATACGTGCGGTCATTTTACTCATTGCTCGCTTTTTTTTCGCCCCTGCGTGTCTCGAAAAAATATTACGCAACTCGTAAAATATCCAAGCGTATTATATCTTAAGAACCATCGAATAAGGTGTATTTATTTTACCTGCTCTTTGCCGGATAAGGATCAGTTTGCTGTTTCGTTTGTTTTACTTAGTTTTACACTTCTCAAAGTAGTGATTACCTTAAAGACAAGATCATTGACAAAGCCAGACACAAAGACAACAATTGTTATTGATTTTATTATCTGTGAGAAAAACTTGACGTCACTGACTTATCTACTACAAGCAACTCTTACATCACTTACTTTATAGCTTCAGGTCGCAGAAATTACTCATCTGACATTTGTTTCTTACTGACTGTGTCTGTTTTACTACACCTCTCTGCAAAGATGACGTTTGCGGCCCGAAAAAATGTTATTAAACTGAGGAACATTTTAAAATCACCATCTTCCGCTCGCAAGCTATTTGCACTTTTGATAAGAAAAGCCACATAATGAAGTAAAACAGGCCAAAAAAAGAATGACAAAGATTTCAGGGACTCGAAAAGGGGAACACTCCCCTACAATCCTGACTTTATCAGTGTATTCCACACTTCCACCCCCTGGAAATGTGAATGAATAGTCTCTTCGATCTTCTGCAATCAACTCCGGGGTCTGGGTCTAAAGGACAAAAAAAAAACGTGTGGGGTGGGGGGGATGGTCTGAGCCAAGGGGGCGTGAGAGTCTGGGTGAGCGAGAACTATTTCTCCTCCCGCCCCCCCCCCCCCCCCCTCGCCCAAAGGTCGTATTTTTTGTACTCATAACCAGTCTCTCGTCTAGCCCTTAAACTCGTTCTCATTCTCCGCGCCCAAAGAATTGCCTGCGGAGAGTCCGCGGAGGAGGTTAAAATAAGAATGACATGGCTTTCGTGGAAAATAAATTGTAAATATATATTTTCAGTGTTTTCGTCCCCTTTTGTATGTAAAAACCCAAGAAACCACCGTAAATAGGTTTTCACTTTCTTCTCCTAAGGGAGTGAAGATTTGGGTGGAGAATCATAATTCTGACTCCACTAACTCGAGACATTCAATGTGAAATGAGTTTATTGAGGATGAGCCAGTCAGTCATCTGATGGATGTATTCTAATAGCATATTTTTTCCATTCTCCTGACCTTTGTAAATCACATTTCTCTTAAAGAAAATTGTGCCATGCCAGATACGAAAAACCACTTAAAACCACCTTTTAGATGTGGCCAAAAAATGTGGAAACGTATACCCCCTATAAAATTGCAATGGCACTGGACCTCCAGATACTTTGCTATATGACATTGTCAAACCTATTGAAAGACTGAAAAAAGATAACGTTACAGAAGACTGCCCGACGTAGAGTGATCTTTATCTCCCGCCAAAACCTTCAATAGTCCTGAGCTGTTCCTTGAGGAAACATGAGCCTCTCTACCGTGCCGTCAGAATAATAATTTCTGACTAATTCGTCCGTATGTCACTCAGTCGTCAGAAATTACATTTTTCCCAGGCTACATTAGGCTTTGTTAAATAGCTGGAGTTTTTCCCGCGACAACGCGCACGTGCGCGCATATTAATAGTCCTAAACTGTGACCATTCAAATGAAAGCTATTGAGCAGTACTTTCCTGTGGTGCTGTATATTATGCGGTACAAGGAGGGGTATAGAATGGTCTATCGGAAATGATGCGTCTCGGAAAATATTCACCGAGTCTCGAATTCTCGGCACTTGAAATTGGAGTCTCGGAATCTCGGGCTCGCTATAATTTTCGAAGTCTCGAAGTCTCGAATTTTGATAATTTGGATCTCGGAGTCCCGTAAATGTTTCTCGTAAATCTCAGCTTCCCGTTGGAGATTTCAGTCACGTTTTAAGCTGTTTTTAGTACTATCGGCCCGACATTTTCCAGCAATTGGAGTCTCCGGCTCGCATTTTTTAGAGGTAAAGTCTCGGGCTCGGATTTGATAGAAACGCTAAAGTCTCGGTCTCGAATTTTTCAACAAGGGTCTCGCAGTCTCGCAAAGTCTCGAATTTACCATTCTATACCCCTACAAGGTGGTTCTAACTTTTGAGTCTGTGGATGAAATCCTAAACTGTGACCATTCAAATGAAAGCTATTGAGCAGTACTTTCCTGTGGTGCTGTATATTATGCGGTACAAGGTGGTTCAACTTTTGAGTCTGTGAATGAAATCCTAAAGTGTGACCATTTAAATGAAAGCTACTGAGCAGTACTTTCCTGAGGTGCTGTTTATTATGTTGTACAAGGTGGTTCTAACTTTTGAGTCTGTGAATGAAATCCTAAAGTGTGACCATTTAAATGAAAGCTACTGAGCAGTACTTTCCTGTGGTGCTGTTTATTATGCTGTACAAGGTGGTTCTAACTTTTGAGTCTGTGGATAAAATCCTAAACAGTAACCATTCAAATGAAAGCTACTGAGCAGTACTTTCCTGTGGTTCTGTTTATTGTGCTGTACAAGGTTGTTTTGACTTTTGAGTCTGTGAATTAAATTCTAAACAGTAACCATTCAAATGAAAGCTACTGAGCAGTACTTTCCCATGGTACTCACGGTTTATTATGCTGTACAAGTTAATTCTAACTTTTGAATCTGTGGATGAAATCCTTAAGTGCGACCATTCAGATGAAAGCAAATGAGCAGTACTTCCTTGTGGTACTGTTCAATTTTTCATTAACTTTGCAAGATTCATCATTTTGATAATTTTGACAAATTTTAAGTTAGGCACTTTTGGAAGTGAAACGGTTGATTAATTAAATTCTCACTCAGCATTGTCTGTCCTCTTCACTCTTCTTTGTTTGTTTGTCAATGGCATCAGGATTAGCCAGAGGATCCAAATCAGAAAACAGGCTGAACCATGCGGACATGTCTGAACCCCTTTTCCCTTTGCCTTTCTCTTTTGCCTTTCCTGGTAGCGACTGTGCTTGCTTAGATCCTGAAGGCACCTGATTAACAGTATCTTGCCGCAGGTTCCTGGGGGGCTGATTTGAGAGACCTAACCCCATCGATGCTTGACCCATGCCTAGCTGTGGCTGAGATACGGGTGCAGCTGGTACCTCGCCAAATGGATCAAACTTGGCCATGCTGTTAAGGAGGTCGGATGGCATCATAAAATTAGTGCCTCCTTGGGACCATGACTGATTGGGCTCCTGTGCCGGTTGGACAGTTTCAAGGGGCTCATCTCCAAACATGTCCTTCCATGTCTTACTAAAACTCTTGTCGTTCTCTGCTGTGCTCAGTCCACCAGAAGCACCACTGCCACCAAGAATCTCATTCAAGATATCCAGGTCTGATTTGTTGTCTGCTCCTCTGTCCTCCCTGGTAGGGGAGCCAAACAGCAAGTCATCAGCTGTCATCGATGGAGGATTTTCACTATCTGGATCGAAGAGGGGGGAAAGAGATCAAAAATCAACTCTCTTTAACTATTTATATTTAAAAGCCAAGACCAAACAGGAACACAAGTCCAATGTCCATTTTTGTTTGCAAGTAGGTGCAAGTTTTTTACTGTTTTCAAAGTACATGTACAAGTAGTCGCAAGTGACCAAAAGTTGTTTTCAGTATTGTTTGCTTTGGTATGATTGTGTGCACAAACCTGCAATGAAATGGCTTTTTTTACTACTTGCGAACAAGTAATGTTGCCTTTATTTGAAAGCATGTTTGACTACCCAGCCAATGCAAGTTTCTCCGCAAGTTAAAATTTGTAAAACTCGTGTCGACTTACATTCCCGTTTCAGGGTTTAATAGAAGGTTAAAATATTAACATTACTTTCTGGGGGACTGTTACTGTTGGAGTTCTGTGGTATTTAACCAACAGGAAAATTCAACAAAATTCATACTATGGCACTTTAACCCTTTAAGCCTCAAGAGTGATCAGCATCAAATGTCACCTTGTAACATTAATGCCTTTTCTGTAAAAGAGACTATAATTCGACTCTTCTGGGAGGACTAACTCAACTGTAGAAAACCAGAGAACACTTTTCTCTTTAGCCTTCTTCTTTATTCTGCTCACTGCTTCTTACTGCTGTGTTCTTACTGTGTCTTACTGCTGTGTTCTTACTGTGTCTTACTGCTGTGTGTTACTCTAGTTCACAATACTCCTTTTATATGTTTTATGTTGTTAAATATGTATACATATATTTAACATTACTTGATTGATTGCAACATATGGTTCGCTTGATTAACATATGATTATAGCGAGAGTAAAATGTTCATTGCAAAACTTTTCCTATATGAAAAGAGTTGTTTAATAGTAAATGAATATAATCAGACTAAAGTTAAAACTACAAGTTACATTTTGGTGAAGTTATATTTAAGTTATCTTACGTTTTAACAACCAAAATCACAGTTAATAGTTTAGTTTGCCGTAAACAAAAGACAACACCCTTTATTCTGTATTGACTCAATTTCGGAACATGGGCAAGGGATTAAGATAGCTTGGAAAGCTCAAGTTCCTATGTTCAATTACTATAAAGAAGCAAAAGTACTTTTTAAAAGCTAATGAATTAAAAAAGGAAAACTAGTGTCAGTTTCGGAGACGAGCTGTCCCAACCTCTGACTATTAATTATATGAGTTCTATTTTAAAAGTCACGTAAAATAGAGAATTTTCAGTTCATCGGTTTTCAACTGTCAGCAATAAGGTAAAATTACAAGATATAAAAGAAAGGACAGTTTTAGCGTAAGAATGGGTGTTGCCTTTGGTTCTACTGGACATTCGGAAGGTTGCGTTTCCTAAAGCTGTTTACACCAAATTCTTAATGACCTAAATTGAACATTGATCCCATTATCTTAGGGAAGTCCCATGTCCACTTATCTTGTGATTAATTTTAAAAGAATACATAGAAGTTTCTAGAATCTCACGAGAATTCTAAATGTTGAATATACTTCATGTCTTATAGTTTTAACTTGCTAAAAAGATACAACTTTTTACTTATATATATTTGAATAAGGTTTCCATGCCAATCGCATTGTTTTCCTTAACATATCTCAAATTTGAACTTTGCGTGTATGTTTATATGTTTTCTGCAATTATCTTATCATCACTTAGTTTGGGTTAAATGCTTTTAGTTCTATTTACTTAAGGAAAAATGGGGGTTTTGCACTAAGTAATTCAAAAATGACATTTTCTATTTCATTAGTAAATATTTATTATTTTCGGCTAATTTCAAATATTACTCTTGTGACACTACCCCCCGTTTAAGTTTGAATCTCCCGATTCAAAAACAAACGTTTATAAGGCGGGTAAACATTGCACTCGATACGTTTTATTCTCCAGGAGAGCCTTTCACTATATTTTGTGTCGTACGGGAATACGCCAGGGATTGCTCCATGCATCATCGCAGCGTACACAAAGGGAAAGGGTCTACACAAATTACCGGAACAAAAACATATCTAGTGCAATTGAAACAAATAAGCGACTTCAAGAAAATACAAAATATTATGCAAATCGGCGAAGCCATGGAAGCAAATTGGTGAATATAATGCATGAGTAGTGTTATCAAACCACTGAATCGATGCACGTTCCTGGAGAGAGTAGTCACTGTGGCGAATTGCAACGAATATCCATTTGACAAAATTCAGATCCGTGTTGCTAAGATCGACAGAGATCTTTTCACGAAAGTAATGGTGCAAATAGAATATTAAAGTTGTCAACATTGTCATAAAAGTGAGGTACATTAATCTCAAACTGGAGACAAGTATTAAAACGAAAATTAACATAATTTTCCATGAATCACAGAGATCAGCTTCATCAGAAAATTTCGGCATCAGTGAAAAACTATCCTTTATCTCTTGGACAGAAACTATCAAGTCGGCAAAAACGGAAAAATCGGTAACTTTTTCTTCTGAGATCTCGGTGTCGATATTTGAAAAATCGATACCCACAAGATCAGGATGGACTAAACATATCTTCGCAACTGAGATATCAGTTTCCCCTGACGGCGATAATACACTATTATCGTCATCAGATGACAGGTCCACTAGAGGCTCCATAATTTCAATAAAATCTTTTTTATCTTCGTATTCCTCTGTATCGCTTCCAAGCGGTATAACAATATCTTGTAAAACTGAATTTTGATCCCCTTGAAATACTTGAAATGACGCCTCTTGCGTCAATACACTAACTTCATCACTTAAATTTATCAACGGAGCATCATCACTTTTTAAACTCGCAATAAAAATTTGAGAATCCTTGGAAGACTTCTGAATACTTAGATGTGACTCGTCATCATCAATTTGACCAATAATAGCCTCAGTGCTGGTATACGGCGAAACATTTTCATCATACGGTATACCAAAATCAATACCTTGCAAATCTTTCACATTTTCACCAAATAGCATGGGATCCATATTAATCTGTGTATTTGGTACCTCAGAAACACTAGACAAATCAATTAATGTGCCGACTGGAACATGAAAACTTCTTTTCGCGAGACTTGATTCATTTTTCAAAACTGCAGTAGCTCAGTGTACATTTGCTTTGTCTATTTAGTACTCCTCCATCGTCTCGGTATGAAAGAGTACGTTTTAGTTTAAAGAATTCATTGCAACAGGAGGTGGCGGCTCATCAGAAGTTCCAACTTTGCTAAAATAATCACAATCACGAGCTTTGTGACCAATTTGGTTACAATTAAAACAGACAATAGGTCGATAATTAGGAATATGTGCTGGACCTTGGTTGCTTGGCAGTTCGTTGCGACAGTGAACAGCCAGATGACCAATTAAACCACACCTATAGCAAGTGGGTCGAGCATACGTATTACTCTCATATTGGCGAGAAGGTGCTTTCAGCTGTACTTTATCAAAACTTGCCACTCCTGAAAAAAAACTCTGTCTTAAAGACTTCATTTCGTCGCGTAATTCTTGTCGTAGTTCCGCTTGTAGCTTTCGAAATTCGCCTGGTAGATCGTTGACAAATCTGTCAGCGACATTGAAAGCTGCGACTTTCTTTTCTACACCAAAGCCAGCTGGAACAGCAGGGTGTGGCGTAAATTTGTCGAGCAGTTTATACAAAATTTCTTTCTCCATATCTTTTTCAGAATCCTTGCGATTTTCTGCAATTGTCCGATCGACCGACACTTTCAAACGAGCCAAATTTTCAGCAGTTTGGTAATCTGCAGGTTTATGCATTAGCACTTCGCGTTTAATTTCGTCCCTTAATCCATCAACAAAAAAATGCATTTGATCTGCTTCAGAAACACCTAGCCTCTGACAAGTACTGTTTATAAATTCAATGTATGAATCCAAAGATTCTTTTGCGCCTTGTTTGCGGGAACTAAGCGACTGTCGTAAGCGCCACTTAAAATCGTCAGATGAAAATCTGTTTTTTAAAGCATCCGTTAATGCCTCGAAATCTGTGCGTACATGTGGCTCTAAAGAAAAATAATACGTTTCTGCAGGACCAGACAAATGATTCGCCAAATCAGCCGCCATAGCTGCAGGATCTAAATGACGAGCACCGGCCTGAATGCGGTTAGCGAATTTTTGGAGCCATCGCTCAATATCCTGTGATTCATAACCGGAAAAACGTTCCAATTTTGTGGCCTTAGCCGATGAAACTGGCGCCTTATCAATACTTGCACACAGTCCACTAAGTTTGAAATCAAAATATTCATTTTGTTTGCGCAATAGCCGTTCTAAGTTTTGGACAATTTCGTCAACCTCCGTGTCGCTCATACTGGATTCAGAGTCGCTACGTTGACGATCTCTAATTTCTTCTATTAAGGGAGATTTGCAATCTCCGTGGCAAAAAGCAGATTTGCTGCGTGTGACAATGCCCGGCCTACGTTTCGACATGCACAGCGTTTTCCTAAGATAATATCAACGGAAAAAAAATAGTATATATATAGGGAGAGAGAAAACAAAATTAAGCTAAATAGCTATGTAACATACCTAGCAACTAGAATTAAAAAAGTCAACCTAATTGAGTTCTTCTTGGTCTTCAACACCGTCCACAGCATCCATATCAGTTCAAATGGTCCGAAAAAAAATATCCTCGATCTGGCATCGTTAAGAAGGTATAACTCCTCGTCAGCAACTGCAACAAATGTTTCTTCTTTTTCTGTCTAATTTTAGTATTCTAGTTCAGTTGTTTTATCCATTTGTCTCTCATTCTGGTTCTGACTTGTTTCTAATTCTGGCTTTGTCTCTGGCTCTGGCTCGGCACTCGCGACATGAAATGCCCGGTTCTGCACCACTGTAAAAGAGACTATAATTCGACTCTTCTGGGAGGACTAACTCAACTGTAGAAAACCAGAGAACACTTTTCTCTTTAGCCTTCTTCTTTATTCTGCTCACTGCTTCTTACTGCTGTGTTCTTACTGTGTCTTACTGCTGTGTGTTACTCTAGTTCACAATACTCCTTTTATATGTTTTATGTTGTTAATTATGTATACATATAGAGCAGTTTTCAATTGAGTGTCGTAAAACCAAAACCAAAGTAATTACTCTGACCAATCACAGCAGTCGTAAACAATCCAATGAACCAATCAGAGCTCGAAGCAATTACATGTCGCGGGCGCCAAGCGCGGGAAAACGCGTGCGAGCAAGTCACGATTGGTTTTGGTTTTACTTCTGATTGGTCGAAAAAGTGGCGCGAGATTTTTAAGCCAATCACAAAGCGTAGCAATGCAAAACCAAAGCAATTGTGTAATTACTTTCGACAGTCAATTGAAAACTGCTCTATTTAACATTACTTGATTGATTGCAACATATGGTTCGCTTGATTAACATATGATTATAGCGAGAGTAAAATGTTCATTGCAAAACTTTTCCTATATGAAAAGAGTTGTTTAATAGTAAATGAATATAATCAGACTAAAGTTAAAACTACAAGTTACATTTTGGTGAAGTTATATTTAAGTTATCTTACGTTTTAACAACCAAAATCACAGTTAATAGTTTAGTTTGCCGTAAACAAAAGACAACACCCTTTATTCTGTATTGACTCAATTTCGGAACATGGGCAAGGGATTAAGATAGCTTGGAAAGCTCAAGTTCCTATGTTCAATTACTATAAAGAAGCAAAAGTACTTTTTAAAAGCTAATGAATTAAAAAAGGAAAACTAGTGTCAGTTTCGGAGACGAGCTGTCCCAACCTCTGACTATTAATTATAAGAGTTCTGTTTTAAAAGTCACGTAAAATAGAGAATTTTCAGTTCATCGGTTTTCAACTGTCAGCAATAAGGTAAAATTACAAGATATAAAAGAAAGGACAGTTTTAGCGTAAGAATGGGTGTTGCCTTTGGTTCTACTGGACATTCGGAAGGTTGCGTTTCCTAAAGCTGTTTACACCAAATTCTTAATGACCTAAATTGAACATTGATCCCATTATCTTAGGGAAGTCCCATGTCCACTTATCTTGTGATTAATTTTAAAAGAATACATAGAAGTTTCTAGAATCTCACGAGAATTCTAAATGTTGAATATACTTCATGTCTTATAGTTTTAACTTGCTAAAAAGATACAACTTTTTACTTATATATATATTTGAATAAGGTTTCCATGCCAATCGCATTGTTTTCCTTAACATATCTCAAATTTGAACTTTGCGTGTATGTTTATATGTTTTCTGCAATTATCTTATCATCACTTAGTTTGGGTTAAATGCTTTTAGTTCTATTTACTTAAGGAAAAATGGGGGTTTTGCACTAAGTAATTCAAAAATGACATTTTCTATTTCATTAGTAAATATTTATTATTTTCGGCTAATTTCAAATATTACTCTTGTGACATTTCAATCAAAAAGGTCTTGAGAATTAAAGACATGATCACACAAGATTAGTTCTCTTGATATCCAAACAATTTCTCCCCACTACTTCTACAGGAAATGTATATGTATGGGACTAGAAATGTGAATTTTAATTTTGATATTAGGGCTTAAAGGGTTGAGAGTCCTCCAACTACAGTAAAAAACACACAACACAAGCACCCATGCACTGTCTCATACCTGCTGTAGGCATTTTCTTTGCTGCTTCATAACTGGGTGGCATAAGTGAATCATGACCATTGGTGCTTGGAGGACTCTCAAAGGAAGAAAGGAGATCATCTGTGGCTGAACGAGAAAATAACAGTATACATAAAACTGAGTTGAGAGAAAAAGAAAGCGCTGTTCCTCATACATTTCGTACTGTATTGCACCACTAGGGAGAAGGTAAAATATTAAAACAATTCATCTTAGATGATCTTTTTTAAATCTC
>JAJLRJ010000014.1:25042680-25175180 GCA_024195265.1 Dendrophyllia cribrosa | reverse complement strand
TATACATAATCTTACTTTAGCTCAATGAATCAGAATTTGATACCAGATGTTAGGCTTGGATGAAAGTTTTGGATGATTCTCTTTTTATGCTAATCAACGTTTCCATA
Source organism: Dendrophyllia cribrosa (assembly GCA_024195265.1). Classification (NCBI taxonomy): domain Eukaryota; kingdom Metazoa; phylum Cnidaria; class Anthozoa; order Scleractinia; family Dendrophylliidae; genus Dendrophyllia; species Dendrophyllia cribrosa. The sequence continues at coordinate 25,175,073 of JAJLRJ010000014.1, read as the reverse complement.
GCAACGGTAAACAAACATGGCGAAAAACAGTTTTTCCTAAATATCTTTCGATTTTGGGGTTACCCGCGACAAGCGAATAAATGCGCTATAATCTACACAGTGTAGCACACTAAATGGCGAAATTTCAAACAAATTAAACAGTTCGATTTTGAATAAATCGTTGAAACATTTTTAACATGTGTTTTTTCATGTTTGAAATACAAGCGGTCAAAACATTCCATATCTCTCACAAATTATCATTAAATTACCACAGAAAGCTTCCTCAGGCTTCAATTATTACTCCCTGCAAATAGCTTTGACTAACTCCTCGGCAATAAAGCTTTATCATCTAATTAGCATTTTGTAAATTCAAATCTCTATAACTTTAATAACGCGACGTTCAAAACCAGAAATATTTTACCATTCCACTATTCAGTGTACATAGAGTTGATTCAGAAAATAACTTTCAAGGGGTGATAGGCACTTTAATCTTACGATTTTTTCTATCCAAGCAGTGGTTACAATGGAGGCCAAAGCATGCATTAGGAAATGAAACACTTCACTATGAAAAAAGCTATATCCATCCATAGTATCATAACCTGATTCTCAGACGATGCGAAGTCGCTCGCACTCACTCCCTCCTCTCCCCGTATGATGTCCTTTGTTTGAGGGCTTGTTCACGACGTCATCTTACCGTTGAATCCGCCAATCAGCGTGGTTGTTAGACAGTTTTTAATCCATCAGGAATTTAAAGAATGGGACTGAACGTACTCTGATTGGTGAAAATATTCAACGGTCAGGACATCAGCTGGACAGAGGAGGGAGTGAGTACTAGGCCCGGTTGTTTGAAAGCCGATTAACGCTAATCCCGGATTAAAAGTTTACCGGGGAATGGGGGATTCATTTCTCTGTTTGAAAATGTTTTCAAAATGTCATTAATAGCCAGTAGTAAAGACAAGTTAAAGTCGAAACTGAAGGACAGAAAACTTTGAACATCCCCTTAATTAGACACCCACAGTATTAGAGACACCCCTTCTATTAATTACAAAGACCTTACTATTATAGACACCCTTTTACTACAGACACCCCAAAGTTATAGACACCCCTTTATAATAGACACCTTGCTATTACAGGGACATTACTATTATAGACACCCCTTTACTACAGACACCCACAATGTTATAGACACCTTACTATTATAGACAGCCCTTTATAATAGACACCCACAATATAATGGACACCTTGCTATTACAGGGATCTCACTCTTATGAACCCCTTCTTGTGCTTATGCTATGCTTGTGTCACATTTATGTCAAGTGAGAACGGGGATGAAATAAGCACAAGCATAAGCACAAGGCAGTCAACCAAATCATCCGCCATCTTTGATTCGGATCTCACAGCTGAGGAAAGCTGGTATCGAGAATTTCGTTCGTACTGCGTTTGCGTATGTCTTTATGCTTATGTTCTGGCGTTCTCACTTGCTTTTCGGCCGATTATGCTTATGCTTATGCTTATGCGCTAGTGAAAACCAGCCTTTAGGGTGTTTTTCGAAAATTTCCGACGAGCACCCCCGTCATTTTTATAGGGGAGTCCCCCCCCCGGGAACATAGGGATCTATATTAAAAAGTAACTACATTGCGATCAGTTAAGGCTGATAGCTCAAATCTGTAAGTTAGGTGTGAGAAATTGTTCCACAGGCATGAGATCGAAGTTTTGGACTCGCAGGCATGAGACTTAGCAGTCACCCGATTCGCGTATAATTAACCGCATATAAGCGGGTGTAATTAACATCAAATTACCACATGCAAGCGGTAAAATAGGCCCTATTTACCTAACAGTAGTATTCTTTATATTACTGACATTAGACACGGAACTGAGAGAAAAGAGCTCCAGTTTAGCACTGATCTGCAGTGTTTAGGGTTAAGCACTGATTTGAAAACGGTTAGCTTTCATTTATGGTTATGGGTAACTCTATAAATATGTTAAAAATTACAACTCCTGTCAGCTAGCCCTCATTGGTGTAGTGGATATGGGTGTTAGTTATGAAGCAAATGACTCGGGTTCGAGGCATACACCCTTCTGATCTTTTTCTTTCTTTTACTAAAAAAAGGCGTTTTACTTTATGTAAAATGTTCAAGTGAAAGACAAAAGCCAGTTTGAGATCAGCTCTATTTTCGTTATTTCTCAGTAGGTGAATTGGTCCTACTTTAACCGCTTGCATGCGGTAATTTGATGTTAATTAGACTCGCTTATATGCGGTTAATTATATGCGAATCGGCTGTAGCAGTTATACTCTTAAACACCATCTGGAGCCTGAGGACCAGTTGACCAACTGGTCCTCTTCCCCTGGTGGCTAAGAGAGCCAGGCAGCCTTCGGGATGAGAATGATCCAAATGCAATATTAGCTTGCAGAGCAGGCGTTTCTTAACGGAAACTCAGAGGTACGTTGATCGTGGCCGCCATCTTGAAAAGCCAAGGAAAAGACTAAAATCAGTTTTCGACTCGTCCCAACTCTCTGGTAGTATTAACATCCAAGATGGCGTATTAAAGTCATTGCGCTCCAAAATACGCCTGCTTTGCAGGCTAATGCAATATTGGCTCTCATGTCTTTGGGAAATGCATTTCGTGGATACACATGAACCCTGCACAAGTTACAAAACATACCCTTGAAAAAAATATAGTATTGAAGGACCTGAACATACTTGACCGGACACAACTGAGATTTGAAATAATCCATCGGATCATGTGGTCAACATTTTGAGCAGCTGTTTGGTGCAACCTCGTTCCCAGGGTCTCTCTTCTTCCCTCCCCTGGAGCGAGAGAGAGAGAGACCCTGGCTCAGGCTGGTCACGTGTCTCGTGGACAATTATAATCCTAAGGAGGGGTAGACGGTATTTGTAACGTTGCCTTGTTTTCTGTACAGTGGCAAGGCTCGTGCTGTGCGCGACGGTTGTTGTTTCAGCTGTGGCTGTGAAATAAATTATGTTCCATGTTCCATAACCTCTTGTTGAAAATAGGAATCTGTCTTGCAAGATATATATAAAAGACGGAAAAAATTATCTGTGATTAAAGCAAGACCCGGAATAAAACAGATAAAACATCCCAGGCTTTTATATCGTCAACCGAATAGGGATGTTAGAAATCTCTTTGGCCGTGAAAAGTGCTTCAGTTTTGCTGTTTATGTTATGCCTGCCGTTTATAACTCAATAAATAGAAGGACAAAAGATCCTGACAACTTATAATTTTCGAACTGAACATAATATGAACAAAATCCTAAAATTGAAATAACGAAGGTTCAGTCAAACGATTCAAACGAAAGCGAATAAACAATACGCAAGGATAAAATTGTTGCTAAAAAATTCACAAGTATATAAATGAACAATGTATAGACATCCAAACGACTGGAACTGGTGAACATAGTAACTAAACAACATGCCTCACACACGAAGAATAAAAGCTTTCATTGTCTTCTCTCGATCGTTTCCTGTTATAAAAGTGTACTGTTGATCAGCGTGCAAACATTTGGTCCGTGGCGGCCGTAGCCTCTTCCAGGCGTTCAGTTAGTGGGGCGCGAAAGAAAAATCGGGCGCGGAGAGAAAAAAAACGAGGGGAGGCTGGGGACTCTCCCCAGCCTCCCCTCGTTTTTTTTCTCTCCGCGCCCGATTTTTCTTTCGCGCCCCACTAACTGAACGCCTGGAAGAGGCTATGGCGGCCGCTTCTTTCGTGCTTTGCCATCGCCAAAGAACAGACGGCAGCACTTTAATGTGCCTTTCGAATGAAGCTTAAAGATCGCCTGTTAAGCAGTATGGCTAAATTGCAGAATACCCGGCCCACTTATTTGCATCTCATTGAATAAGAATAGTGCCTATTGTTATTTGCCTCGTTCTACAAAACGAACCGACAAATGTAAATGAATGGGCCGGGTATTCTGCAATCGCTCAGTATGTAGCGATAATTCATCCCAGTCCGGAACAATGCCATAAATCAAGAGCGCGAGCTTTGCGGCGTCAAGTAATAAAATTGGATTGCATTCTGCAGCAAGTTCAAAATTAGCTTTACTGCTGTAAATCTTCAAGCGCCATGACAATTCCTCTGATCCTAAAGCAACTTACACTTTCAGAACCAGACCATGTGGATATGTTTTCGAAGTCTGAGGATAACCACCGCTTCACATTTTTCGCGAGCCGCCGAACGCTTTTGCATTTGTTTCGCAATGCCCAACTAGAGCAGACAAATTTCACACTTAGCCGCCCCTCCCCCGTGTCCTTTAATTGGAATCTCCCAGATTCTGAGAGACACGTGACCAGCCTGAGCCAGGGTCTCTCTCTCTCTCTCGCTCCAGGGGGTGGGAAGAAGAGAGACCCTGGGAACGAGGTTGCTGTTTGGTGTTGTGATCACCAAATGACGTAAAAAAAGTTTCCTCCAAGGTGAACAATACTCACACCACAACACAATTATTGAACAATAATCATAATTCATACATTTCTGCAACACCAAGAAAAAAATCAGCAGCCTCTAATTCAAATTTTTACTGTCTAGCAGTTTTTTGAATAACTGGAATGTCTTATTAGCAGAATTAAAGTGCCTATCACCCCTACTATAGAAAGTTATTTTCAGAATGATTTCTATGTACATTGAATAGTTGAATGGTAAAATATTTCTTGTTTTGAACGTCGTGTTAGTGAATATAGTCATTTGAATTTACAAAATGCTAATTAGATGACATCTACCCAGGAATCATTTATTATACAACTACTTGTTTTCACCTCCAACTAATATTTTTTTTTACAAATCAATTGACTATCCGCAGTTTATTTTTAGTATTTATCAAATAAATTATTCTCAAACTGTAAACTGCGCATTGTAAATTGGCGTAGAAATAATGGCAAATTCCCGGGTTGATGTCATCTAATTAGCATTTCGTAAATTCAAATCTTTAACTCACAAACGCCAAGTTCAAAACAAGAAATATTTTACCATTCAACTATTCAATCTACATAGAGTTGATTCTGAAAATAACTTTCTAGGGCTGATAGGCACTTTAAGATCTATTCCTACGAGAAGTGCCTTTAGAAAAGGACTGTATAATAAGTTTATTAAAGGTCCTGTATCACCCAAAATGTATTGCGCGCCTAAATGCCTCGACGGTTGAATTTAACGCAGTCGTAAATTCCCAAAAGTGTCAATCACGAGCGAGCTCATCATTTGAAAACAAACGACCGCAAAGCCGAATGGGTGATACAGGGCCTTTAAGAGAAAGATGTGAGGTTTTTAAATTTCTATTTATATAATATTATTTTTAACAATTGCACTTTCTTGTATAGATTTTATTTGACTTTAACTTCTTAGCTCATGTTTTTATCTTATCTTAGCTTAGTGTAGTTTAACTTTAGTTAGCTTTTAAGATTTTTTTTAGACAGGGCCCCATTGAAAACCACATTTATTAGATAGCATCAACAATTGGAATTGGATAGTGTCCACTTTTAAAAATAAGGTCATAAATTAAAGTCATGTTATCCAATCAAGTTACTGTTTGATAAACATCTCTTCTCCACCTTAAACAACTTAACTTCCTGTGATTCTTAATTTGTTTTCCTTGGCTATCAATTAGGAATCATATATAAAAGTCTCAAATATTTACTGAAAAGTGGCTATTATTTAAATTGAAACATGCCACCTAACACCAATTTTAAATTACCACCTAAAAAAAAATCAAATGCATCAACACTTTAAACACCTGAAGACACCTCTCAACAATAAATAATTATTAACAAACAAAGAAACAAGGATTTAAAAAAAACCTGCATCTATTTTGTAGTCATGTTTGAAGAACAATGTATATCAGCAATACATACAATATCCTGGTATACATCACTGAGTAAATTAAGTCAACATGCAGCTATGAAAAAAAAAATCAATATAGTATTTCATAACTAATTAACATACAACAAAACAAGTAGATAGTCTATGCAGTGCACAAAAGTAAACTTTAAACTTTCGATAAACATCTACAGCTGCTATGTGTTGTCTATATTTAATGTCATGCAGCTATTTCAATCTGGTTTTAATGAACAATCTTTTTTTTCCTTTCCATTTACCGTCTAAAAATTGAGGCATAATTTTAAGTTTATTATTTTAGAGCTTACTGATCAGCTTAACACAAATATCAATCCTTTGGATGAGCGTGATAACAATAACATATTTTGGCCACTTGAAATTCAGTTTATATCCTGAATAAAAAATATCTACACCCTTCCTATGTAGACATCACTAAGCATCAAGAGTCTGCAGTCAATACTCAAGTCATATCAGCCTTGTCAATAACATTATAATAGAACACAAAAGTCACATGAATCTGACAAAGAAAATTCCACACAAAAACTACTCATAAATCTTCTGAAGAAACATCATAACTTAGAATTAAGCTATATCTCTAATCTTCTAGAACATTCATCATATTTAGGATTACTCCAATCATGACCAATCATGTAAACAGATGGAAATGTTATCTGGGATAAGTACATGAAATATACAAAATATTGAGATTCAGTTTGAAAACACTTATTGAATTAACTAAAACCTGAAGGAAGATTTTTCTTGAGCAAATTTTCTGATAAATTTCAACAAAAATAATGAAAATAAACGATTTATCTATTGTACATCTCTGAAGTTGCAGCCTGCATAAAGGTAAGATTTTCATTGTCGAAAATAGTCCGGTATAAGTTTAAGTGCTTAATTAAGCGTATAATTTACAATTTATACAGTTGCTTACAAAAGAAAACTAAATATCGCATACAAAACATATATGTAGGTTTCTTAGTAAAACAAAATATTACAAATATTTCCCGTAGGAAATTCAGCGAACATGGCCGACAGCCGTTCCACACAGGAAGCCAGTTTAATGACAATGCCGCGTGGCATGTTGATTTCAAACACTGGACTTTTTAATCACGCTATTTGTGAATAAATTCTCTTTTCACGAGCTGTTGTTCTTGAGTTCTTGAGATCTTGATGAAATCAAGATTATAGCGCGGCACCATGCCGAGAAAAGAAGGAATGGTTTTCTTTACTGGCGGTCCTTTGTCATTTGGTGTAAATTTAATTTACGGACGCTGTTTTTGACATCAAATATATAAATTTTGCTCTTCTAGTATGTTCACACTCAACTTGCCATGAAGAATGTTCGCAGACGTTCTAATGATCATTGTTTAGTCAAACTGGTGTGTTGCTTCCGGGGAAAAGTTGGTGCATCACAGAACGATAAAACTTTCTCCATGCATTTATGGTTTTGCTAGACCAAATCCAAAATCCTGATGTTATTCCAACGATCAAAAACATCAAGTATTTGACCATAAATACGGTGAAATCGGGCTTGTCGTTAGCAACGGGGTATTTAGGACATGGAAAGTCGGTAGTCTGCTCTTTGCATCTTTGCTGATAAACCCAACCTTCTCTCCACGAATCCTGCCATGTTTCACGATTTGATTGCTCGTAAAACAAACACCCTAACACGGAAACGGCTGGGAGCGTGTACAGAATAGAGAATACTCCGATTCGAATCATTAACTTTTCGATTTTTTCCCTCTTGGAATAATCGTCTTTCAAAACCGATCTCACTCGAAAAAGCGAAACAAATCCGGCCAGAAGGAATGTAGCGCCAACGATAAAGTACACAAACAACGGGGCGAGTACGTAGCCTCGAAGTGCACTCAGATCTGAAAGCCCCACAAAACAAACACCGCTCAGTTCATCGCCATCAACTTTGGTCATCAATAAGATCGCAATTGTTTTGACCGCAGGAATCGCCCAGGCTGCGAGGTGGAAAAATTGCGCGTTTGCTTCAATCGCTTCGTGGCCCCATTTCAGCCCTGCTGCTAGGAACCAAGTGACTGTTAGAATCACCCACCAGATAGAGGAAGCCATGCTGAAGAAATACAGCAACATGAATATTACTGTACACCCCTCGTGTTTGGTTCCTTGAACGAGCACTTTTGAGCCTGATTCGGTGGAATCTGTACAAGATAAACTGTCGCCTGCAGCGAAGCCAACGATGTAAGCAACAGAAACCATGAAATAACAGCCCGACAGGAAAATAATTGGCCTTTCTGGGTAGCGAAATCTCCTCATGTCAATAAGAAAGGTCAGAATTGTAAAAAGTGTTGAAATGCAGCAAAAGATTGCCCATATTCCAGTCCAAAGGCGGGCCATTTTTCGCTCCTTCTCGTCGAAATAAATGTTTTCGCACATAGCCCCACACCTTTTCTGCCTAAAGAACGTGTAGTGATCGTTCTCGATTTTCTGTTCGTCTGGGCATCGAAATTTGACCACACTAGGGTCGAATCCTTCTGTCGGCTGCGTTCCGTTGGACGGTATTTCTGTTGGTTTCGTAGGTAATCCTTCGCCGCCACTTCCCGTTGTATTCTCGCCAACACAGAGTTCTTTGCCTATTCCGGGAAACTTATCACAGCTAAGGGACTGTGGCCATGTGAATCCAAATTTTTTCATAAGAGCCTCGCAACCGTCTCTTGCGCTATCACAAAGTTCTCGACACGGCGGCACTGGAGTCCCCATAATCGTGCAAATCGGCGCGTACACCGAACACAAGAAGAACGCTAAATACTTCGAACAACCAACTTTCACAAGAGGGAAAAACTGATGCACTTCTAGGGCAGCCTCCTCTTGTGTCCTGTGTTTCAACATGTTTGGAAATATGGTGAGGTTGTACGGTAGACCTGTGCAAAGGGGTATTGTCACCGATTCACACTTCTTTTGGCACAAGCAGGGTAATAAACAAACCCCAAAGATCACAACGGGGAGTAGTAATCGCGAAAAACGTCCACCGTGTTTCTTTAGGATCATCTTGCTGGCTTTCAGATAAACTAAAGGAATTCGACTCGCTTTGTTTCGTGGGAGAACGCAAACCTTTTCAACTCTGCGATAACTATGGTAGGCTATGCATGACTGAAATGAAGTGTCAACGGCATTAGCATAGTTTCATGCGCAAATTGTGATTGGCTGGCGGTGACAGAAAAGGATAATCAGACAGTAAAACATGTTGTGATTGGCTGAAATATCATGATCTATCTAATTATGAGTCAAACAACGTCTCCATGTTAAGGCAACCGGATATTCGATCAGTTCCTATTTGAAAGCTTTTCTGGGGTGTACTTTTCGCAGTTGGAATTTACACGCAAAAGCGGCTTACCATTGAGTTAGCTTTTGAATATTCACTAATGCGCACTTTACACCAAACACTACACGATAAAGCTGACGGGGTGGTGTGTCTTTGATCTTTCAAAGACAACCCTTCGTACAAAAAAATCAACAAAGCAAGCCCCTTGCTGTTTCGCCATTATCAACGAAGGTGCGGCATATCTGCATCTGCGTTTCTTGTTGACGTTTTTTGGCCACGGAATTAAAAACTTGCGATATTATTCTCAGCGGGGAGTCAATTGCTAGAACGGTAGATTTGGGTTTACATTTGATAAAACCCTTGTGTAGGGTAAACAAGCTTTCTGTAGCCTGATATAAGATCCTTTGTAGTAACATAAACCAGACGTGAGATAGCGTTCATTTCCTCTGGAGGCTTTTTGTTTTGGGTTATGGGGTTTCCTGAAAGTATTAGCGTTCTTTAAATTCTTTAACGTGCCGCTTTCTTTTCGCCTCTTTGTTCTCGATTTTTGATTTATTTATTTTCCTGATGAAAAAGGTGTTTGCCAAATTCCGTTTTATTGGCCGTCCCTTGGCTTGGCCGTCCCGAAATAACCTGACTTGTTAATTGTTGCAAACAGAATAAAATCTAAAAGCGGTAAAGTATATACAACAAATACAGTTATATAGGACAATTTTAAAGAAATAATTCAATATTTTGTAAGGAAAATCCTATTGCAGTGGAAACAATAATAAGTTTATTCGTATGTACAACGCGAAACCGGAACAGCTCACGAAAAAAAAGAAGTTATTGAGAAGAAGTTATTGTTGGCGCCAGCTAAACAGAAAAAAAAGTGTACTAGTAGCTAAATGTCAACAAAACTGTTCTTTCAGAGCTGATTTTATCAGCCTTAGACGGTACAGCGACTCTTAGCACATTGTGTTTTGGAGAGTTTTCCAAGGATTTCCGAATGGCACTGACGTGAACTGAGTGGTCCGTAATTAGGTTGAGAGTGGTCACGGATTTAAGCGTCGGCGCGAACAGTAGCTCGTTATATTGAATGAGTAGGCAGCCGGATAAATTATGGAAAGTGAGAATGACTTCTAATTTCCGAGCTGCGTTACTGGTGCAGATTTTTAGCCATTCTTATTAAAACAATTAGTCTGTCTAGCCGTCTACAGATAATATTAAAGTTGAGCCATTTTTCAGTCCGCAATCCTGTGTTTTTTTCTCGAGCAATCTATCGGTCAGATTGAGGATTTACGGCCTTATGGCTGCCTTACATACAATCCATGATAAACTATTATCAGCCCTGGGTTATCAGCCAGGCTAAAGGATAAAACAATTCTCTTCAGGTAATGAAAAACACTGAAAATGTAAAGCAAATTCGCTGAACGGAACTGACAACTGAAATGTATTAATAGCCTTAACTTTATTGGCTTGCTAAGCCGAATTAAAAGTAATGAAATTAACTAAGCTGGTTTAGGACACTTCACGACTTGTTATTCGTAAGATTTTGTTTATTCGCGAACTCAAACCGAGATTACAGCTGAAAGAGGTGTTAGACTGACTAGTTTCAGCGGTTTTGACTGAGGTCAGACAAAGGAGAAGGTATATGGACTTCGGCTGGCGGGTGGCCCGGGCGGGGGGAAGGGGGGTGGGGGGGGGGGGGGGGGGGGGGAGGGGGAATGTCTAATCTCGTACCCAGATCTCACTCCAACTTGTACGGCTTCTATACTGAAATATGAAATCTGGGTACTAGATTAGGGAGGCTCTTGCTGATGTAAAAATAGTTTTGCTATCGCATTCAACCGTGAAACAAAAAAACTCAGTTGTGGTTTTGTATGATTTAGGGCCGTGTAGTTTAATTTTGTGAAGTAAGTCACTCACTGTCTAGCGCCAATAAGAGTTCTTCATGACCATAAAGAACAATCTTCGACATTTCAAATGAAAAATTATCACCCCTCCCAGTTCAGTGACGGTAAAATGGTGCGTTCTGCTTTTCGCGCCCGAGGGGGGGTACTCCCTATACTGGGCTATACGGGGATGCTCCGCCCGAAAGGGGTACCTTTTTGAGGCTGGAGGTATATGAAAGGGTCGGGATTTCACGAGTTGAAGTATGTGAAAGGGTAGGGATTTCACGAAGAATAGGAAATGGTAGCGAAGACACGAGTTGAAGCATAAAAAAGGTAGGGAAAACTGCAATTTAAGTATTATAAAAAGGGCCTTTCAAAATATATCAAACAGACGCACGCAAAGGCTATATGAAAGGGGTACCATTTTCAACGAAAGGTATATGAAAGTGGTACCATTTTCAATGAAAGGTATATGAATGGGGTAACTTTTCTGTCAAAAACGGTATATGAAAGGGTAAGAGTTTGGACCTCGGGGCGGAGCATCCCCGTACAAAACTTTGTTGAGTACCCCCCCGGGTTTTCGCGCGAATCCATCCTTGAATCGGGGGAGAGGAGGTGTTATTTTTCTTTTTATTCCGTCCAAGATTGTAGGTGACCGTTTAAGGCGGGACTTAACCTAAATTTGAATGAAATTTGATGAGGTTTTAAGAAGGGATAGGAGTAAGAAAATGATTTTTGGAACACCAACAGACAGTCGATACCCACGCAAGAGCACCCCAGGTTGCTAGTGGAGTAACTTGGTATCCGTCTATTAATTATTAACTACAAATTCTAATTTTAAAACTTCACTAAATCTTCAACATTTCTTATTTCTCTAAATTTTACCAATCCTTTGAGAAAAACTATTTCCTCCCAAACATACCCAAAAATCACCCAAAAATTTACAAAACACCCCATAACATAGGTTTATGTTTTAAGCATAGAGGTTTTGGATTGCTTGAAACGTGAACGAGATATTTCCATTAAAGCCATGTCAAGTGGCGGAAAAGTGGCGTTTAGGTTAAGTCCCGCCTTGAGGTTAAAAACAGTAAAATTAATCAATTAGTAAGTCTAAACGCGACTGCGTCCTACTTTAACATGCAAGGCTGATCAAACAGCTGATTTTTTTTTGCCCAATATTTCGGTTAGACAAAACTAGACTTCATCAGAGGCTAAGAAAGCTAAGTGAAGATGGAAACAAAACCAAAACTGTGTCCTAATTAGCTAGGTCAAGTTTACAGTTAGTATACGTACATGGAGAGCAATTTCCGGGAATTTGATACTGAGTGACCAATTGAGGGCGACCGCTTGACAGAGGGCCGCTTAATAGCCGGGTTTGACTGTATAAACTGTTCAACTCGATTATTTTCTTTAAAAAAAGCTCAGATCACAGCGATATAATGTAGATTGTTCATGAAAGAATAAGGAGTGGGTGAGCTATCAGAGCACAAAATTTAAACCTTAAAAGGCGACACTCAATTATTTCTGTGTGGATTCATCTCAATCCGGTGGCATTTCCTCATCAGGATACCAACAAACACCACGCTACAGTTTTAGTTTAATGGGATAAAAGTTCTAGAAAGTTATCATGGTGAGTTCATATTTGTTGCCATCATCACCTTTCCGCCGCCTACAATCCGTGTTGTTCCTAAAATCCTAAAACAAGACATAATAAAGTTATGTTATGTTATGTAATACGGCTGGATATATTTTTCGAGTCAGTTTATATTTTTTCCAACCTTCAGGCTAGACAAAATAACCGAACTGACTTGTAAAAATGCTGTTCTCTATTGCACAACTATAACGCAACGTTTTGCTAAATTAATTGTGTATTTTACAATAAGCATCCAAAGTGTAAGCTTTTGACATTATTTTCGCTAGCGTTCAGTGAGAGTGTAACAATTTTTCATGTTTGCAGTTGTTTTCAGTTTCATATAATGTACTTTTGTAAAAGCTTTTTGGTCGACATTCCCAGCAGTAGGGATTATGCCCTAATATCCTGTTATTGTAGCATCTTGCATTCCCTCCCCCGTAATTCCTCCACGCCCCCACCCGGCCACCAGTCATTAGCGAAAACAAAAACTAGCTGAGACCACGTACTCAGATGGCAAATGTGTCCTCTACGTATTTTGGAGGGTACTAACAAGACCAACAACACACACAGGAAGAGAAAATGTAAATAGCATGGATGCTTTATTGTTTTCTTTCTCAGGTGGGTGCTACAAACCTCGCTCCCAGGGTCTTTCTTCTTCCCGTCCCGGCTTGAGGACAGGGAGAAGAGAGACCCTGAGAACGAGGATGGGGTGTGACTTGTTAGAGAGCTAAAATATTGCTTAATTTTATAACTATAAATTGTTACTATTTTCAACAGTAATTTTAATAATCACTTGTTAATTTCCGCTCGCGCAGATGTCCTTCTAGGAAGTCTTTTAAAATTTCTTCTTTAAACAGAGAGTAAGGTTTTTGTCTCAATTTCCCGCCAACCTGTGTTAAGGCAAAGTCAAGGTCAAGACTGTCATGACATTTCTATTTCCATGTCTGTGATTGGTTAGTCCTTATTGTCTTCTAGTGAGTACTTCATGAGTATCCCTGTGGGAAGAGAACGCCCTTATGTGCGAAAGAGCGCAAACATGTTTACAACACATGTAGTTGTGTGGACAATTAGCTTGTAAGACAGATAGAAGGAACGTTGGTTGCGCAAAGCAAAAAAATAAAGAGATTAGACGAGATTCCCTTGTACCTTCGAAAACTTAGCAAGCGAGTTGCCTACACAGTTTTCATACCCTGCGAGCAGAGCCTCTTTCGATCCTCCTCCCGATTTTTCTAGGAGGATCGAAAGAGGCTCTGCTCGCAAGGTACACTTTTCATGTCGGTGCCAAAAATCATTATTTTGTTCGCGGAAGTCTTGGCCAAACCAACTCAACAACGTTGTTGTTTTGCAGTGAGCGGAAAAGAAATGTACCAACATCTGTTGCCATCACCACGTGCGATTTGGTAGAGAATTGGCGTTCGCAATAGTTTTTCTATCTTTTTGCTGCTACACCGTGCTGACGAGACCCAACCAGGTCGAAATTAGGGACTGTGCAATAATTATCGGGGGGGGGGGGGGGGGGGGGGGGGGGGGCATGAAGTAAAATCAAAGCAAGGATAGGGGGGGCTCAAAGTAAAATAAGTCACTCAAAAGGTTTATAGTTCTCACTGAAAGACATGATGATCTGTTCTGTGGCTGAACTGCAATTTCAATCTGTTGCAATACGATTATCTATTCTTCTCTATCTCTATAATATAGAGACTAATATTGTGATAAAGCGTTCCACTTTCTGGCTTTTTAAATTTGAATAGCCCAATTTCGATATATTAAAATTCAACTTGAAACAAGACCACTGCGAGGCTTAGGGGAATGATAGTAAGGATTTATACAGCTATTTCAATTAACGTTGTCGGGTGAAAGCTCAAAGCTCAAAGCTCAAACTAGCCTACAAGTAAAGACCGAACGAGTAAACCGAACGCCTGTTCCAGGCATGCAGATAGTTGGAAGCGGCGAAACGAAAAGAAACGGCGCGAATGAGCGATGCGACGAAAGGGAAAAACGTTTCTTTACCGCCGCTCCCAACTATCTTGGCTTGTAGCTTTAAGCTTTTATTCGACAACGTTAATTGAAATAGCTGTATGGTTTATTTCCCTAAGCCTCGTAGTGTTGTCTTTTGTTTCAAGTTGAATTTTAAAGTGCCCCTGTGATCAAATTTTTGATTTTTATTTTTTTACATTTTCGTGTACAATTAGACTTTCTTACTCATCTTGCCAAATTTCAATTCATTACGAACATAAGGAGTCATTTTATTTTAACATTATTCCGAGAATTTACGGCCGCCATTAATCAACCTAGTTCCATACACCTTATTCCAAAATGGCGGCCAATTTATTATTCTTTTATATGCATGTTAATTAGCCCTCTTGACCTCATTTTCGCTGAAAATTCTTTTGTATTTTGCACATGCTGACGAGGCCAAGAGGGCTAATTTACATGAATATAAAAGAATAATAAAATGGCCGCCATTTTGGAATAAGGTGTATGGCTTGGTTGCGAATGGGAGAAAGTGACGTCAAAGACTCAAACATACCTCACGGGTTGAAATTATAATTAACAATCAGCATAGAAAATTGCACGAAGAACAAGTCCAAAGTTTTTGTTGCTTTACGCGTGATATTCAATACTTATTGTTATTAAAATTTCAACCCGTGAGGTATGTTTGAGTCTTTGACGTCACTTTCTCCCATTCGCAACCAAGCCTTGGAACAAGGTTGATTAATTGAAAGTCTAATTGTACACGAAAATGTAAAAAAATGAAAATGAAAAATTTGATCACAGGGGCACTTTAATACATCGAAATTGTGCGGCTATTGTCAACAACATTTGAACAGTAGAATATAGTTATATACCAGTGCAAATATTTTGCCCTGGTGAAAATATTTTGCTCCAGTTCAAATATTTTGCACTGGTTTAAAATAAATTTGAACCAGTGCAGACAAAATTGTACCAAAATCATAATTTCACTACAACATAGATAATTGTATTGCAACAGATTGAAGATGTACCTCAACCAGCATGGTCTTAAGGTGGTCAGCCTGAGGGGTCATGTAGCAGGGACATGTCGCAGTGACATGTAGCAGCAACAAAAATTTGTGTAGTACACATTGAGGGACATGTAGCAGGGAGTGTAGCGGAGACATGTAACAGGGAAAAATTCATAGCGCTTGCACACCACATGAAAATGTCGCGGGGACATGTCTCAGGGACATGTTGCAGCGACACGTCCCCTCGTGTGAACTGATGCTATCATAATTGTGCAACACCAATTTTGGGGACATTTTGTCCCCCGCGACGTGTCCCATGAAGTTCAACAAGTTGAACACCGTGAGACATGTCGCGGGGACAAAATGTCCCCAAGATTGGTGTTGCACAATTATGATAGTATAAGTTCACACAAGGGGACGTGTCGCTGCAACATGTCCCTGAGACATGTCCCCGCGACATTTTCATGCGGTGTGCAAGCGCTATGATTTTTGCCCTGCTACATGTCCCCGCTACACTCCCTGCTACATGTCCCTCAGTGTGTACTACACAAACTTTTGTCGCTGCTACATGTCGCTGCGACATGTCCCTGCTACATGACCCCTCATGTTTGACCACCTTTAAGATCAGTGGAGGTAAAATGGCACTGGTTGCACGAGTTCTCCAGTACGCTCGTGGTGATCATTCTTGCATCCCACTGAGAAACCCAAGAGCACGTTAACGAGGAAATGAGTTCCAGTGCAAGCAACTCGGATTTGCAATGAAGTGATTCAGAAGTGGAATCGGATGGCTTTTTCGAACACTGCTTCGAGGTCATGTTTGTTCCAGATATGGATGTCCAACAAGTAAACATGTAGTATCGCTGTATATCCACGTCTGGAACAAACATTACCTCGTAGCAATAACAGGTGGGTGTATATTAAGAAAATGCTGGGTATTTGTATATAAAAGGTGTGTGAAGGGGGGCGGGGGGTCATACAAAATTTCTGACTGATCAGGGGGGGGGGGGGGGGGGGCAAAAACTAAATTCAGTTCTTTTGAAGGGGGGGTATTACCTAATATTTTCCTACTTGAAGCCCATTTTCCGGCCCCCCTCCTGATAATTATTGCACAGTCCCTTAAACAGCTGTCCACGGTTGCATTTTGGCTTTCATTTTGGGCTCTATCGTGCGTGTCGTTGTCGCGTTAAATGTTCTACGTAAAATCAGCCTTGCTCTATACTTTGATTGTATCTCTATTTTTGGCTGACTAGATCTGTCCCAGATCCCACAAACGTACACCAGCAGCATTTTCGTTCGCGGTCCTTTGCTCCTTATTTACTTCAAATATAAACAATACTTCATAATTTTACGGGGCCTATTATAGGGAGAGAGAGAGAGAGGGACGAGGGGCGGGGGAGGGGGGGTATCCCTTATCTCTATAATTCTGAGTACCGTTATTCCTTATCTATACAATGTTTAGAGCAGTTATCCCTCATCCCGAAACTTTACGGTCATCATCATCATCATCTTTATTTAAAAACACGGTAAATACATCAGGCATTAACAATTTAATATAAAACTACAACTTGATATGAAACTATGTATATAAATTAATCTTCTATAATTTTAAAAAAATAGCTAACTATGTTATCCCTAAACTGAGTACGTCTCTTTTTCTTATATACAAATGAACCCAACAATAACAAGAAGATTTGTTGCTAAAAAAGTAAGAAAAATAACAGGGGTGCTTCTAGTTTTGTAGTTAATTTGTGAATTTGCATTGAATTCGTTATAAGACGATTCGGGTGAGTGTATAAAGTATCATGCAAAGGATATTTCCCCCCCCCCTCCCTCCCGCCCACGCCTATAACTTACTTGCATTTTCGGCTCGCCTTGCGGTAATATACAACTTCCGTTGTAAAACGAACCCTAAAACGTTGTAAAACGAACCCTAAAAGGTACCAGAAAGCCGCGTTGTGGGTGTGGCTCACATTAATTTTTAACCCTCTAAGAGGTACCAATTCTTTCTAAAAAGTTGTTTCTGTCAGCATATTTTTCTGTTTAATACCCTAAGAGGTATCACAATAACTCTGACAGTGGTTATTTTTTATTCAAATACCCTTTGTAGTACTAAACAATGAATTTAAACCTCCAAAAGGAACGCACATCACCCCCCCCCCCCCCCCCGTCACTTTTATACGGGAGCCCCATCCCGGGAAAATACCCCGTCGCGTCTGTAATCGGCCCGGAGGGGGGGAGGAGGGGGTACTCCCCCAAAATACCTATACGGGTATGTGCCGCCCAACGGGGTCGTGATTTTGGGACTCCTGATCTAGAACGGGGTATCCATTTTAGAGACGTTTCCTAGAACGGGGTATAATATTTCGAACGCACGAAAGCTTTCTAGAACGGGGTATTAAAAATTGAACTATTTCTAGAACGGGATATCATTTTGAGTGCAAATTCTTTCTAAAACGAGGTCCAAATTTGGAGACCAGGGCGGCACACACCCACCGAAAATAGCCCGAGTACCCCCCGTGGTAATCGGTCTATTTTTTTCTTATTACAATCTTTCATTAGGCAAGAACTGTGTTTATAAAAGTGAAATGTTGTTTGGTTGTTTTTCTAATGACTTTTGCTTCCAGTCCACGGTCCACACAGTGGACGCTACGTACCTGGGGCTGTTTCTCGAAAGCCCGATAACTTTTCTGGCCCGGTAAGCTATTTTATGCGCGCAATGTTTACATTAAGATTCAAATTTTGTTGGCATAGAAATCTAAGCAATAAAGTTTTAACTTGACGAAACAAGTCAGGCTGGTTTGCGGACTAAAACTTACACCACCATTTTTTAAATAAAGCTCCGGACCCGATGATTATTTCGAGAACATGGAGAAACGGGCCCCTGGGACAGTAGAGTTTTATTGGCGCGAAGCAGAGCGCGAAGTGGACAGTGAAGACGGTGGCCGGACGGTGGACAGTGAGTGGTGAGTGGAGCACTGCACTGTGGGTAGTCTGTTATTATCATGGCGGATTAATTTGCTTTTTCGACCGGGAATTGACTATGATGAATGTTATGTTATTTTTGTTTAAACAATAGAGAGTCATTGCTTGCTATATTGGCAAAAAATACTTATGAAAAGGGCTACTTGGAGAGGCCAGGTTAAGTGAGTATCACGATTTTCGCTGCTTTGTTGGTAAACACGGGAGCAATAGATCATTGACTGAAATCTTCATCCGACTGGATTGCTCCGCTTTCCCGGGAGAAATTAGCCAGATATGGCGTCTGCTGCAGACGATAATGAGATAGGCGAAGAAGACGAAGACAACACGGCTAATAACGTCGAAAAAGTATCAGCTGATAGCGAAGGTTTGTATTTATAAAGACGATAAATCTTGCACAGGTTTTCTATTACGTTTGTACTAATATTTTATTTGCCTGATTTGCCACTCTTGGTTTTGACTTTTAATCTTCGCATTTAAGCTTAATAGATCCTGATGCGAGTTGTTGACATGCACTTTCTTGTTTTGACCAGGGATGAAAAGGTCTTCTTCGGACTCGAAAATCAAGAAATTACGAAGAAAGATATCTCAGGGATTAAGACTATGTGAGTAATTATGCTTAATAAATATTCGAAGGTTGATATTGCTCTTTCGCGCCACGAGACTATAGAAGTCCTTGTTGAATCAAACTGTTGTAAACAGTTGTTATGAGTCTCGACATTGTCAATACCTGTGGATGGCTAGAAGTTATAGATGTTTCATCTGTATAAAGTAAAGTCTTTTTTGTACTTATACGTAAAGCTTATAAATTCGTATAAAAGCTAATATCGGCCGCAGCGATATTAAGCTTGGGAAAGAATTGCTTGGACACCTAAACGTCTCTTAGTTGCGCTTTTGTTTAATATTTTTTTTAATGAATGAAGCTGCTTAGAGAAGAAAGCTTACGAAAGATTTATCTTGCAAACCTTCTAATATTATTTCTTATTTGCTTCGCAGCGTTTATAAGAGACGAAAGCAACGGACAAGACATTTCTCCCGAGCAAAATCATTTGCATGTCGAGGTTAGCGCCTTCAATGTATTGTTTCTACGAAAGTGATATCCGAACACCTGGCAATGTGGTGATCAGCGAATAATTTTCTCTCATAACATCGGGCAATAATCAAACATAGGCTTCACAAGAATTATGGAAATTATCACCTTAGGAAATAATTTGATCTCTTGAAATCATATTATTATTCTCCTTAATCGTATCAATAACAAAATTCTTGATTGTGATTGGTCGTCTGCATGCCTATTTCTTAACATTTTTTTAAAAGAAATTGGTACATGGTAATGTGGGTGTCCAATTACAGCAATCCAGTTACAACTTTTCAGACCTTCCAACATCTAAAACCCTGACATCTTGAGGTCTCCAAAATTTACCCCAAAAAATCTTGAGATTTGGGTCCCAAATCAGGGCTGTCATTAAGATTTGAGGCAGGCGTTGCTCTGATCTTAACACCCGTAACA
The DNA here is from genome assembly GCA_024195265.1 of Dendrophyllia cribrosa. NCBI lineage: Eukaryota > Metazoa > Cnidaria > Anthozoa > Scleractinia > Dendrophylliidae > Dendrophyllia > Dendrophyllia cribrosa. Next base: position 25,154,984 of record JAJLRJ010000014.1, on the reverse strand, counting down.
ATCTTGTTGTTTTGTCGTTCAATTTAACCTATGACAGGCAAGATCACCCGTAACATCAAGGTCTCATCAAGTACACTCACCCGTAACAGATGCTATGGGTGATGGCCCTTAATGACAGCCCTGCAAATAGTGAGATTTGCAAAAATGTTTTAAAACAAAGGAATCCCAATGCTAACAATACCTAGCAGTGTTCAAACTGCCATAATTAGTACTCTTTTAGCATTAATTAACACAAATTAGACAAACAAGTACCTTAATAAAATTTATTTTTATTTATGTGGCGCTCATTTGTGTTCATCATCATAGACCTTCTTGGGAAAGCTATTCGAAAGGCTTCTTTGTACATTTTGCGACTAGTGGGAGTCGTGTCTGGCCTGTCATCTTTATAATACTGTATCTGATTGAGGTTGTAATTCATTGTGGAAAACCGTGAGATTTCAAGTTAAATCGTGAGACCGTGAGCTGACTCCTGAAATTGTGAGTCTCACTACCAAATCGTGAGAGTTGGATGGTCTGACTTTTTGTAATTGGACACCTATGTTTCATGCACTTCAATCAAGTGCACTAAATAGGTTTTTTTGCTGTTTCTCTTTGCTGTCAAACTGACAGAAAATATCCCTGATGTTTTTAGCAGATGAAGGTCCATGTAGCTTTTTAATCTCAAATTTTACTGTTGATGCAATTAAAAAGTAATTGGACTTTGTTTTAAACAATTCAGGGATAATTGTGCTTGAAATTTCAAATTGTCCTCGTGATTCGGTTTGTAGCTCGTTTTATGTCGCTGCTTTCGCATGATTTGCAATCAACGGTGCTTTGAAATCAATGATGCTTTGAAAGAAAAGAACGAACAACTCCTTAAGTGACACGGTAGCAAAGAAGTACAAATTATACTCACAAAAAACATGTCCTACGCAAACATGTCAGGCCTATAGAAGAGCTCGCAAAGCTCGAGAAGGGAAAACACGTGTTTGAGCCAGCGTTGCAATGGTCAGCTGTGCTGTTGAACAGCACAAAAGCGAGGAAAAATGTTCGACTAACACACGTTGAGATCCACACTGGTATCTGAGTTAAATAGTATTGCTGCGAGCGTAGTGAGCGGGTTACTGGGCTGAATGTGGCAAATTAGAGAATTTGTGGGGATTGTAAAGCATGTACATGCCTACTCACAAGGAGATAAGATAAGTTGTTTGAGGCTCTAACTATTACAGTTGACCCTCTGCTTGTGGACACCTCTATAATATGGACATCTCTGTTACAGACAGTTCTCTTCATCCCCAAGATACTAAAATTCATACAATCTCTACCTCTATATATAAATACAGACACCTCTATAATGCGGACACCTCTATAATGCGGACACTTCTATAATGCGGACACCTCTATAATGCGGACACCTCTATAATGTGGACACCTCTATAATGTGGACACCTATAATGCGGACACCTCTATAATGCGGACACCTCTATAATGCAGACACCTCTATAATGCAGACACCTCTATAATGTGGACACTTGGGTCTGCCCCTTTGGTGTCCGTATTAAGGAGGTTCAACTTATTTTGTTTGTTTTCACACAGAATGATGTTTTTGAATGTAACTCCAGCCCATCACCAGTATCAACCAAGCTTGCAACCAGACCAGGTGTTAGACGCACAGTGTCTGATTCAATAGGTGCACGGCTGAGAAAGATCAGCTTTGAGATTGGGAATGGCAGGAGACACTCGGATGAGTTTTCACCCGATGAATTTCAAAATGGAGCACAGGTATGTCGAAAGTCAAGTTCCAAACAGTGATTTATTTTACTTTTTTTTATTCTTTGATTAATAATTTCTCTGTATTGAATTTACGGGTACTGCTTAGTTTGGGGAGACATGCTTAAGGCCAAGCTTAATAATAGAGAGATTAAGCGTTGCGTATATTTCTGCTACGAATGGCAGGGATACAACTTTTGCCGTTTGCTGTTTCTACGTGAAAGTGAGAAGTTTTCCGTTTTTAATGAACATGTAAATTATTTTCGATTTTTCGATTGGATTTATTTAATGATTCGAGGAGAAGTAAAGATAATCAACTGCAAGATGGCATTTGCCGTTTGCTGTAGAACACGGTGCTTAAGAGACCTAATATTAAATTTCAACTGCAAAACATGACTGCATGTAGACAAAATTAGCTTTGGCCTGAGGCAGCCTTTTATTAAAATAATGAGTACATGTAAATTAATAAAAGGTAAAATATTTGCAAAACCGAAATAACTAACATAGTTATTGTGGTTCAAATTTTTCTTTGGTTTGAAAATTTTCAAACCAGTTTAATTTTTATTTTCATTTGGTAAAAAATAGAAAAATTTGAACCATGACATTTACAAACAGTCAAGGGTAGAGAGGATACAATGTAACTGTGAATATGATAAGATTAGAGGTGCACCACATAAGAACTACTATAACTGTAGCAGTTATATTATTGCATTTGAGCAAGTGAATTGCTGAGCTCTAGCTGTCTTGTCACTTACAGTAATAGGTGATATAGATATAGATGTGCTGTAAAGTACCTAAAATAGCCACAAGTCGTGTGATCCTTGCTTATGTCATTTTACAAAATTAATATATACCAGTAGTTTATTTCATTTTGGCATGTACATGTAGTTACAATCGTAATTCTGACCTTAGTATAAAAGTCTGGCTGAGACCGAATTCTTCAGTTTGAAATTTAGAAAAGCATCACCAAAAGTCTTCCAATAATTTTTCCAGAATTTTTTTTTTCAACATTAAATATGTTACAGGTCAAATTTGATTTCAGGTTAATTTTGATTTAACCTAGGTTGACTTTTTTAACCAAGGTTATTCTAAAGGTACTTAGATCAAACAATAATAGTCTCCCATGGTTGTTGTCTTTTGGTTCATTTTCAAACTCTGCCGCAGTGGCAGGCCATAACAGCTTACTGCCAACTACTTATAACAGCCATGCTTTAGTAATGATAATAATTAACTATTCACCGAAGTGGAGGTGGCTAGTGGTGAATATTTACTTTGCTGCTTCGCATCTCGGTAAATATGCGCCACTTGCCACGGACACTGAGGTGACTAGAGCACGAAAATGATGATTTTTAACTCATTTTCATGTATTCCTGTGAATGATTACAATTTTTGCGTGCGAATTGCTCGGAGGTGAATAGTACTTGATATCCCGAGTTTCAGTAGCCAATCAGAGTGCGCCAACAATACTATCCCCTGTTTTAGGATATACTAATGTTATTTGTCCAATGAGGACCTGCAGATAATACAATGCACCTTAAAGATAAAACATAAAATTGTTGACAGTTGGCCACCACTTGAAACTTTCAATTTTTTCCTGAAAACATGATTATGGAAGATATATCACATGAATCTATCTACTCTTTGAGAGCTGAAAAATACTCTGTTGTTTAGCAGTGCATTTACAGGTTAAGATTAGGACAATAATTAACTTTATATTTTTTGTCTACTGCGCTTGCACACAGTCGCAGACAATATGCTAAAACTGAATCAGGGTTTGTACGGTCATGGAAAAACCTGGAAAGTCATGGAATTGTATAATTTAATTTCCAGGCCTGGAAAGTCATGGAATTTAAGTGTGGGTCATGGAAAGTCATGGAAAATTATGTTCATGGTACAAAATCACTAAGGTAGCATACGTTGTGGGAATAATAAGGCAAGATGAAAAATTAAAAAGTGATTGTTTTGATAAAATTTGGAAAACAACTGTTGAAATCTTGGTCATGAAAAATTTGTAAAGGTAATGGAAAAGGTCTTGGAAAGTCATGGAATTTTAAAATCTGAAAAGAGTACGAACCCTGCTGAATGCTTTAACAATAATGCAACCGGAAATAGATCAAATTCACTTAAGGTCAGTGGCACAAAACTTGAATATCACACAAAGACCTTACCACACTTTCCTCCGACTAAATTCTGCAAAAGCCGACACAAAAGACATGAAATTGATGAAAAATTGGCAGAAGAAGATCAGACAAGGTGATAATGTCACGTATGAAACAGCTGTGTGGGCTTAGAATATCATTGCTACCTACCAGATGACCTAGTAGAGCCAGGAAAGTAGAGTTAGCCGAAGATCCAAAAATTTAGTAGCCTGCAGTAGGGGAGCTTATTATTTTATTCTCGTTTCTGTGAAATCCATGACTTAATTCCTTGACAGAGATATATATTTTATGGAGTAATGCAGTAAAGGTAAGGAATGAAATAGTATAGTAATATAGAATCAAAGGCTCCTAAGAGCCAACCCGTGAATAAGAAATGCTAAATGCATAATGCAATATTGCGGTAAGCTTAATATGTTTTCACACTGACACGGTTCAATATTTTTTAAAATTAAACATAAGGATTTTTGACGAACACAAACAAGAAAAGCAGTACATCACTTTCATAATATCCAGTCCAAAGAAAAGAAAAAGAAAAGAAAAAGGATCCTGAATGTGACTTGAACTCGCGCCTCCCGACTGCCATTCCCGTCACTAAACCACTCGACCATTGTATCGGCGCCGACTCGTGAGAGTGGTCCGTGAATAACAAAGTAGCAAGATCAACAAACAAACTCGAAGACACCGATCCCATTTGGCTTGAACAAGTTTATTTCGGAACTAAGGCGAACGCCTAGATCCAACCTGTCGAAACTAACGATAAAACGAACTACATAAGTGGTGAAAAGGCGAAATAAAGGCGAGAAAAATAGGAAACTTACGTCTTTCCGGGATCTGTGAGACCACATGGTCTTCGAACGGGAAATCTAAACTACGCATGCGCGCAATATATGTAATGTAATGACTGAAATAAAGTCACGTAAAAAACTATTAGTCACGCAATGTTAAGAATATGAAGGCGGCATTCTGGTGCCGCTACAACCATCATGGAACACATGCTTAGTTAAGACTAAATTTTATTATTTCAAGGTAGATACGCATCAAAATGCACGTCTCGGTTGAAAAATCCTTTTAGATCGATTTTAATGTTGCATTAAAGACTCCAAATGTGAAACATCTTTAGCTTATTGAGTTTTTTATATTCGTTTACAACAAATTACGGTAGTGACTGTTTCTGTCCAAACCTTTTGGAGATATAACGATTGAAAAACAGTAATATTATTATTCTTGAAACAATATTATTACTAACTGACAGACACAACTTTCCAGTACAGATATTTTAGTTCATAAATTGGATTAATTTTTGGAAAAATATATTTATATATAATTTTTTTAAGGGGGGTGGGGGTGGGGGTGGTGTGCAGGACTATTGTAGTTTAAAATGAATTTTAGGTCAAAATAATTTCAAACTAGTTTTAATTAGTTTTTATTTTCTTTTGTTCCAGATTTATTACCATAATCCTAAGACAAAGAAAAGAAATTTTGAAATCATTTTAACCTAAAATCATTTTAAACTACAACAGGGCTGGATTTGCTTGCATATTTTACATTATTTTGTGTTTTGAAAAATAGTATTTCCTTCAACATCTATCAAGAGTTTTGAGAATTCTTTGAAAAATATTAGCATAGTGTAATGTTTTTTTTCCTGTGTTACAAGCCATCTTGATTTTTATACTGAGCCAAAAGTCTATTCCATTTTCTATAAAAAAATATGTTATACTGTTCAAACCTCCTATTTGCCATTGTGGTTAGAAATAAATTGTCAGGAATCTGTATTGTCACATTTTATGGTTATCAAATATTTTGTGGTTAATAATTTGAAGTGTCCAGCTTATTACCAGAGATCCCAGAGACATGTAGGAGGCATTAAAAACAAACATCAAAAGGTTTGCCTAGTGCAATGACAGTCCCAAAAGACTGATGTTAGAAACTGATATTTGAATGAATGACATAAACTTCTGACAGTGAACATTGCTCCCAGACAAAAACCATTCTAAAATTCAACTGTTTCTACAATCAGCCTGCTATGATAACTGCTAATTATATAATATTGTATCCATGATTAAATATTCATTTTGCCTGTGTGGAATTTTTTTCTAATTATAAATATTTAATTTTTTTTGTGTGTGAGAAGTGGATAATTTAAAAAGCTAGTCCAGGCTGTACTGATCAGGTTGATGCAGCAACTTGTAGTACTGTAGCATTCATTTCTTAAAATTTGAAACATTTTGTTTTTTATAATGTTATTGTATTTATTTATATCTTTGCTTAGAATTTTTTTCTGAGGGATATTAATGATAAAAAGTCTCATAGTAACTAAAATTTATTAAGCAAATATAGCAACCAAAAGAGGAAATTACATTCAAGAAATAATTTAGATAGATATTCTATGAAATTATCAACTGAACAGCAATTGTAAGTCTATAGTTTCATCATACTAACTTTTGCTTGAAGCTCTCACAGTGGCATCAGATATGCTTCTATATACATTTGTAAAGGCATCTGATTGCATCACATTTAGTAGTTGTAAACAAAACTTGTGGTATGTTTTTTAGCTTGTCATACATATTTATTTCGCCTTCTTGACAAGTGGTTTCATATGTATGAGGAGTCAGCTTCAGGCATCACTTTTCCATTTGTCAGTAATCTTGTTACAATAATGTGATTTGTAGTGAATGTCATGTTTCTGTTGCGTCGGAGAACTTTTGTGGTAAGTTTATTGCCATTTTCACCATGGAAATATTGTTAGTTAAAAATGAATCTCAGGTCAAAATGATTTCCAACAAGTTTAGTGTTTTTTTCTTTTGTTCCAGATTTATTACCGTAAAATCTTAAGACAAAGAAAAGTAAAAATCAATTTGAAAGTAGTTTGAAATAACCTAAAATCATTTTACACCTACGTGTGTACAACTTACAGAAGTCTCAAAAGCTGAATGTTTTTTTTTCATTGAAGGCCTTGGAAGTCAAACAGCTGACATGCTGTTTGCTTCCTAAGCTTTTACCTTTTCCATTGTCTGCTTCAAGTTATTCTCGACAAACTGTGAATATTTCTGCAGTGAGCAATGTTCAAGACATTTTTAATAAAGCAAAATCACACAGCTGTATACAGTTGTGTGGATATCGTCCTGAGCTTTCTGTCATTAATCTGTTGTTTTCTGCAATTGAGCAATTTTTTGAAGCCAAAACAGCTGTTTATGGTAATACGTAATAAATCTGGTTTGTTGTATATTTTGATAAATAGACAAATTCGGCTAAAGCATTGTTGTGCCCACTTCAAACCTTTTGGAAATATACCTCTTTGTTTGTCATATTTCCATATCAATGAAGCATTGACATGGAAATTATATGGAAATATTATGAACAAAGAATCTTATTCCAGAAGGTTTGAATTGGGTACAGCAATGCATTAACCAGATTTGTCTATACAGTGGTAAACATTTCATGTATATTAGTCAGGTGTTTGTTGGTTGGTGATTTTCCATTCATAGCATTATATGTGTAACCCTTTCACTGATCCCAAAGTCAATTATGGAGACATGAATTATGTAGTTATAACTTTTGAGTTATGAAACCTCTTCGGCAGTACTTTTGAATGGCGTGATGTTTTTGTCAATATTTTACAAAATAAAAATTAGGATTTTTTCTTGAATTTTGATTTTTGACACCTTCAGGAATTCAAGGGTTAACTTAATGTTTGAATGATAACTTGGTTTTCATCCCAGCTTCATTCACATAAGAGTAAGAAATTCTCACATGGTAAATAACAATAACATCAGGTTTTTTTTTAGCCCCTCTCACCTTCATTTGGATGTCTTGATGCTTACCAGAAGCTTGAACAGCTTGGGGAGGGTTCATATGCAACTGTTTTCAAAGGCATTTGCAGGTACAAGTTATTGTCTCTTGTTTGTATGATTTATTTAATTTTTTGCCTTTTGAGAATTTATTAGCAATATTTTTTGGTTATGTTGTTAGTAAGTCTCCCATGCAGTTGTAATTTATCTCGTCACGCAATGCTCCTCCCCACTAACGGTTAGTGGAGAGGAGCATTAACAGTTAGTTGCGTGATGAGACAAAGAATGGCTGCGTGGTAGACTAGTTGTTAGTCAGTTGTTTGGGAAATTGGCTTATATTGTGAATCATTTCTGATGTCATCAATGTTTACAAGGAGAAAGGATTTCAGAAATTAATTGCATTGTATCTGTAATAAAATATTTTAATTCTTTGACTTTTAGTGCAAACAATAAAATTGTGGCTCTAAAAGAGATCAGATTGCAGGAAGAAGAGGGAGCACCATTTACTGCCATCAGAGAAGGTAACATTGTTGTTTAACTGCCTTTTAGCTGAACCTTTTAATAATATTTTCACCTGTGATTCAACGTACAACAACAACAGTTCAACAACTTTATTTTTCTACCCATACAATCAAAAGAAAGAAATTTACATGAAATAAAATTAAATAGAAAAAAGGGTATTGGCTTCCTAAAATAACTAGGGAGTTAAAGAGACTAGGAAACCAAATTACATGAACTAAATTACAATACTAGGGTCAGAAGACACAAACAAAATGGACAAGACACAACACAAACACGCACTTTTGTCTACCTAAGAAAAAAGGAAGTAAATCAAGCTTTTAAAAGCAGCAAATAAATCATTGAAGCAAAAACTACTATGTACATTAGAGAAGGATGAAAGAAATCAGAAAATGAATGAATCACGCTTAAAGCAGCAAATAAATTGTAGAAAGCAAAGGCACAAAAAAACCAACAACTACTATTTACCTTAGTGAAGTAAGAAAGAAAAAAATCAGAAAATAAAGCAGCATTAAAATTTGCGTAGTGACTGAAATGCTCCCCTGCAAGCCAGAGGCCGCCATCTCATATACATACATGTACCTCTATTCATACTGTTTCAGCTAAAAGGTGTTGTTCCAGAAAATGTCCATACCCCCTCCCTCCCCCCCATAGAAGGTTTGGTTTGGACCCAGCCCCCACCCACCCCTCTGGAAATTCCAATTTAGCCTTATACTTTCCTTTTAAAGGGGCACTATCAGGAGGGCACGTGCCTTAGTTTTGCCAATCAAAACTTGAAAAGTTCAGCCTGAATTTTTCAAGATGAAGTGTCAATTTCAAAATGGTGTCGACTAGTGTCGGCAGTCACGGTGGAAAACAAATAAACTTGGGACGGAATAGGATATTTGAAAAATATTGGGACAGAAACGGATATTTGAAGGATATTTGAAGTGAGCCTGGTCTGCGCATGCGATTCCATGACTGTCCCTTTAAACCCTTGACTTTTGAGATCCCCCTCCCCCTCCCTCTGAATGTTTTCAATGATCTTCCATGGGGGAGGTATGGATATTTAATATCTGGAGCCACACAAGGGGCGAGGAGCAGTAAGTTCAAAGGTCACTTGTCAAGATCCTTGTTTGAAGCTGTTTGCCTATGACCTATTACTGAGACATGGAGTCGTGAACAAATATGGAAATGTTTCATATCGCTTTACCTACTTTACTTATTCCCCTTCACTCTAACTGGAGCATAGGAACTCCACTGCAGCTCTCCAGTGGACTTGATTTTGTGCTGTCCGTTTCATGTCGCTATAACAGGGGCGTAGCCAGGACTTTTTCAGAGGTACGCACAATCACTGTTTTCAAACACTCCCCCTACCTCCTCCCCCCACCCTCAAGTCCCAAATCTTTCTTTTCTTTCAACTTTTTCAGGTACGCACGTGCGTACAGGTTGCTATGCCCCTGTATAACAGAATAATTGTGTCTCACTGTACTCCCATCTTGTTTTTCTATCAGAATGAAGTAACTGTATGATTTGCTTTTTAGCTTCTCTGTTAAAGCAGCTCAAGCATGCCAATATTGTGACACTACATGACATTATTCACACCAAGGATACTCTCATGTTTGTCTTTGAGTTTGTGGTGAGTCTATTTAAAATCAAACAAACTATTAAATATTAATTTTGTAACTTGTTTATGGCTTGGTTATTTAATATTAAACTGCATGGTTGTACTTTTCTACATTTATGCAAAGATTTAAATGAACAATAATCATTTTTATTAACAATAAAAATATTAATGAAAAGAATTTTTGCTAACCTTGAGGTACGTTTCGTCTGTGTCACAGGGAATCATTAGCTGACATCGAAATGTGATGTTTGACAAGTTAGCAATTCAGAAAGATTTCTGATGAGCCCCTTGCAATTGGCAGGGACAAAACATACTTCAGGCCAGCCACAATTCTTTGCATTAATTCTACAATTATTATCTTTTTGATTGTATAATAATTTTATCACTAATTTTAAAAAAAAAATGTTAGTGCTAACAAGCTTGGCATTTTTCTAGGACATGTGTCACATCACACAAATTCAGTAATAGTCAGTTGTTTGATTAATGATGTAATCCAAATGTTTTGTACAGCAATTTTGAGTTAAAAATTTAGTTATTAACATCCCCCTGTGTTTTTTTATTGCAGGACACTGATCTGAATGTCTATCTTGAAAAGTATCCAAGAGGAATTCCCCCATACAATGTAAAGGTTTGTTAACACATTTTTTTGACTTGTTGTTTGTTGCAGGGAGGTACAGAAGTCAGACCACATCAACTAAGATATGATAGCTAGTCCAGGTTTGTTTGACCTTTAAAAACGTTAAAAAAAAACAAACAATCACAATTCAAGAAAAATCCCAAATTTCATTTGTAAAATACTGAAAAACAAATGGTACCATGAAAAAGTACCACTGAAGAGGTTTCATTTGAATGGTCACACTATAGGATTTCGTCACAGGCCTAAAAGTTAGAAGTACACTATATGTCTCCATTTAACTGACTCTTAAGGAGTAATAGGTTTAATCTGGATCGCCCTGTGTTGACTTGGACTGTCATTTCCATGTGTAAACTACCTGGGAATTCGCTTAAGTCAGTCCTTATGCTTTCCAATAATTTGCAAGTCAGTCCAGGTTGATCCAAGTTGATCCTGACCAATCTGGACAAGCGATCTGAGTTAATTTGGTTTGACTATTGTATCTGCCTGTTTGCTGCAGTGGTTATGAACTAAGCTGTGTACCGTTAAAACATTGCTTGTATATGCAATGGCTTTTAAAACACATAGAGGATATTACATGGCCGCACAAAGATACGAAATTTCTCTTCGAGTGTTGAAAAATATTTCACGAGTGAGCGCAGCGAACGAGTGAAATATTTTTCAACACGAGAAGAGAAATTTCGTATCTTCAAGCGGCCATGTAATGTTCTGTTTATTATACTGTATAAACACCAGTGAAATCAAACCATTTCCCTTTAATATTTTTTTGAAGTCCTAAAGTAGAACGTGTCAACGGTGATCTTTTCACGTGTGAAGATAACATGTTATTCTCACGTGTGAAGATATGATGTTTATGCGCAAAAGCTCACATGGTATTTCATTGGTGTTTATATAATAAATTAATTTATTTAACTCCTGAATTTCTTACAGAAGCCTGAAATGACTTTTGCAACAAAATAATAGGTGAAGAATTAAAACCCTAACCTTGAACATACAAAATATTTTTACAACGCAAAATGTAGTGAATTTAACCAACAAGTTAACATGCATGGCACAATAGTGCAAAATTAATGGAATATAAAATAAATTGGTTATTTACCCCTTGGTCATCCAACTACATGCAAATCAAAAGGTCATTGTGCCTGCTAAAAATCTTTCATGTTTATGTTTGTTTTAATTTGAGAATTTCAAACCAGTTTATTAGTTTTTGTCCCAGATTATGGTTATGAAATTTGCTTAAAATTTTAAAAGCAAAAACAGATTTGTAATTAGCACTCAACAGCTTTCCAAGGTGAGTATTAACTCTTCTTAACCTTAACCTTAGTTCTCTCCACACCAGAAGGCACAAGTTTTGGTGCTGTTCTGAAAGTCACTCGCACTAATGGAAAGTGCTTCCAACCTGGCAAAAACAAAAATATGTAAACTGTGCAACTTATATTAATTTTCCTGTTTTATTTTTGCAGCTGTTTTTGTTTCAGTTGTTGAGAGGTTTGGCTTACATTCATGAACGAAAAATACTTCACAGGTAAGCTTTGAAAAATACAATCATATGTAATATTTTATATTGGACTAGTGTGAATGTAAAGAACATCTGTGTGAATTGCACATAAGCATTACATATATTTTATCAAAGCCTTTTGTGATAAATTTGTACCAGATTTTCTCAATTAAACACCTGGGCCGGGTTGTTCAAAACGTGGTTAAGGTGACAAATTACCTTAGTTAGTTTCAAGACTTCATTAAAAAAAACCTTATAGAGAGAGCTATAAATTAAACTCACCTGACCATGATATGGCAGCTTACACTAAATCATAATTAAATATAAGGAGCCCAATTTCTACAAGCTTTTTAGCTTCCATTGGGCTTCCTTGCCACTCTACCTATCAAAGTTAAGTCACTTAATATTACATTTAATTTTGAACTATTTTAAATTGTAGCTCTTCCTGCTCTGTAAATTTGCAATTTTAGTAATATTCTTTTTTCTTTTTCGTTTTGTAATATTTATTCTATGTGGCAAATGTAAATAAAAAAAAGAAGCTAACTCAGGATTAGCGTCAAATTTTGAATCCAGTTAAATGACTTATCATTGAAAATTTTTCTCGAGACTTTTTGGCCTTCAGTTTCAACTTTGACTTGTCTTCATCTCTAGCTTAAAATTTTCTTTTGAAAACATTTTTAAACAAGAGAAATAAAATCCTCGGTTAACTTTTAATCCTGGATTAGCACTAATTGACTTTCGAACAACTGGGCCCAGGTTCAAATACAAGACATATCAACAAGGTGGAGTTTTAAATAAATGCCTCCAGTGTTTATTTTAGGTAAAGTTTCTTATGGTCTAAGTTCAATGGTTTTAAATATTGTAAATAGATACATAGTTTTCAACTTTTTTTTAAACAGTCATGACAACAGTATCTGCTGATACTGAAGGGATTACCATGACTTAAATTAAATAAAAGCATCTATTTATCTATTTGAGATAGGGTGTGTACTTAAATTTGTTATTCTCCTTTACATTATTGAACAATCAGTTACACAATATAAGCTTAGGTGAAATAAACCACCAGGTGTAAGGGCAGGGAACATCTCTTGAATTTTTGGTTAAAATTTTGTTGCATTTTATTGACTACACATTCTCTTTGAGACTTCTTGTTCTTGTTTCCATCAAGAGTTAAGGAATATTTTGATCAATTTACCTTTGAAATCAGAAAATTTAGGAATAAAATACATGTATATAAAATTTGATCATGAAAAAAAAAATGATGACAAATTACCTGACTGTTTAATAAATGTCAGCCCTTCAATGATTGAATGCCCGGTTCATATGAACGTCAGGTCTGCGAGGCTGAGTTGTACATAAACACTCCAGTGTTTAATCGAGAAAATATGGTAATAATGTTGTATTGATGATATCCATTTTGCTATGTACATGTAGGGACTTGAAGCCCCAGAACTTGTTGATTAATGAACTTGGAGAGTTAAAACTGGCAGATTTTGGTAAGTAACAAAATTATTTATAAGGACTTTGAGCTACTGCAAATAGAGGCAATGGATGTTCCAGCCCCTACGTACATGTAGTTTGGGGCATAACAAATTTCTTATATGTCTGAACTTATTTCAATCACCACTGCTTCTTGCTATAACCTTTGAAGCACTAACAATGGAATTTTACTTCAGTATCCTTCTACATGTACTATAGTCATACAAGACTCTCGGTGATCTGGCATTTATGTTTGTAACCCCCAAGTTATGGAATGCCCTTCCCTTGGGCATTCGATCTGCCAATTAATAGTTTGTCTGATTTTAAAACTCAAGTCAAGACTTTTTTGTTTCAAAAGCCTTTCACTGAACTTAATTCTTATTATGTAAAGTGCATTGGAACATTGTATGGTTATAGTGCGATATGTAAGTTATTTGTTATTTATTTGTACCGGTATGTATATATTTCAGGTTTAGCTCGTGCCAAGTCAGTGCCCAGTCACACTTACTCACATGAAGTTGTCACACTATGGTGAGCATTTTTTATGACAAGCTTCTTTGAGCACCACTTAAGCTGTGAACAATCTTTGTTATTGACTGATTGTACAAACATTGTTCATGAAGTACTTTATTTTAACAGGTATCGACCTCCAGATGTTCTTTTAGGATCCAAAGATTACACAACTTCATTAGATATGTGGTGAGATATACCCGATTCTACTAAAGCTAACTAGCTGTATTTGCTTTGAGATCTGACAGGTTCGTTGGAAGGACTGTCTGTTGTGATTGTCCAGAGTAATTTCTTTGGTTTTCATTTTATGGCACTCAACTAAAGACCACTCTATGTTGTTGTTGTTGTTGTTGTTTAGGGGTACTGGTTGTATCTTTGTGGAGATGATAACAGGAATTGCTTTGTTTCCTGGAATGAGAGATTCCATTGATCAACTCAACAAGATATGGCAGGTAAGAATTGGTTGGACAGGACTGTCTTACAATTAAGGTTGGTTGGACAGGATTGTCTTACGATTAAGATTGTTTGGACCGGATTGTCTTACGATTAAGATTGGTTGGAAAGGACTGTCATACTGATAGGTGACAGCACTTTTGTAAGTGGGGGGGGGGGGGGGGGGGGGGGGGGGGGGGGGGTGGGGGGGGAGGGGTCCATTTTGCCCAAGCTAATTTTTTTAAAAAAATAACTAAAGGTAATTAACAGCAGATACATGTAAGTCCTAAAAATTAGTGCTAAAGTGCTGAATAAAACAGCATTACAGAAATAAACATTTACAATCTAAAGATCAACAAAGGAAATTAAATGAAAGGCGTGGAGCCGTCATAACTTTATAACTGAGTTAAAATGTAAGTGTATTTTCTTATTTCACTAATTCTAGATCTCAGGAACAGCAACTGAAGAGACATGGCCTGGAGTATCCAGATTACCTGAGTATAATGCAGGTGGGCACAAATAAGGTATACAGTTTTATACAACTAAACCTCTCATATGCGATCACACAACATGCAAAGCCAAGCTGGGGGGAGAGGGGAGGGGAGGGGGGGAGGGGAGGGGAGGGGGGGGGGAGGGGAGGGCAGTACTCATATATCAGCTGTAAGGGTTACAGTTTTCAAGCAGTTTAGTCTGGGATAGGGTATAGATATCAGAGAGTGTTGGTCTAGAATAGGGTATCTTTTACTGATCAGTGGTATGAAGAAAGAGTTTCTGGAAAATAGAGAGTCTGGGATAGTGTAGGAAGTTTTGGTGTCTAGTCCAGAATAGTGCTGCAAAATGCATCTTAACATGCCAGTGTGGTATAGGGTAAGGGTGTCAGAGTCCCAGCGGCACACCACCACCAAAAAATATACAGAGTAACCCCAACAATAGAGGTGTGATTGTTGATTAATTTTATTTTTCTTTCTTGCTCAGAGTTGTACGTTGACTTTCCACCGCAACGACTTGGTATTGTTGCTCCAAAGTAAGTGATCACATAATGCTTCTTATCATCACATTAACCCTTTCAGTCCTATTGTCAATTATAGAGACACATAATGCAGTTCTAACTTTTGAGTCTGTTGACGAAATTTTATGGTGTGACCATTAAAATGAAACCTCTTCAGCAGTATTTTTGCACGGTACCATTTGTTCTGACTTTTGAGTCTGTGGACGAAATCCTATGGTGTGGCCATACAAATGAAACCTCTTCAGCAGTACTTTTGCATGGTACCATTTGTTCTGACTTTTGAGTCTGTGGACGAAATCCTATGGTGTGACCATTCAAATGAAACCTCTTCGGCAGTACTTTTGCATGGTACCATTTGTTCTAACTTTTGAGTCTGTTGATGAAATCCTATGGTGTGACCATTCAGTTGAAACCTCTTCAGCAGTACTTTTGCATGGTACCATTTGTTCTAACTTTTGAGTCTGTTGATGAAATTCTATAGTGTGACCATTCAAATGAAACCTCTTCAGCAGTACTTTTGCATGGTACCATTTGTTTTCAGTATTTTACAAAATGGAATTTGAGATTTTAAATGAATTTTGATTTTTGGCATTCTTCGGAGTTAAAGGGTTGAGATAAATAAGTTAAAAAGACTATGCAGGAATATTTTGATCATGAATAGTGAATTAGATGATGGTGTCAGTGTACAAAAGACTGTTTTTTTTATTTGTGTTAACTTCAGATTGCTGCTTATCACTGGAGCTGAATCTCTGGCCACAGAAATGGTCCAGGTAAATTATTGCAATAGAGCCGTTTTCTGTTGAGTATTGAAAGTAATTTTGCAATTGCCTCTCTACCATGCCGTCAGAATAATAATTTCTGACTAATTCGTCCGTATGTATGTCACTCAGTCGTCAGAAATTACATTTTTCCCAGGCTACATTAGGCTTTGTTAAATAGCTGGAGTTTTTCCCGCGACAACGCGCACGTGCGCGCATATTAATAGTCCTAAAGTGTGACCATTCAAATGAAAGCTATTGAGCAGTACTTTCCTGTGGTGCTGTATATTATGCGGTACAAGGAGGGGTATAGAATGGTCTATCGGAAATGATGCGTCTTGGAAAATATTCACCGAGTCTCGAATTCTCGGCATTTGAAATTGGAGTCTTGGAATCTCGGGCTCGCTATAATTTTCGAAGTCTCGAAGTCTCGAAGTCTCGAATTTTGATAATTTGGATCTCGTAAATTTTTCTCGTAAATCTCAGCTTCCGTTGGAGATTTCAGTCACGTTTTAAGCTGTTTTAGTGCTATCGGCCCGACATTTTCCAGCAATTGGAGTCTCGGGCTCGGATTTTTTAGAGGTAAAGTCTCGAACTCGGATTTGATAGAAGCACTTTAAAAACACTAAAGTCTCAGTCTCGAATTTTTAAACAAGGGTCTCGCAGTTTCGCAAAGTCTCGAATTTACCATTCTATACCCTAATTGCTTTGGTTTTGTATTGCCATACTTTGTGATTGGCTAAAAAAATCTTTTGCCACTTTATCAATCAATCAGAAGCAAATCCAAAACCAATCCTGACTTGTTTTCATGCATTTTCCCGCGCTTGGTGCTGACTACATGTATTTGTTTTGAGTTCTGATTGGTTCGTTGGATTGTCTTCCCCCGCTGTGATTGGCATGAGTGATTAATTTGGTTTTATCTTTTGAAGTCAGAAGGAGTTCTCCTATGAATCAGCTTTCAAAAGACTCTTAGATAATAATACACCATCCTGTTTTACTTGTCTACATTTCTCCATGCTTGACACAGTAAAAATGACTTGAAATCTTTTTTTTTACACATTCAGCTGGTGTATGAAATGGAGAGGGTTTGGGAATTCGATGTAGCAGCTTTTGTAAGGTCTTGCACCATTGGTTCGATACCCAATAGAACAAACAACACAACAATGGACCCTAGCCCTAAAAACAATAGCAGCTGTGTTTTACAAGGCCAATAAAAATAGAGGCTTTTGAGAGCTGCTACACTACCGGGGCATTCATGCCCTGACCTCAGTCCCCGGGCTAGGTTTCACAAGAGACTGAGAAGAAAAAAATTTGTTATCATTTTGCAGTGTGTTCCAAAGAACAGAATATCAGCTTCTGGTGCCATGAGACACGTATACTTCAGCGACTTGCCAAAAGAAGTCTTCACTTTACCAAATGGTAGGATGTCCATTTTTTCACTCTTTCCCTCAGTCTGTTTCCTTATTATTTTTTAAAAAAAATTGAAATTATTTGGTTTTGATCTTTTTTTTTTTCAAGTTTGTTTGACCTGAAAATATTTGAGGTGTGTATTTGTTCTGCGTCAAAGAAATACAAAATTGTTTAGTTCAAAACAAACACTGTTTACTGGTAGTTGTATGTATGCAAATTGAAGTTCTCTATTGTTCTTTATATTATTATTATTATTATTATTATTATTATTATTCAAAGTAGCATTTTTAGAGTGTACCTTGAGTGCTAGAGGCCTTTCTCGAGCTCTCATATCACGTCTCTTATGTCTCTTATACATAAGAGATTTTTAGTGGTTTATCTGTGTTATAGACAGGATGGCAGATTGTTTGGCACCAAATTTTTGTATAAACCATTCATCCCTCTTTCCCTTAAAAAGGAACCAATATGAAATATTTATATCATTGTATCAGAGTGTTTCCTTATACATGTAGCATGCTTCTGTGAGCAGTCGGATTCAAAGGTAGACTGCTAGCTGTCCCTTTTCAGTCAGCCGTGTGGGCGAGCTAATCACAAAATCAAGCTCGGTGAAACTGGAGCGAGCGAACGAGGAGATGGGAAACTGGGGGAGAAGTCTCTTCCCCAGCCCCTTAGGCTCGCATACTGTTCACTCACTCATTCACTCCCTCCTTCCCTTCCCCCCTTCCCCTCCATCCCTCCCTCCCTCACTTACTCACTCGGTCAATTGCCGATCATGTGCCAACCCCTATAAAACGAGGGATTGCTAACAGTTTAGATCAAAAGACATAAGAGACACGAATAAGAGAGATGTGAGATGCAAGAATAGCCTCTGGTTTCCCATGCTGCTGTGTGGTTGGATGTTCCTTATATTGTTATTTTACATGTTGTTTTTAGTGGTGTCAATATTCTCAGTTGCTGGTATTCAGTTAAGTAAGGACGAGGAATGAACAGAGGGCCACACCTTCCCATCACGCTCAACTCTGCAAGGACAGGAGAGGCTTGACTTCATCATACCTTCCCTTCCGCTTATTTTGCAACAATTGAATTTTATGCAAAACTAGCAACGTGGAGTCAGGAGTGATATTGAAGATGCATCAAACATGAACAGTAAATCACTTGTATCAAGATAGATTATCATTTTAACAAAGGAAGTTAGCGACGGTTCCCAGGTGTAGAAAATAATTTCATAAGCTCACATTTCTATCTTAAATTTCGTGGGTTTTATGTACCTGTACTTAGCCTTATGTCAAGTCTTTACTTAGTTTATGAGTGTCAACACTGACATTTTACTACTGCAAACCTATATTTCCTAGGAAATGTGTTATTCTGCCAATATTGTGGCCTAATAGAAGTCCATGAACATGAGTGTTCATCTCTGAACCAGTTATTACCTCATTAGAATTTTTGAGGTTATAAACCAACCACTCTCAAGGGTGCCAAATATCAAAATTCAAGAAAAATCCCAAATTTTATTTTGTAAAATATTGAAAAACAAATGGTACCATGCAAAAGTACCACTGAAGAGGTTTCATTTGAATGGTCACACCATAGGATTTCATCACTAACAGACTCAAAAGTTAGAACTACACTACATGTTTCCATAACTGACTCTGGGAGGGAAAGGGTTTATAGAAATATGATATTCTTCCCATGCAACTCTATCCTAGCCTGCGCGCAGACCTCTCTTATGTCCGTTTTCCGCGGGAAGCAAGGAAATCGTAGACAGCTGCACGCAGGCTACTCTATCCCCGCAATGTATGCTGTTTACACTGATCTACATCTACATAAATTTAAAGTCCTACAAAGGGGGATACCCATCACTGCAAGACGTTAAAAAAATAAATAAATAAATAAGAATAACTGATTCATGAATGTCTTGTATCAAAATGTAAAACAGCCTCAATAACCTGGAATACACGATTCACCATATTTTAAAAAATACTCAAGCTTAAAGGGACACTTTTCCGGCTGATGTACCGTGTTTTCATGATTTATATGGCCAGACGCTTGTTTTATTATCTTGAAATAGGAAGGAAAAAATCGCCAAAAGCGATGAAAAGACAAAATAACGACTAAAAAGGTAAAATTCCACCAGGATGGCAATTTTGATTTCTTAACCGCCTGTCACGAAATCAAATTTGATGAACTGTAATCCACTACCATCCTTGCAATCCTGCTCTTTTTCTCCAAACTACTGCTTCTGTTTTGCTCTACAGAATCCTTTTGTTTGATTAAGTTGTATATGTTGTGGTGCAATTTTGTCCTTGGTGCAAATTTTATTTTCCTTTGTTTTGGGGTATGTTAATGTATGATAATAATAGGACAATCACATGACTTTTGGAGGGCATCGTAGCATCATTTGCACCCTCGCTCCGCTAGGGCGCAAATGATGCTACTCGGGCCACAAATAAACTATATGCCTATATGTGATTATCATTATTATCAATACACAAGGCCAAATCGTACAAATTCATTTAATAAGAAAAAAATGTTTAACAGAAACAGGGCCGTAAATGCGTTTGCAGCCCGTCAAATTCGATATCGCCCGCCACTCACGCGTGTTTTCTCGAAGGCAGTTTCTTATTTGGCCGCTAATATTGATAATAATGAGTTTTAAACAAAGGAAAATAAAATTTGCACCAAAGATAAAATTGCACCACACGTATATTTGGTAGCATCTGGTGATGTAACATGAAAATAAGTTAAGGGAAAGTGTATATTTTGACCGGACTGTGTCTCTTTAAAGCTTTGTTCTGTTGTGACGGTACATTTTTTCAGTAAACTCTTCAATAACGGAAGCATTTTTGCCAAAATCTTTCCCAGGGCGTGGCAAAGAACATTTTGGCAGTCATGCCTTCACTAAACTAAACTATGGGTTATTCTCTCTATCCAGTTTATTTATTTAGATGTTGTTGCTGTTGTGTAACCATCTAAAATGATGTAGAATGTTCTTAATTCCAACGTATATTAACTATGTATATAGTTTTAAAGTGCAGTAAATGCAGGTTTTAGAATTGCTGTAATAAATTATGCCTTCTAATTTATTTATATTAATATATTGAAAGTAAATTATACGTTTTCTATATTGAAAATGGTAAATTTTGGGATACAATTGAATATAAACGGACTTGGGCAAATATCAGTACCAGTTGTTCTTATGGCTTTAAGATTTTTAGCGACGTGAATTTATCTATAATTTTGTTTTACGTATTAATTAATTAGTTTTGTAACTTTAGTTAAACGATATCTTCTTCGCTTGCTGTTATTATTTTAGAAATGTCGTGAATAGTTCCACGAATTGTATATTTGTTAAATGTGTTTGGTTCTGACCAAATCTCTCCTTGTAATATCAATTTGGTTGTCTTGCAATATTTGTCATTTCTGGTTAAACATTGTTTTTTGATGTCACTGGAATATGTGTTCAGTAGCTAACTGTTACATTCACGATGATATAGAGATTCAACATTCGAGTTAATTCGTTTTACAAATTTCTTGTGGGAAGGCCCGTAGTTTAACGTGGAAAGCCTTCCATTGGATGAGTCTAAGCACCCTGTGGGTATATTTAATAAGTTGTGTCCAGTATTTGTATTTTTTTAAGTCGAAGAATGCGTGGATAGTATTTATTATAAATAAAAAAACATATGTCCATGAGACTACCTTGTGTTCTAGTCGTCTGTTTGCTTACTTCAAAAGCGTTGTCCTCGCTTTGGTTTGAAGGTGTCCCAGGGGTTTTAGGGAAAACTGAAAGGGAACACGGTTAATTATCATCAGGGAACTTGGGAACTAATAAAAGCATCGTAGGGAACATAAAACCGTTCTGCGGAACACAGGATTAGTAATGTTTTGAGTAGTTCATACGACTTTTTTTTATAATATTCTTAAAATTTTGCTGAGGCCGTCACAGTACATTGCGCGCCCGTGTACACTAAACGCTTCAATGCTTAACAAAATGCTGTTTTATTTTTAAACCGATTTAACAATAACAATCTTTTGACAGGTAAACCAAGCGTGGAATCTAAAAATTGATCTCGTCGTTTTAAAAGATGTTTAAGCTTGAACTTCCAAGCTTTGAAAGTAAGCTCAAAAGGTCCGCCTTCGCATGGCAGCTTTCGTATTGCACTTTATAACCTAGATTTGCACTCTATAATCTATTTATGCATTTGTCATTGACCAATCAAAAACTGTATATTTTGTCGAGTACAGATATAAAGAGCAGTTACACTGATATGTAGCCAACCTCGTCCCCAGGGTTTTCTCGGTTTTCAATATATTTTCAAACCGCCATTTTAAAAACCGAGAATCCTCTCAGTGGTAACGAGGTTGAGATGTAGCCTGTGAACAGCTCCTGTCATGGGCAACGCCATGGGCTACTGGGTTAAAGAAAATCGGCGAGCACCCCCTTCCCCTTCCCAGACAGCGCTCCGCTCGCAGATTTCTTTTACCGTAACCCTTAGCGCCCTCCTTCCAATACAGTAAAAACCCGCAAGTCTAGTAAGAACCTAGTTTTTAAGAACCTGTTAGGCTAAAATTTGCCAGTTAGACCCCCTCTATACAAGAACCTGTTTAGCCTAAAATTTGAAACAGATTCTTATTTTCTAAAATCTATATAAAAAATGTATACAGTACACTTGGGCAATTATAATTAAGAGTAGTTAGTACATGTATACAATGGATGTTCTGAAGGAGGACTTCAAAATGTGAACAGTGCTTCAATTTTTCTTATTATAGTCATCGTTTTTTCATAAATACTTGGTATGCAGATTTTATATAAGGAATAGACTGAATGCAACTAAATTCTATTAGCTACAATGTATTTTTTTTCTTCAAAAAATAAGAACCTATTTAAGAACCTAAATAGCCTAAATTCGTGCAAATTGTCAATTATGTAAGAACCTGTTTTGGCTAACTTGGGAAAATGCAGGTTCTTACTTGCGGGTTTTTACTGCAAGCGCCGCCTTTCTAATAAGCGCCCCTCCTTGAAGATGCTACGCCACAAAGCTATCTTATCGATGAAAGTGACGTTGAAGACATTGAGGTATAATAGCGAATTACATTCTAACTATGCGAACCGTTGATGTGACTATGCGAATTGTACATTTTCTGTTATTTCTGTGGGATATTCTACCGTTTTTTGGCTCGTATTCGAAATGGGGTAAAGGCTATGAAACTTAGGGCTGAGTCTCCCTTGATAAAAGAGGGCATAGATGGGATTTAGTTATGGGCGAAATATTTTTGCTGTTAAGTCCATTTATGATGGCATCTTTTTGCGCCCGACTCATCGAATATCACTGGCCCACTTTATTATTGTGGGATCCCTGTGGTTTGTAAGCACTTTTTTTCGCGCCAAAAACACAACGCGGCTGCACCAACAAGCGCCATTCTTTTAAAACGTTTTTCTTCGCTCGAGAAACGAACTTTATACGCTAAGGATTTTTTCCACTAATTTACAATGGGAGGAATGAAAGAAAACTTTCCGGGTAGGATAATTTAAATTATAACCTAAATGGGTTGTTTTTGAAAGTGTCCAAAAACTAAATAACTGATAAAGCAAACAAACGAAGAAGCGAAATCTTGTTGGGACAAAGCGAGATTGGACATCGGTGCACAGCAATATAATCGGGGTCAAATGTGGATGGGGTATTTGGACAAAATTTTTGGAATCGGGGGAAGAAGGGATTTGAACAAACCAAATTTCAAAAGTTCAAATGCCGAAGGGGGCCGGGAGGGGTTGCTCCCTTCCGGGGGTAATGTTAAAGAAACATAGAATGCACGATCACTGCAACAAACCGTTGAGAATGGCCGTTTATTTTATTTTATTTGCTTCTGCTTCTGTTTTTCTGCCGTAAGGATCAGTTTGCCGTTTCTTTTGTTTCACTTCGTGATGTTAAAGATTCGATTTAATCAGTAAGCTTACATAAAGGGCAGCCCCCACGCAGTCTAAAAGGGCTCCTGATTTTGCAAATTTTTTACCCTGTTTGGTCAATGATTTACCCCTTTTGCCATAACTTTTGTAAATTAAATCAAGTCTGCTGATTGGTGGAACAAATTGATATGAACAATAGATGAACAATAGATGTCTGGATGAATAAATTATAAATAAGTTAATGATTAAATAAGAGCACATTCTATGGCAACCACTTGCTCAACAGAATCAGTGAACCGGGAAAGGGAGCTAAAGGGGGATTCGGTTCCTTTGCGTTTATGCTTTACTCGACGATGTGTTATGCCAGGACGTTACTAGCATGATGTTTTCTATTCTTAGTCAAGGATATGGAACGTATGAGGGAACGGCAAAGAAGGATGCACAAGAAATCCCGGACCAGAAGGTATACAGAACTCATCAACAAAATAGCAAAATAGCAGAGTGTATTTCGTCATGTTGCCATTTATCGTATTCTTGTGAACAATTCTTGTCCAAGAGATACTGTTTTGTTTAATGTTCTTCCACTCAGAACCTCTACGTTTTCCTGTTGTTCGAAGCGTGAAGGCTTCATACATCTGTAACTTCACTTGCAGCATTTTATCCCGACCTAATCTCCTCATTATCGCGTGCTTCGATTAATTTCCCGACGTTTTGATGCTGTTGCTTTGCTATGTATTGGGGACCGTTCGTTCGAGTGCGGATAGAGAGCGCGAATAGCTTGTCTGTTTCAAATATTCAGCGCAAAAGACTAGGTTTCCGTCCTGTGTAAGTTAAAAAGCTTATTCTTCCGCCGTGAATATGAAGGCTCCGAATGAAAGATCACTGTATATATAATGAATTTTTGCACGTACACAAATCCCAGCTATGATTCCAGTCGCGCCGGAGATTCTGACAAAGCTTAACGTAACAAAAATAAGTTGACTTTCCCATAAACATTGCAACACGAAGATTTCGGTCGTAAAAGAGCGTGAATTTTCTTCGGTATTAAGTAAAAAGTCAAGATATGCTAATGTCGTCTTCATTTCACAATGTAAACAAACAGCAAACGGTGTGAAGAAGTTTAATAAAAGCAGGAACAATAATATAATTACTGAAATAAACCACATCTAAGACTTTAATACCGGCGATAATGACTTCATTTCACTGTCCAAATCCTCTTGTTCCAAAATTTTTCGAAATCGAATTGCACGAGTCGCTCTTTCATCCAGAGATGGTCTCCAGAAGTATTGTGCATGGCTGTTTTTTATGTGATCCAAAACTCGACCTGATCCCACAAAGCCATCGATTTGATATTTTCTTGATATCCCTAGCGTTAATATATATGGAAATTTTTGTCAATGCAGTGTTTTGTTTCAGGCCTAGCTAGGCCCAGACATCAAAGTTTTCATGTGCTGACTTTAATGTCAGTACTAAATAATATGGGGAGTCAGGTAAAACACTAATGAGAAATTTGACAGATCAGTCCATTTTATTTGACAGATTTGAACTAAGTGCGTCATTCCCTCATTATGATATGCTGGTAATTTCCCAATCGCTGAATCTTAATGCATGGAAATTGCAAAGTTCTTTATTTGAAAGTTGTATATTATGGCCCTTTTTTGAAAAACTTTATTTGAAAGTTGAATATTAAGGCCCTTTTTTGAAACATCATTATCAAGTAGAGTGACAGAAGGAAAAAGGTGACTACATGAGTGAAGACAGTTACTGGGCTAATTATAATTGAAGGGCCGAGAGCATGTCCAGCCTATATGACTTTTTAGGCCTTTTTTTATTTTTTCTCGCTCAGAATAGCCTCATTTTATCGTACAACAGATAATATCACAAGCCCTTGTCGAATTTGCACTAACCCTAAGGAATTTGATCAATTTCACCTGAAAAAAGCAGAGTTCTGGCCCTCCAGTGCTTTGACTGTACATTCAGAGCGCAATTTCGAAGCCATTTCAAAGCAGTATGGCCGTGAGAATACGCGACTGCAATACTTCTGACCAGTGCCAACAACCTGAACGAAAATACCGTTATTTACGCACGCCTGGCTCGCTTATCTATTGTGAGCTCACTACGGCAACACATCGCCTCTGTAGTGTGTGTGTAAGCCAACGTGTATGAGGCCTGTCCGGTGATTGAAAGACATCATTAAGTCCGGAAATCCTTAAGTCTCTAGCACTTCTCAAAGAAACGAGTCGTGTTTCTTGTCCTTCCTTGTGTCTGAAGCGCCATTTAGCGCTCGAGGTGAAAAACGGACCTTGGTCGGGAAGACAAGCCGGCAGGAAAGTCTGGAATCACTTCGGATCAGAAAAGGGGCAGCGTTGAGAGTTGTGGGCCATTTCCCATCCCGTGCCGTGGTCGAAATGCCCGATATCCAAAGTGCTTTGAGACTTATAGTATTTTGCAATAACTTTCGGGCGGGAACTCCATTTCGGTTTTGATGTAGGATTTCCCGACATGCTTTGCGACAGTGGTAGATGGGTCCGCTGTGCGTGGTCGGGCACTTGAAATACAGCTTTGGGCAGCTCAAAGTGAGTTGTTGCTGGCCGGCGGGAAGACGTTTCGCATTTGGAGTCTTTAATGCAACATTAAATTCGATCTAAAAGGATTTTAAAATCGAGATACGCGTTTTGATGCGTATCAACCTTTAAATAATAAAACTTAGCCTGAACTGAGCATGTGTTCCTCGGTGGTCTAGTGGTTTGGTCAGGGATTTGCGCTCAGATGGCTCCGGGTTCGAATCACGCTCAGCATCTTTTTTTTTTTTTTTTCGAACTGGACATTATGAAAGTGATTTACTTTTTTTGCGTTCGTCAAAATTCCTTACGTTTAATTTTAAAAAAATATCGAACCGTGTCAGTGTGAAAACAGAAGCTTACCGCAATATTGTGTTACAATAGGAGCCTTTGATTGATTGATTTATTTTTTGCATACGGTATTTCTCGAAAACGACGGAAAAAACAACAGAAAAAAATTCGGAACAATGTTTTGCAACTAATTTCTAGTTCACATGCCAAAATTGGACAAATCTGAGCAAGAAAAAATAAAAAAAGGCCTAAAAAGTCATATAGGCTGGACATGCTCTCGACCCTTCAATTGTTTGAGTTCTGTATTATGTGAATAACTTAGCACGGATAGAGTCTGGTTGCACATTGAAACTTCATTCATCTTCAGCACGAGTAACAGAACCGGCTAGTGAGTGTGATATAAATGCAAGAGGATACAATGGTGTGGAAATATAGCTAATTACAATCCTCTTGCATTGATATCACACCCACTAGCGGGTTCTGTTACTCGTGGTGAAGTTCATCCGAAACAATTGTTCACATTAAAAAACGTTAACTTTTTGAAAATTATTTCTTGCCTGTGCTGGTTCTAGGGAAATTTTTATAATAATAATAATATACATGTAGCATGGAATGATTAGGTGTATTTAACAGTTAAAACATGTATTCTTAATATAAAACAGTGCTAATTGGGCATCGGATTTGTTATTGTGTAGGATTACTTCTCTCTGGAGGATCTTTACTTTCCACCCATTGGATCAAACTACAGGGTACCAGCTCCAATGGAGGTGTCTGATTACCAAGCTGGACCCAGATATGAAAACAAACCATTTAAACTACCTAAAGTGGAAAACACCAAGCAGACTCTAGCACATGTACCTAAAACCTATACCACAAGAAAAGGAGCATTGCTGCTATATGCAGAGGACTATTGCCTGCCTGGCTCTCCAAAACCAAGAAAGAAACGTCACAGAATTAAAAAGCAAAGTTCACTTAAGCTCAAAACAATAGGGGATTTGAGGAATTACATCTTGGACTACAAAAAGAATGGGGTATGTATGTGCTTTTAAAGTGCACATGAAGTGAAATTTCACTTCCATTTCAATAATCTGAAAATCGGTGTTTTAAGAATATTATTTTGATGGGTAAATACATGTAAGTCACTTGAAGTGGCGGGAACATATTTCAACAAGCGACACAAGTTGGGCATATTAGACAAGGACCTGGGTTCTAGTGACTCCCTAAAGCGACCACTTTGTAAATAACCGTTTTTTTTTTCTCAGTCAAATACTCTTTGTTTTGATTACCTCCCATGAGCAACCACTTTTTCCTCGATTTATGGCCCAAGCGCGCTTCGTGCGCGGGCCATAAATCGAGGAAAAAAAAAAAACGAGGTTCCGTAACTTACGGTACGGACCGAGAAAAACGAGGCTAATAAGATATTTATTATATCTCTAAATCGGAGATAAAGGAAAACCTTTCAAGTCAAAAGATGGACGGCTTCATTTGACTGACGTACATCACAAGAAAGCAAAGAGTAAATTTTATTGGCTTTCAAAAATAGTGTGATCGGTCCTCGTTTCGGCGTGAACTTGCGTGGCTCTTGAATGAAAACTATGAAAACGAATTAATTTATCCTTCCATGTGTTCGATAGGACGACGGAAACCTGACACAAGGTAGTTTCCTTTGAAAAAATTCTTAGTTACTGGCGAAGACAAGTGAGGAAAAGAAGAAAGAAAACGCCGCGATAAAATCGCCAAAACAAACGTGTTTGTCAAACTGGAAAATGTGGCTGTGGCAGCATTTCGGTCCACAGCAGTGAACGAAGAAACTCTCAAACTTCAAAAAGGATACTGAAAATATCTCCTCATCAAATACTGCAAGCTGTTTTTGGCTTTTCGTTGTGCTTTAGTGGCTTCATGCCAAACTTTGTGCATGGATGAGTTTGAATTTTAATCGCACCTGACAAATTTTCAGCGTGAGCTGCAGCAAGAGCTGAGCGTATTTGCGAATACGCAAAAATTGTTTTCAAGAAAACCCACTGCAAGGACAAAAATTCCACTGAGGAATCAAGGTACACTTTTAGCGTAATTCTGTAGCCTCAAGTTTGTTCTTCTTAGAGCCACTGCCACAAACGATAACTCCGAACTGAAGTTTTATATTTATAACTAGACAAGAACTTGATCAAACTAGATGAAAGCCATTTCAAGTTGTTATGCAGCTTTATGTTTTTCATAGAGAGGTTTTCTTACAAAGAAAGGTACTCTTTTTTCAATGCTGAATTAAATTGTTAAAGTTAAACAAATTTGCCAAGTTACTCGAGTTTTCACAACTAACAGCCTAAAAGCTAAATACCAAAACAATGAGCATGTAAGCTTTATACTCAAGAAAATTGTCAATGCTTTTTGATTCGCGGCTAATCAGTTTTTTGATAAAGTTATAGCTGATTTCAGTTTTTGTAACCTGACATGTTAACCCATTTAGCTCCAAACATTTTCTCTGGATAATTTTTAATGTAGAAAACAACTTTTGTTAGCGGATGCTAGACTGATGCTTGGACTCCCAAATTTTGTGGTCCGTACTGTAAAATACGGACCAGAAAATTGACCAATCATAGCGCGCGTACTAACTGAGAGATATAATAAAAGTCATATTACGTTATTTGGCAAAAATAATATTTGGCCATGGAAAGAATGAGATTCTTGGGAAACTTGGCCTTGAAAGGGTTAATTTGGGTTTGGGATTCAAAGTTAATGTACATGTAATTTGTAAACCTTCACAATTCATGTTTAGAGAGTATCTTTTTATATTGACATCCAAAAAAGTTCCAGCCTTTTTTAGGGATACAGCTGTTATATAATTATTATTCATGGTTAACTGAATGTCTTCTTGTGTTGTCCTGATCTAAGTTCTATATTATATATATTTTTTAGGGGGATCCACTCTTTCTTGCACTGCTTCAAAAACGTCTTAGTGGCTATAAAGACCAGTCTGTGAGGCCAGGGTTTTCACCAAAACGATACATTGCTTCTCTTGGAAATTCACTGGAAGAAGACACATGGAATCGACTTGCGGCAACAGGATCTATAAAGGATCCAACATTACTGACTTTTGACCCCAATAGAGCTACATTGAACCAGGATGCAGGGATGGGTATTCTCTTTCCTGATAAACCACAGCCGTACAGTACAATGTCACTACCTCCTGTTTCCCCATCAAGCTCAATGTTTGATAGCTCATTTCAGTTTTACAAGAATGGAATGTCAACTGGGGCTGCTTCACTGATATCACTGAATAGTGAAACAGAAGAATATGCCCCATCATCAAGGGCTTTGAGTCCAGCAGAATCATTAAGCAATCGCCTGCCTGAAGTTGAATTCCTGCCGCAAAGAAAAGTTGACCCATATGCACAGTTGAATGCCAAACAGAAAGAGGACTTGTTGTCTCATCTTCTGATTCAAAAAACTTTAGAATCCATAAGCTCTGATATGCCAGATCTTCAGGGCTGGGTGACAAACTACCCAGACCAGGGGAAAAGGGTAGAACAAGATCCTATAGCAACTTTGCCAAAGAGTAAAGCTAAACACAGAGGAAGTCTGAAATCAGGGTCTTTTTCATCAATACCTCGTCTGCCTCCCATACAATCTGCTGGGGATAGACCAGAAACGCCTGAATTAAAAGAAGAGAGAACATCAGCTGACGTAACAGTTGATAAACAAAGAGACATTTCATCTGGCAAAGAAGTGAAAGCTGATGTTCTTGACCCTGGTTCTATACATATAGACTTAAGTTCCTTGGATCAAAGCTCTGTTTCAGCCGATCAAAGAGAACTACAGGGTAAGTTAAAATGTTACCACATGTATAAATTGTTGATCCTTTTCAGGGGCATGGCCAACTTTTTTCCCCCTTTAAGCCTGGGATGTATAGCGAAAACTGAGTATATCAACTTTTGTCAGAGTTCGACATAGGAATAGGTCATATTAGTTTTACTGCTGACTGTCAGTAGCCTTATCCTTTGTATTATACAAAAGCAGAAGTATCTATTTTCCTTGTTGGATTTCATGAAATGATTTAAATAGGAACAAAGTTAAAATTTAATCCTCTGTTAAAGGTAATGAAGATATTGCTGCTTCTAAAGAAACTGCTAACAAGTTTCAGGAAGATGAGAGTATACCAGAAGATTTAGATGAAAGAATGAGTTTGTCACTTATCAGAGACACAAGTGGAAAAGGTACCGCTAGTCTTCCAGTGCTATTCCATCCTCCTCTATTTGAGTTCCCAGCTCAATATATGTTATGTTAGTTTTACGACATCAATATCTTCTTGTAAAAAGTTGTGATAAGTTTTGTATAAACATGTCCAAGCATACCATTAAAGGAGATTTGCTACAATAGCACTACCCTGCATACATTGCTTAGCCTCTTAACCCTTTCACTCCCAGAATCAATTGTATAGAGACATGTTTATTTCTACAGCCCATGTAGCTTTTAAGTCTGTGGATGAATTCCTATAGTGTGACAATTCAACTTTTGCATGGCACCATTTGTACATTATGCAATATTTTACAAAATAAAATTGGGGATTTGTGTTGAATTTTGGTACATACATGTACACTGTATGTATTTGGCATTCTTTGGGCTCATTGTGCACTCCTTCCCAGAAAGATTATGTGACATGACCAAAGGATGGACTTGATCAACCTTTAAAATAAATTTTTTTATCCACTGATGGCATTTTTTTTTATTTCAGTAATGGGACTTTCAGACACTGTCCAAGGTGATAAAACAGAAGATGAAGTCCAATCTGATAGTGAAAAGTTAATAGCTGATCAAGGGGTGACACAGGATAATGCCGTCATTACTCTTGATGATATTGTTCTGAGGGATGATGCCGTACAAAGTGATGAACAGCAAGGAAGCCAAGATGAAGAGGTGGCAAGTATTGATACAGAAGCCCTTGTAGCTGAAAGAAAAGAAGCTTCTTCAACAGCAGGTGAAGATGAAGAAGATGCTGACATAGGTGACCAACAAAGTCCAGCTTTAGCTGACAACGAGCCAGTGATGACAGAAGAAGTTGATGAGTCTAGAGAGACGAGGTCTGATGATGGAGAAGAACTTGATGATATTAGAAAGCAGGAGATGGAAGAAGAACTTAATCAAGCTGACCAGACAGCAGCTGTGGAGGAAGGTAGCAATATTCCTGTTCAGTATTATCAGGGGCACTTAACAAGGAATGTTTAGGAAAACGTTTGAAGAGCATTGTACTGTTTTTCCATATCATTTTACAAAAAGGTGTGAAAGTTAATTTCTGAAATTCTTCTGTTCTTTAAGCTGAATATTACAGAGGCAGAAAATTTTAGGGAAAGAAATCTTATTTCCCAAATTTGGTAGCTGTTTTCACCTTAACGAAAATCCTAGCTGACCTGATTTCATACCGTATGGAAATGTTTTACCCCTCCAAAAATAAAAGGCATTAAATTTACCAATGTTACAAAAGTTTAAGCCGGCATTTTACTTAAGGACGTTCGCGTGAAAATCTTCTAAAAGACAGATTTTTTTCAAACTTATGCTACGGTATGATAATGAGTTACTGATGTCAGAAATGCAAAAAAAATTGGGGCCCCCGAATTGATTTAAGAGAGATAGTGTGTAGAAATATATCCTGTTTTTGAAAAGTTAGTCTTCGTAACATGACATGGTGTCCATGGCTTTTAGTCATCAAAGATGAATCGCAGGGGAGAAACTATTATATTCAAATGTTACAATGTATCTAAGTGGGCCTGATTTGTAAACAATTCGAACTGTTTTCAACCTTTAAATGAGTTAACCCTTTAAAGAGGGCATTCGGAAACAACTACAGCTGAGATATGAGTGCAATTCGACGTCGCGTGGATAAAAAAATGAAAAAAAAATTCAAACTTCTGCAAGACAGATTTTTTTTCCTTTTTTTACAAACTGTAGATAATCGGTAAAGTAAATGATATATGAAGAAAAAATAGGGGTCACCGAGCATCCAAGCGAGTAAAATCTAAGTGAAGTTAACGCCACGGCTACCAGCCCTTTATCTGTTCAGATTTTTTGCTTTGCGCGCGCGTTCATGCATGACGTAGCATGGCGTTGCAATACGAATTGCGTGCGCAGTAAAGATGCGCATAAACAATTAGCACGAACGTCCTTAAGAAAACTCTAGTTTTTTATCTAATTAGTAAAGAATTTTTAAGATGACTCCACACAGCTTTCCACCAAAATGATTTGTTAGGTGCCCCAGTATAATTTTACTTCACTAAAAGGAGTTTATATTTCCTTGAGAACTTTTGAACCTCTATGAGCCATGCCTGGAATATCCTACAGCTGTATCTCAGGGACAATAGTTCTACACTTAACTACTTCAAGAAGGAACTCTTTAAATACTATCTTCATCTCCCTAAGACTATGTTCGATGTGGACTTGCCCCACACTTTTAAAACTATCTGTGTTAAATGTATACCATCCAATTTCTTGTCAAGGTGACAGGATGTGCTGTTAACATTCTATGCATGCTTCATTCGTTTTTGCTTGGTTATTTTAATGTTGGAGGTAACCCTGCAATGGACTACTATCCCACCAATGGAGGTTGGTGGGGGAAGTAATCCTCCTCTATCCCTCATAGTGCAGTGACTGTTTCAAACTTCAGTTGTGTTGACCACCTGTGGTCGAAGTGTTACTTAATATTGATTAGCATGTTAAATGTGTTGTTTCCTTCAGATTTGCAGTCTCCTGAGCCAGTTGAGCCACCACCTGCTATCAGCTTGGATGAACTGCAAGGTGAAGCCCGTACTGTGGCCAATAGAGTCCTCAATCGCCCTCAGTCCGGCATGGTGTTCATGGAAGATGTGAAGACTGCAGTTGCAATGTGGGCTGATCGCTTAACAAACCTTTTGGGACCACCCAAATCAGGTATATTTTACAAATGATTAAGAGTTTTAAGCAACATTGTCATATGTAATGCTGTAGTTTTGTGGAAAGTTTTGTTAAGGCATACAGACTTGTTTAACTTGCAATAGTGTGTATTCATTTCCCTTGTCTAATCTTTTTATGTGGAAGAATTTATCTATAGCCACTACATTACCTAGCAATTCAAGCCAAACTAAAAACATTTCTGTTGGAGGGGTATGAATATTGTGGGCATCCAAAAATAAATAATTGTCCTGCATATGTCACATCATTATTATGTCACACATATGGTTCACCTTAGTCAATGCCTTGCGAAAACGTTTAGCTTGTTTCCTATACACATATCCTTAAAAAACTTGTTATGGTTTACATTGTGTATAATTTTATGCCAGCTTGTAACTATGACTTGTAAAATTCCCTCATGAAGTCTGCGATAGTTGGACAAAACACATAGAAGAAAATAAAAACAGTTTTACAAACTCAAGTTAGTTTAAGCAGCTTAGCTGCTGGGGACCCTAAGTTTTATAGTTGGACTTCTTTTGGTCACCCTATGATAACTCTTAGGTCACCTGTTGCCATGGCAACCATCAATGCTTGTCCATTCTGCTGAAGTAAGATACATACAGTGTACACACACCTGTATTTTAAACTTTTTCTAATTCTTTGTATGTCTCTTATTGTAGATGCACGAGTCAGTTCAGCCAGTCAACAAAGACATCAAGTTACAGGCGCACTCAACCAGGGAGTAATAAGCCGGCCCACAAGGCACAGAAAGATGAGCCGATCCGCAGGTCCATCACCTGCGGCCCTAAGAAAAGCTTTGAAGATTTCTGGAGGTGAGTACAAATCGCCTTTCAGCTGTTATTGATTTATGTAAAGGATGGAGTGGATAGGACTATGGGACTATGGTTAGTCAAATTTACTATGGGCATAAAGCTTTAATTGACATGATTGCTAAAATTATTACTTTTGTTATTGTTGAGGCAACTGAGACAGTTGTTACAAAAACATATTTTTACAGTGAATAGCAAGTTCATTTCAGGTCAATATAAATCCTTAAATTATTTTTGTTATTGAATTACAAAATTAGAACCTCTCAATTAAAAGATAATGAAACTTATTCAAAATATAGGGACCGGTCTGATTTTCTGATTCGTATTTGAGAAACGTTTTCTAATTGCTCGTCCTTTTAAAATGTTCCAGGAGAGATACCAGAAATTGAAACGTTGAGAAACTTGCCACCACTTCCTGAAAGATTCAACAAGCCTGTCCGAGAACACCCACCCAGCGGAACGCGCAACAAGCCACGTGAGTAAATTGGTTGAAGATGCCAGTTGGTGATGACTTATTCATCCGTAATATGAGTCACTTGGTGACAGCGCCATGTTCTGTTGGCTAACGCGTTGTTTCACTCTTTCTTGGTTTACAGAAAGACCATAAGAGTGCCACATTGCAGTTATACTTAGAAACGTAAAACAACTTGAAAGGTTTTCTTCTAAATTCAGCACTCTTAGAACTCGATTTCCGAAGACTAACGTGTTGCTTCAATACTTCGATACTTAGCTGAATTAAGGAGGCACAGACAAAGACTCTACTTATCCACCAAACGCGTAAAAAGTTATGTAAAAAAGTGAAAAAAATCTATATGTTACAATACAGTCGAACCTCCACTAACGGACACCTCCCGTAAGCGGACACCTCCCTTAAGCGGACACCAAACCGCGGCCCCGAGGATTTATCCCCTCCAACACTACATTTTTAACCTCCTGTAAGCGGACACGGACACCTATTCGTGGTCCACAGGGTCTAAAATAACCATCCGTAAGTGGACAGTAAACGATATCGTTAAAATTTCTAGCAGAATGGGTTCGGTTTTAATGGTTTTAATTGTGCTTGACCTAAACAAAAGCGAAGTGTGAGTCTGAACAGTACAGTTTCATGTAGGAAACTACAACCCAAGACAAAATTAGTTGGGAAGGCTTGTAAAACGCTAAAAAAATGACACTACCTTTGGGTTTCAGCTCAATTAAAGGCGCGCACAACGCTTTTTATAGCCCCCCTCTCCCCCAAATCCAATGTTGAAGACGTCTATACAAAAGACAGTGTAAGTTAAGTATTTGCGTTAACAGCAACTTTGAAAGAGGGGGATGACGGGGGAGGGGTGAGGAAAACAAGGAACCTTCCCAACACTTTTGTCTTTGGTTGTAGTCATTTCGATTCCAAGGTGTCGGATATCTTAACCCTTTCACTCCCAGAGTCAGTTCGGGAGACATGAAGTGTAGTTCTAACTTTTGAGTCTGTGGATGAAATCCCCTGGTGTGACCATTCAAATGAAACCTCTTTGGCGGTACTTTTGCATGGTACCATTTGTTTTTCAATATTTTACAAAATTAATTTTGGAATTTTTCTTGAATTTTGATGATTGGCACTCTTGGGAGTGAAAGGGTTAAGAGAACTAAGATCAGGGAACCGCGAAAGCAGACATTCATCGATAGTTTCTTTTCTCTGAGGACACCGTCTTTGCTTTTTAGAAGAAACTATATGCATTGTACATAAAATATGTACCTCTTGGCCCTTCTGTTCTCTTCACCTCCGGAACATGGCGGATTGAGTATGTTACTGGCTTACATCATTCGTGTGACGCAATGCGAGAGCTTTACAGATATGTGCTGTGCATATATTTAGCGGCAAGTCTTTCAATGTTGAACCGCAGTTTTTATATTAGTGTTAAATTTATGTGTGATATAAAAAGCAACATCCAGCAACCCTGTGATGGATAATACAATTACAAGTGGTCTTAAAAGCTTTAAAAGACATGTACTGGTGCATTATACGCCCTCTGGTGCACTATTTATTTTTCCAACCTCCCGTAAGCGGACACTTTACCTTGGTCCCGAGGGTGTCCGCTTACCGGAGGTTCGACTGTACTTAAATTATCCTTGAAATGTCTCGAAATCACTGGAATGGCTGCCAGTAAAAAAATATTTCTTATCTAACATGTGTGTCAGAATATAGATGTAAAATCACCGTAATCTAATGTATTTTTTTCTTCAGTCAGGGATGGTTCGATGTCAACCAAAGGCTCTGCTTCTTCTGGCGCTGTTCGTTCCATTCCCTGGGAGAGAATCTCTAATTCTGATGTGCAAGTTGACATTTTTAGTTACGCAACGAATGAGCCGAGCTTTCAACGAGTGCAAGCCGATGAAATAGCTGACGAAGAATCGGACGAAGATGATGATAAATTCAAAACAGCTTTTAATGCTATCGTCACAGAAGTCAAACCGGACTATACGCTGATAGAAGCGAAATCAAGAATGGCGATTTCATCGCCAAAGAAGGATCAACAGCCATTTAAATTTCCACGCCCACTGGCCTCCAAGCCACCGGCAGGTCTTCAAAACAAGCAGCCACCAGCACAACCCAAGGGGAAAGCTAAGACTGCGCCGGCAAAGAAACCAGCGCCGGGGAAAAAGAAGGTGGGGAAAAAACCAGCAAAACAACAGCCTAAGTCAACCAAAACTGGCAAAGCTACTAAGGGAAAAACAGAGCCACCAACGAAAGAAGAAAAACAGGAGAAAACGGAGGAAGTTGGTGAGACGGTTGTCGAGGTACCTGTGGTGGTGGAGGAAAAACTTGAAATTGTAAGAGTTGACTCGGAAACGGGCGAACATGAACCGGAAACATCAGACAGAACTGCCGAGTCTTCTGCTTTGTCAAGGGTAACCTCGGCTAGAGCATCATCCAAAGCTTCTGATGAGTTAAACGAAAGCAAAATTGAGGAACCTTCTGAAAATATCGTGGCGTCAGTTCCCGCGCTCCCGCGTCTTGTCCCGAAACCACCCGAGCCAGAGCCTGTATTACAGGAGCCTGAAGAAAAACAATCTTCTCCAGAACAGGAGCAAAAACCAGTTCAGGAGAGCAGGGCTGCCAGGAGGGCAGCTGAGCGAGCTGCTGCTGCAGAAAGAAGGCGCCAGGAGGTAGAACGTAAGAGAAAAGAGAGAGAAGAGGCGAAGAAGCGAGCCATTGAGGAGGAAGCGAGATTAGAACAGCTGAGACTAGGGGCAGAGGAAGAAATGAAGAGGAGAGAGGAGGAAAGAAGGTAAGATGAACACACCATGGATAGATCTAGCGCATCTAATATGTTGTTATCGACCGCAGTATTTTTATTTCAAAGGGGCAAACTCTGCATTATGCTGAACAGCAGGAGCCATAATCGTGAACAGTTAATTCCAGTACGATCATCGGCTCCTTCTGTAACGAAATCTGAGCTGCATATTGAACTAAAAGTAAACCATTTTCAGGAACGGAAAGTTAGATAATGCACTCATACGTTAATGATCAGAAAATTAAGTCAGTTTCAATTCTGCATTTGTAGCGGTGCCTACGAAAAGAAAAAGCCGAAGTCTTTTCGTAACCGTCCTAGAAAAGACACATATTTTTGTTTTTCTGTTGTTCGTTGACGCATTGCTAGTAGATTGATAACTCGAGTCAGGGCTAGCACTAATTTCCAACCCTGCGGCGTTTTAAATTACCGTAATCCTCTATTAAGCCCCCCTCCCCCTTTTTAGAGCAAGGAGTTTATTAAGCCCAGCCCAACTCCTCCCCCCCCCCCCCCTCTTTTAAGCCCCACCTGCTCTCCCCTCTCCCCTTTCCTTGACAACCGATACAATAAACGACAGACTGTTGTATTATCGGTAGATTTTTCCTTCACCAATCCAGGCACGAAGTCACATACAGTACTCGCAAGCTTTGGGGAAATATTACCGTTGCTTGTTCTAAAAAATAATCGGTTACGGTGATCGTGAATGTATAAACCTTCATTGATCAATCAAAGTAGGGTTATGGACGTTTATCCACGTGCAGGAAGCGTGGATGAAATCGCATTTCGCTAAATTATAATAAGCCGCTCCCCCCTCCATTAATCCTCTCCTCCCCCCGCAAGCACGCTTAAAATAAATAAGCCCCCGGTGGGCTTAATAGATGATTTACAGTAAGTTAA
Source organism: Dendrophyllia cribrosa (assembly GCA_024195265.1). Lineage (NCBI taxonomy): Eukaryota > Metazoa > Cnidaria > Anthozoa > Scleractinia > Dendrophylliidae > Dendrophyllia > Dendrophyllia cribrosa. Next base: position 25,116,768 of record JAJLRJ010000014.1, on the reverse strand, counting down.
ATGACTCTTTTGTGTTTTCCTTCCCCAGACAAAAACGGCAAGAGAAGGAGGACGCAAAACAGCGGGAACACGATGAAGAACTTGAGCGAGAGCGGCAAGCCAAGATAAAAGCTGAAAAGGAAAAGCGGGCGAAGGAGGAGTGGAAGAAACGACAATTACAAGTGATGGCGCACAGGAAGCTTGAGGAGGAGATGAGAAGAGAACAGGAAAAGATTGAAGCTGAGTTGGAGGCGGCCCGGCTCAGGGAGGAAGAAGACAGAATCAAAGCTATGGAGGAATCTGAGAGAATCGCATTCTTGGAGAAAATGCGTCGAGAAGAAGAAGAGTTAAGAAAACGATTGGAGGAACAAAAGCGAAAAGAAGCAGAAGATAGGCGTGTACGAGAGGAAGAGAGGAAACAGAGGGAGGAAGCGCTAGCATTACTTCGACAAAAGCAGCTTCAAAGACATTTATTCATTGCAGGAATATTAAAAGAAAGTCATTATCTTTCGTTATGTCAGAGACTAACCAAAGCATTTACGTTTTCATATTTTGATCTTCTTCCATGGAATGATTTACATCATTTGGTGCCCACAGCTCATTCTCCAGTCCGTGATCTTCTCCTTTCAGTTAAGGAGAATATTCCTCCCACAATTATGGAAGAAGATGAGTGCATAGAAGAAGTTTAACAAACTGTAAATTAGATATTTATTTTTTAATTCCCCGTTTCAGAACTTATGTAAGAGAAAAATGATAAATTTGTGCACATATAAAGATCGATTCGAAACATATGGTTGCAGTTTGCTTTGATTTTCCAGAGAAAGCTTATTGCTTTTTAACTGCAATGCGCGATGCGTTGAAACGAATTGTAGCATTTGGGTAGGAATTTCACTCGCTCGGCGGTCGATCTGTTAACACCGAAGGCTGCGAAATGTAATGGTCAACTGCCTTACCCATGGGGACAGCATTGGAAGGTAGGGACGGGTGGAGAGTTTAACGCAGGGGGGGGGGGGGGGGGGGGGGGGGGGGGGGGATGGTCGGATTGCGGACTTCAGTTTTGTAAATGTTAAAATAAACCAAGTTTAGTTTTGAAAACGACGAATTAAAAAAAAAACATGTGAGCGTGACACAAATACGCATTGTTTGAAATAGGAGAGAACTGGATGACGTAATGTTTTAAATTTGTTTACTTGTCAATTCTTTGACTGCTCTGTGAAGCTACAAAAAGGTTAGACCGAGTTTTGCAAACGTTAACCTCGGGCTTTTAAGGCTGCTCTCGCATGATGCATTTGAAGCGTTTGTTTTTCTCAGACTACATTTGTAACGGTTCAAAATACACCCAATTTTAAAGCGATGACTAAAAGGACATGTCATAGCGTGACAGCAAACGCGTTGCGACAACAATTTTATTCAGTATAGGTGGTTTGCACGTTACGTCATGGCAGCCATGTTGGTGCACACCTACAAAAGAATTTTAATGAACTTCTTTTGTTATGTGCACCAACATGGCCGCCATGGCCTTTGTCATTTGAGTCCCACAGGACTGAAGGTCACGTGAGTGAAAACCATCTATAGATAATAAGGCTGCGACAGGAGTCATATAAACTGACATTTGATTGGTATTTACCTCCAAAGGCGCAAGCCCAGACCTCAGTAGCATAGATGAACAATGACATGAATAAGGCTCTTAAAGAAAGTGGTAAGCTCTTGTAGGGACTACGTACCCGAAGGAGAGTTGCTGCTTCAAAGTGACGAAATAAATGAAAACAGACTTTCTGATTGCAAATAAGATAAGTTTCTTATATGTGTAAAAACGTCTTGGTGCTATGACGGTTTTGCTAAAGAATCATTTCAGTTAGAGCGTTTCGTATTGACGAGTTGGCTCATTAGCTTCCCACCGGGATACCCTCAAGGGATCTCCGCCGGAATTTCTGCCGAGATCCCCGCGCAATAAAAGTCTCGGGCACCCAGGGTATCCAGACTGCTCGCTGTCCATTTTCAGTCAATCGAGCGGACGAGCTTATCACGAAAACAAGCTCGGTGAGACTGGAGCGAGCGAACGAGCCGAGCGCCCCCTCGGCTCCGTTACTTTCGCTCTCTCGGTCAATCGCCGATCGCGTATTTGCTTGCCCGCTCGACTATCCAGAGAAGGAGAATTTAGTTTTATCGGCTGAGTCGATAACGTAAATTGACCACCGTAAAAAGATTCAAATAGCTGACGTTAAGGCAGGAGCCCTAAATTTATGGCTGACCGCTCACAGCTATTCCTTCTTCCTAAGAACAATCAGAGTCTGGAACTTACAATAAGACAATAGTGATAACAATTCGCCCATTAAACGAGCTCAATAGAAACATCAACAAAGAACAAGATCTGTGAATTTGCAAGTTACCATTTTCTGACAAAGGTCAATTCACGACAGGGGAATCTACACACTGCAGTGAAATGGACAGTAAGCCATGAGCTTGCTTAAACCCTGTGAAACCTTAACAGCTGGGTTCCCCGGCTATAATTCGCCCATTGTGGTTCATTCATTATCATCAATGACCCTTATGCATGTTACGTCACCCCCTGAAAATTCACCCTCAAAGCCAAGACAAAGACAAGACAAAGCCAAGAGGAGAATCATTGAGTTCATCGATTTCATGGGCAAGGGAAAAAACAAATACATTTTTCATGGGAAGAGACTCTCGTGGGCCATTAAAATGATTAGTTCTAGAGCTCATTGATTTCAGGGACCATTAATTTTCCACGAAACTCTTCACAAGGAATTTCATGGCCCATGAATTTCATGAGAAGAGAATTTCATGGCTAATGCATTTCCAATGAAAAATGTAGTGTTAAATTTTATGGTGCATGAATTTAACTGGAAAAGACTTTCATCAGCTATGAAAATGGTTAGTTCTTGAGCCATTGATTTGGTCATTGGCAATTACTTTTCCTCAAAAATTTTCACAAGGAATTTCATAGTTCTTGAATTTATGGGGGTTTTAAGTTCATTGAGCTCATGGGTCATTATTTTTTTTATGAAACTTGCCACAAGAAATTTCATGGGCCATAAATTTTGACACGAAAATAATTTCATGGGCCATGAAAATTGTTGGATTTGAGTTCATAGATTTCATGGGCAATGAAAAACACATGAAATTTAACACCATAAAAGTCCAGGTGTTGAATTTATGTTTTTTTCAATATCATTAAAAACCCATGACATGTAATGTAATGTTCATGGGTTTTTCATGTCCTTGTACACCTCCAAGGTGCGGGATTACAGAAAATTGGAAGATACTAATTTGCATCTCATTGAATAAGAATAGAGCTTATTGTCTCAATGCCTCGTTCTACAAAAGAATTGAAAAGAATAGAACCAATTTTCCGCAATCCCGCACCTCACTCTCGTAAACTAAGTGGAAAATTTTCATGGGCCAGAAATATTGAAATTTTCCATGAATTTTCATGGCATTTTCCTGGTAAAAATCCCACGAATATATCATTAATCTTGATCATGAAATTGCATTCTGTTTCCTGGCTTTAGATTTCTGCAAACCAACAAGCAAATAATGCTGTCTTTCCCCTTGATTATGAGCTGCTCGAGAGTTAAAAAGACTCATTTTCTCACACTTACATGTAAAGTTATTGCACTAAGTTTACAAAATTCAGTAATGCCTTGTAGTTGACAAACCTGGTGATCCGTTGTTTGTGTGTGTGCTAGTTGTAGTTTTATTGATGAAGCCTAAGTTATACCGTTGTACATGCAGACATTGTCTCCTATATTCTTTCTTCGTCCTAAACAGACAACGTTCCTTTTCCAACAACAACAACAACAAAAATATTTATTAGTTAATTAGTATACCATTTATAAGACAGGCCCGCAGGTAGCAAAAGCTAATCTTGGCAGGCCAGTCAAAATAATTACACGATTTTTATATAGAAAACGCTACACACACTATACACTATACCAACAAGAAAAGGAAATACAAGAGCTCTGCGACTACACCTAATTCAAAAAAGGTTGCTTTGGTCATTGGTAATTGGGCGTTGGGAAGCTATTGTTTGGTGGTCACTCAAGCGAAGCATTGCATTGTGTTCCGTATGCCAAATGCCAATTCCCAATTCCCAATTACCAATGACCAACTGCCAAAGCAACCTTTATTGAATTAGGTGTATGTCCGCGGTGTGTATAGAGCGTTTTCACTCACGTGACCTTCAGTCCCCTGAGACTCAAATGACAAAGGCCATGGCAGCCATGTTGGTGTCCCTAACAAAAGAAGTTAATTAAAATTCTTTTGTACGGGAACACCAATATGGCGGCTATGACGTCAAGTGAAAACGCTCTATATAAAGGCAGCCATTTTGTTACGCACACTATTTATTAGCATTCAAAAACTCATTAATAATTCATGAACATATCAGCCAATCACATGACGCAAATCGATCACGTGTATGAGCCTTTATACCTGGTAATCTACGTTCATTATGAAAAGCCTGGTGGCGGCTTTGATTTCAGTCACAGGGGAGTGTGGGGCTGAATGGGCAAACTCGCGTGGCCTTGTGCAAATATGTTGGTGTATTTTTTGCAATTTTGATTTCCAAATCAGTTTCTCGGGCAATTTTTGATAAGCAACAGGTGTATTTTATTCGGAAAGTAGTCGTACTAATTATTCTAGACGGAGAAAAAGTTTTTTTGTGAACTTTTGTACGGTCTAAATGTACGGTGCAGACGATTCACAGCGATTTCTGCAATATATACATAGACAGTTAAATTGAGAACAGAAATTTCACAACAAAGATTATGAGTGAAAAAGTATATATGTAGATAAGTGTACGAAGATGTGACATAGAAACAAACTTCTAACTGTTCCGGCTGTTTAATTCAGTCGACGTTTCGGCCTTCGGCCTTCTTCAGGTGGGACTATTTACAGATAAAATATATTTATTTACAGATAAAATATATATATATATATATATATATATATATATATATATATATATATATATATATATATATATAAAGTGTAGAACTAGATATACGTAAAACAGTGCTCAATACATTAATGTAGAGCGAAGTATATGTTTGTGGAGGAAAGAAACAAATAAACTACGCTTTCATCCCGACAAGCCTGTTTCGTGGTTGCCCACTCATCAGGGATCCCCTGATGAGTGGGCAACCACGAAACAGGCTTGTCGGGATGAAAGCGTAGTTTATTTGTTTCTTTCCTCCACAAACATATATATATATATATATATATATATATATATATATATATATATATATATTAGAGTACATACAGGAGAAAAGCCGTATTCATGCAAGGAATGCGGCAAAAGTTTTGCACGCTCAGGACATTTGCAGAGACACCAACGAACCCATACAGGAACTAAACCTTATTCTTGCAAGGAGTGTGGCATGTGCTTTAGCCACTCAACCACTTTAAAGGCACATCAAAGACTCAGTACACACGGGAGAAAAACCTTTTGCCTGCGAACACTGTGGAAATTGTTTTGTCCAAGCGGGAGGTTTACGGATTCATAGAAGACAACACACTGGTGAAAAACCGTTTAAATGCAAGAAATGTGTTAAGTGTTTTGCTCATGCAGGAGCTTTACGGAACCATACAAGAACGCACACAGGTGAAAAGCCTTTTTTATGGGAATTCTGTGACAAGCGTTTTGCTAGTGCAGAAGGCTTTAAGTAATGATCCGCATAAGAAGGATAGCGCCAACGGCAATGGAATGTCAAACACGATGGAATGTCAAGAATTTTCATTGTTAAAACTAGTGATCTCATTGGCCTAGACTCAAAAACCGCTAAAAAGTTAAGGTTCAAGGTGCATTTTGTCTTCTGCTATTCTGATTGGTTAAGCACGAACATTTCCTAAAATTTATTTGACGCAAATGGATTTTCTTTATTTTTATAATGAAATATAATTATTAACCATCAGTTCCTCCTCTATTCTTGAAATCAAAGATATTCTATGTGGGAAAGAGCCAATGCCGCAGAACAATGAAGTTTGCTATCGTTCTTATGTGGAACAATACTTAATAAAAGAATACTCATTCCTGTTGCAAGCAACATACTTCTTTAATATTCATGGCCGCTTATAGCTTCGTCTTCCAAGACACATACTGATTATATTCGGAAACGAATCGCTCATATTCAGCGACAATCAGATCCCGTTATACTTTGAAATTTAGCAGCCGTATCTTTACCTGCTAAACCAAACAAAACTGGGTGACATTGGTCGTTGAATGCGTTAAAATTAAAGCGTTGGTTTTGTTGATGTAGTCATCATAGTCAACATTTGAAATTCAACCGGAAGTAAAACCTTGTGCGTAGAAGGGTAAAATTTTTTACCTTGTTGCGCATTCATTTTTAAACGGCCAATCAAAAAATTCAAATTTATTTCCGTTACCAGAGCTACACGAGACGCAATTTAAAAAAAACCGTGGAGCTCTGGGGACGAGAATGTAAACGGCCAATCAAAAAATTAAAATTTTGTCCGTTACCAGAGCTACACGAGACGCAATTTAAAAAACCCGTGGAGCTCTGGGGACGAGAATGGAAGACCGGCTACCAAAAAATCTCAAATTTTACTGCACATAAAGCACAGGACAACCAACACGAAATTAGGAGTGCGTTCTTCGAACGCGATAAATTTGCAGACCCTAGCGCTCCGCGCTGCAATTAGGATAAATAAATCGCCAAGCCTTCTTAGCGGGCCAGGAAATCCGGGCGGAGGGGAAGGGGTCAAACAATCTTGCCATCCGTCGGTGGGGGGGGGGGGGGGGGGGGGGGGGGGGGGGGAGGGGGGTATGGATTCTTTCTGGAATAACCCAATGTAATAGAAATCATTCATTGGGAAGTATTAGACTAGTGTGGGTTTGATCGGGAATCAACAAATTAAATATTCGAAGCGAGTACAGAAAAATTGGTAGCTTTAATCAACATGTCTTGAATGATGCAATGTGTGTCACGCAAAATTCGTTGAGGGGGGAGGGGTGCGTGACCCGTTTAAAATAAATCATAAAACTTTCTTACGCAAGCGCATGAGTATAGGCTACCGGTGGCCTCTTGTTTATTTTAACTTATTGTAGTTACATTCTAAAATGGCTAATGGCCAGTGGCTTAAAATAAATGGTTGATGTTGATTCTGCCGTCCTCTTGACACGAGAACATTTAATTTCGATGGTGTCATCTTACATGAGGTGATTTTTGAAAATGGCAGCAACTTCGTACTCATGTAGGGCGGTGTTGTAAACGCGGTATTCATCCAGGATGCCTTTGGTTTTCCAGCCATAAAGGGTCCCAAACTCGAGTGCCTTGGTGTTATCCACGCTACCTTGGACGGCTGAGATGTCCAGGGTGTTTGACTGCTTTTTACCATTTATAAAAACAAACACTTTCATCTGCTGCTCACGATCAAACACAACTGCGTAGTGAACCCATTGTCCAAGAAGCTGCGCCGGTTGAAAACCATCGTCAAACGTAATCACATTCGATACGTGCCTGTTGTCCTTGTCACGTATGCACACATGAAGACCATTTTCTCGGTAACCGTGACCTGTTTCCCATCCGGGTACCCATCCCGGACGGCCTGGGCCGAAATAACAGCCAAACCCTTTTCTAACAGCAAAGGTGGTGAGCGGGTATGTAACATCCAAAGTCTTCGCCCATCCAACAACACTGAAGCTTGAATTTGCAAAGTTCAGGATGGCATTGTGTGGAATTTTAATCTGACCAACAGAGTTAAAGAAGCGACCACGCGAGAACTTGGATAGTTTAGGCACTGCGTCACTAGCCCAGCCGTGATTCTCATAGCCCGATTCATCGGCGACCTCATTTCCAGTTTGCTCGTCCATGCGCCAGTGCCCAATTAAACCAGGTACATGGTTGTTATAGCAACCGTTGAGGGTGTTACATTTGGGAAAATACGGCTTCCACATCCTTTTTGAGCAAACTTGTAAGATAGTGTGTCCACGTTTGACAATAGAGCGAACCATTCCCGTTCTCATCGTGGTGCAACTTTTCTCTTTCAACGGCAGGAAGTCAGGACACTAGAGATTAAAGAACAAAACAAAACCATTTAATACAGTCGAACCTCTTCTTACAGACACCTCTCTAATACGGACAGTTTCCTCCGGGGGGGGGGGGGGGGGGACTCCCTATAATGGGCTATACGGGGATGCTCCGCCCGAAAGGGGTACCTTTTTGAGGCTGGAGGTATATGACAGGGTAGGGATTTCACGAGTTGAAGTATATGAAAGAGTAGGGATTTCACGAAGAATAGGAAAGGGTAGCGAAAACACGAGTTGAAGCATAAAAAGGGTAGGGAAAACCGCCATTTAGGTATTATAAAAACATGTGAAAAGGGCCCTTCAAAATATATCAAACAAACGCACGTTAAGGCTATATGACGGGGTATCATTTTCAATTAAAGGTATATGAAAGGGGTACCATTTTCAATAAAAGGTATATGAAAGGGGTATCTTTTCTGGCAATAACGGTATATGAAAGGGTAAGGGTTTTGGACTTTGGGGCGGAGCATCCCCGTACAAAACTTTGTTGAGTACCCTCCATCCCCCCCGGTTTCCCATGTCCTGTCCAAATTCTCACATTTCTTTAAAAAACCCTCGATAATACGGACCCTCTCAAGTACGGATAACGGACACTAAATGTCGGCCCCAGAGAGCTTATTCATACCAACTTAACCTCTTTTTTTTCGGACACTCCAGTGATCAGGTGATGATAGTTTACGTATACGTATGTAATACAATTTCCTGTTTGTGGTTACAAACAAATATCGCAAGACGTTTTGAGAATTGTACTTACTTTTTTACATGCAGCATTGCGTTGTTCGTTTCGTTTCGAAACAGTGATTTGTGTACACTTTGTACATACATACATATTTAATAATCCTGGCAGTCGAAAGACTATACAGGATATTAAAAAGCGGTCAAAGCGGAAAAAAAGTAAATAGATTACATTATTATATTACCTACAACAACCAACTGAATAAAATAAAATAACATATTACACCACTGCACAATATTGTCTAATAGATGGCAAAGCATTCCTTTGGAAAACAGCAGTCGACTCTGCATTAATGGCAGACATAGGTAGGCTGTTCCACAGTGGAATTGTACGAGGGAAAAAAGAGAACTTATAGGCATTGCCATGGGCTTGTATCTCAGATATAAAATGTAGTTCGCTACTGATAGACAGTGTCTCAATGCTGTATATTAATCAGTTTTTATGCAGTTAAAAGACGAGTGTGGGCCTGTTTTTAATTACTGAACACTTAAAACTGTCAGTAGAGTCTTGAAAGTGACGTCATCGTGGTGACCTCTGTAATACGAACACCTCCCTACTCTGTCCGTACTCTGTCCGTACTCTGTCCGGAGAGGTTCAACTGAATCAAATATATGGCAAATTGAATGGTAATTTGTCTGCAGGCCCAGACACTATTATGCAATCAGCTAGTTAGTCCTTTCCAACACCGTATTAACACTTTAAGCTGTAATATTAATCAGCATCTAATTTCTCCTTGTAATATTAATGCTTAAACAATACTGGTCAGTTGTGAGAAATAACAATATGATTACCCAAGATGTATTATCTTCACATTTTAAAAACTTCTCCCCGAGCCTACGTATAGCCGTACCCACCCCCGAGAAGTTGTTTATAAAAAGAAGTCAGTTGATCCTCACCAGGAGGGACTTGAGGTGAGAAAGAAGTGGCTTTTCGTCTTTTTATCGCTATTGTTGCTATCTCATTCTCTTATCTGCATTTAATCATATATCATTCGTGCTTGCCCCCTTCAGCTTTCGTGTTGCCAAACATGGTTGTGCTCATTCTTTGCCCAGTAAACAGAGCTCAGGCAATTTAGCACTTAGGATAACTTACACAGGGATAAAAGGGAAAAGGCATTAATGACATAAATTGTCTCCAGATCCAATCACTGCAAATCAATCATGCACAAGTTTAAAAGTGAAAACTAAAATCAAAATAACCCCTCTACAAACAGCAACAATAACCTTTTCTTCATGACTGAGGTTTTTACAGGCTTTTTGTTGCAGTTACCAAAGCATCGCGAAACATCAACTGCCTGAGTAAACTTTTTGAAGAAAAAAATCTGCTTTCCCCTCGTAATCCATGTAACCTGTCTACATATATGAATTATACTAAATTTTTCACAAAAGTACGTAAGCTCGGGTTTATCCATGGGTGTTTTCCTATTCTGTATACCCAAACCTACCGTGCAAACATTAGTATTATTGTTTGTAGATGAGCTTGTTGTTGGTGCAATAAAGGAAGTGGTCCTAGGCTTCCCGGTGGCATTTGAGCTTGTTGTTGGTTTCTCAGTAGAGGTTGTCGTGGGAGGCTGGGTTGTTATTGCACTTGGTGCCGGTAAAGTTGCCGAGGCTCCTGATGGACTCTGCTGAGGGATTGGACCTTAAACGAAAACACAAGGGTCGTGACTAGAATGGATACTCCAAAATCAGGTTGGACCACTTCGGACACTTATTGATGTCGACACTTAGAATTTATTTTCAATAAATTTTTAAGTGTAAAAAGGAAATCTAAAATCACTACTCAGGATTGAACCTGTGACCTCAGCTAGGCTTAGACTTACATAGCCTACTGTACCACTGTACCACTGTACCACCTAGCTTCTCCGATTATTTAGGCCTAAATTTAACTATATAAACTGCTAACCCCAACCTCAACTGCAAGCTGACCAGTTACTCCGTTATTTAAGTCTCAATAAGGCGTCCGAAGTGGTCCAACCTGATTTTGGAGTATCCATTCTAGTACCACCAAAACACAAGAGGGTGATACTCTGGCTATTATCACGTGACTTTTCTTTGGCTAAAACCGGTGACGTTTGCAGTGCAAACATATTTTCGCAGACGTAAACCAAGTTTCAAGGATTTTCTTACGTCGTTGAAAATTTAAGAAATTTAAATGGTATGTGTGACAAATCAAATCATTTGATGTGATATACCTAATTCAATAAAGGTTGCTCTGGCAATTGGTCATTGGTAATTGGGCATTCGCATTTGAGCATACGGAACACAATGCAATGCTTTGCTTGAGTGACCGCCAAACAATAGCTTCCCAATGCCCAATTACCAATGACCAAAGCAACCTTTATTGAATTAGGTATATATCAAACATGAGGAAGAGTGTTTCATCAGATATCCAGACATCGCGAAATGGGTTGAAAAACGAGGCGCAGCCAATTTTTTTTAACCCACTTCAAGGTGTTTGGATACCTGATGAAACACTCTTTTGAGTGTTTGATATAGCTTCTCAAACTGATCGTTAAATGCGGAGGAAACGAAGGATTAAAATCGCCAAAATCTATGCAAATGACAGTGATTTCCTTTGTGTTCTCGTCAAGAAATATTAATGAGTTCAAGAAATATTACAACCTACAAGAACCATCACAATAATAACACAACGCTTGCTAAAGTTCTTACAATATGTACTCCCTTCTACTTTGAACAGCACACACGAACTCCTGGCAAAGTTTTGTCGGCGACATTGCACGGCAACTCTTAAGATACGACCAGTGTAGTTCTGGAAAAATGTTGCACCAGTTTTTGCCTAAAAGAGATGATAGAGAAAAGACATGTTTTAGTCAGGTGTATTGAAAACTGTTGAACTGGTTAGTTTTCTTCTGCACTCCGGATGTATGTGCTTGTTCTGACCCAAGTTCTGATACCCAAGCTCTCTATACGTAAAATACTTTAAGGTGTTTCGATACAGTTTTCTGGAGGTGATACCTACATTTTCAATCAGCTTTTAAGCGGTCTTCTCCAAGTCAGACCAACGTGAAATTTTCACAACTAACTGGTTTTGAATTGAGGTTTGGCAAGATGTATTTTATTTTAAAATAGATATTACCATGACGAGAATAAACAAGAAAATCAGTAAAAGTGAAATTTTGCTCGTTTAAGATTTCGCATTAAAAATCCCATATAGACTTCTTAAAATATGGTATATGGCATATATATTTTGCAAGAATAAAGAAATTCTGTAAGTTTGTTTTCAAATAAATCGCAATAACATTTCAAATCTTACTATTTGTATACTGGTAATAAATTGATCGATACATTAATTCCGGTTTTGTCAAATTACTTCAAGATAGTGTCAAAAAGTAGCTTGATGTTATGTTTGCACATCATAAAATTATTATCGACTTTCTGTTTTGCGATCTTGAGAACTACCTTTTTTTCTAGCCTGCGGACAGGCTTCCAGTCGGACGGCGGGGTCATACCACGTTTTGCGCCGTTAAATAGCGCTCCTCCGAGCCAGGAGCCTGTTCGCAGGCTACCTTTTTTTCCTGACATCGCTCCATGTGCAATTTTTGGGTAATTTTCGATTTCAATCCGCTTTTGCAAACATCTGAGGAATGGCTCGATGGAATTTATTAAAACGTCCCCCACGCATGCTTACCGATGTGAAAAATATTGTTTCAAAGTTTCATTGATATTGATTCACTGGAATGCCTTTAAATTTAAAGATGAAGACGACGTACGAACCGGCCGAAAAGTTTGCGTTACGAATTCACTTTTTAAAGTTATGCTCAGTAATAACTTCAAATCTATGCGAAAACTGATTTCGAAGTTTCTTGTTTATCGTCGTCATGGCAATATCGATTTTACCAGAAAATACATCTTGCTAAACTTCAATTTGATACCCGTTTGTACTGAAAATTTCACGTTGATCTGACTTGGAGAAGACCGCTTAAAAGCCAATTGAAAAATGTAGGTGTCACCTCCAGAAAACTGTATCGAAACCCCTTAAAGGGATCGTTTCACGGTTCGGCGCATGTGCACAGATTAAATGCTTTATTCGCCTTCTTATCAATTTTATCGGTTAAAAAGCCACTCACATTTACTTCAATAATCCAAATCCAAATCCAATTGTTTAGTCCAAACAAAGCGAAGGATGATCAAAATTCACAGAAAATTACAACGGATTACACCGACAAAATTAAGTCAACCCTGAATAAAACCTTTGACCCGAACGAAGGATTTATTCTACGCTCTAGTGGCTTTCATGTCGCACATGGGTATGTATAATCATTCATTCAATCAGCTGAATGGCCGCGACATTTTCACGGGCAAATTTCCCGCCAGAGTTATCACCAGTTGGTCTAAACAACGAAATTAAATGAGTTACGTCATAGCTTGCACATACGCCGAACCGTACGCGTGAAACCATTCCTTTAATATCAATGGGTTAAAATGGGGCGAGTGCAGGGATGCTTCTTGAGACATTCTTTCTCATTTATACCTGCATGCGCTGAAAACATATTTTTGGTTAGACAATAAACCATGAACGGAATATCTCAATAATATATATAGATAGGCTTTGCCTAACAGCGGAGCTCTCTGAACGGAAAGCTGATGATAAGCTTAACTAAAATGAAAGGTCGGAAGCACAAGAATTAAGATTGACGACCAGGCTATTTTTCAGTTTTAGCATTAGCCCATTTCCGAGTTGCTCTTAGCCTCCTTTTCAAATCGAGGCCAAGTGCAAAACCATTTATATGGATATAAGTTTTATTTGCATTTGAAACCAAACTCATATCCATATGAATGGTTTTGCACTTGGCCTCTATTTGAAAAGGAGGCTAAGAGCAACTCGGAAATGGGCTATTCTCCACAACAGTAGTGCGAAACCGTCTGCACAGTACATTTAGACCGTACAAAAGCTCACAACTTTTTCTCGGTCTAAAATAACTAGTATGACGAATTTCCGAATAAAATACACCTGTTGCGTATCTTTGCATTAGGCGACGCGAGTGAAGTTAGAACTATAAAATCCAAGTCTTGTTTTGTTTACATAAAATCGCTTTTCAATCTATGTAATGAATGAACAAACACATAAAAATGGACAACACAATCTCCTTTTGAAAAATTTTATTTATTCTCTATAGTTTATGTTTAAAATCAAAACGCGTACCATTTACAGCGCATCGAGGCCGAGCTGTCTTCGATGAAATTCAAGAAGTCAATACGACTGAATTTGAGCACGTTTTATAAACATTTCTCCATAACTAACCAGAACACAAAGAAAAAGTCAATCACAGATTGATATCAACATAAATTTCCATCGAAAAATGCATTTTGTTTACCTTTAAGTCCCTCGACTGCTTAGAAATTCTTTCGCTTTTTCGGTTCTGAAATCCGAAAAAGAAATATCTCCCCGCATTGATAAAAACGTACGAAGTTTCTGGATAAGCAAGATTTTATCCCTTCAAGCTTTATAGCGGCTTCTGAGTATCCCTGTCTTGAGTAGCAAACCGCGAAAAAATGCAGGGAAAAACAAGTTTGCAAACGGTTTTCTCCACTAAACACAACAAAAGTGTTTACTGCAGCTGACGTGACCTCGGCCGTGTAGCCGCGCGGAAAACAAAGCCTCGCTTTGGTTTCAAAATTGTTAAGATCCCGGATGTCTCGTGACGTCATACGCGTATGTTTTGCGAAGTCATACGCGCCGGCAAGGTTCTGAACCCTGCGCGACGTACGGACGGACGCGCCCGCGAAACATTCCGCTAGCCATCACCCTGTAAAAATGACGGGCATGGTTCTATGCCTGGTTCTATGAGTATGGAGCTCCGCTATAATTTTGGGTGCACGGCAAGAGCGCGTTTATGTGCCATTCACTGATATTTCAGATTTGATAATTCTCAAATTAATTAATTATTCTTCTAGTTATAACAAAGGAAATCATAAGCGTGACGGTGGTTTGAAAATCCGATGTTAATTAGAATAGATTTTTTTTATTTGATTCCTTTGTTTTCTCTGTATTTAATGATCAGTTTGAGAAGCTCTATCAAACACTCAAAAGAGTGTTTCATCAGGTTTCCAAACACCTCGAAGTCGGTTAAAAAATCTCGGCGGCGCCAATTTTTTCAGTGTTTGGAATCTTCTCGTGTTTGATATATTAGAGGTCATATTACTTACAGAACCCAAATCAGGGCCTGTTTACATGGAGGGAGGGTGACCCGGGTAGCTGCAGGGTCACCCTCCTAGCCGGGCTACCCTGGGAGGGCCAACTTTTCATACATTTCTTTACAAAGCACACTGAAGTGTTTACATGATAGACAGGGTCACCCGCCTACCCGGGTCACCCTGTCTGCTTGCCAGGGTAACCCTCCTAGGCGGGCTATCTTTTCTGCATGTAAACGGTCACCCCAGGGTCACCCTCCTAGGCGGGCTATCTCTTTTGACTTGAAATAACCCGTGAAAACAAGCAATAAAAACAGCAAACTCGCCGCTATAGCCTTTCTTCAGTGCTGCCATGTTTGTTAATATGTCGTGCTTAATAAAGCGTGCCGTTGCAATAAAAAAAGTCCGCCAAAACATGAGCCCGCCAAAACAATTTAAGAGCCCGCCAAAAAAAAAGATAGCTCACCTATATGATAGCCCGCCCTAATAGTCCGCCCATGTAAAGGCGGGCTATGTGTTAGCCCGGCTGGGAGGGTGACCCTGGTACCCGGGTCACCCTCCCTCCATGTAAACAGGCCCTCAGTTTCCACACTTTCCAGTAAACAATTACCTGACAGCACCTTTTCTTCATTTACTAGATTTGGTAGTAAAAGAACATGATTGGGTTAGTTCCCTGTTGTTTATTGGGAAAGATGGATGTGGAAAGGAGAGTGATATACCGGACGCTAGTGTTGATTGCTTCCATTTATACCACGAACACTCACCCTTATTTGCAGTGGACCTTTTGACCAACCAGGTGTCACCTGTACGCCGTCAATCACGCTTTGCGTTGGTATTTGGTTCCAGGCTCCGTCGCAGCCGATGTACTGCGCATAAAGTGTATTTCCATAGTAAAAGCTACAAGTCTCATTTGCAGTTACATTAACAGCCTTTTGATGAATAGTGGTTGTAGGGAAAAAAGTGAAAGAGCTGTCTGCTTTCTCGTCTGTGAAAAGCAAATCGCAGCCTGTAAAAAACAAAAACAAGAGTAGCTCAATGCAGGAGCCCATAAGCCCGAGCGATCAACTGTAATTAATTCTCGTCACGGCGTTTTTTATACAGACTGGATTATTTTAGATTCCCTTCTCCCGGGAAATTAATTAATATCTTTTCCCACTCAGCATGAGTAATGCGATTATTAGAATAAAAGACCTGTGGGATGACCCCGTTCAATGCGATCGACATTGCGAAAATAAGTTTTCTTACATTTCTGCTCACTGGTAGTTCTCGGTTTTCTGGAGTAAATGCAATTTTCTAACCAAATTATATGAATCCCCCTCCGACGCACGCACACATAAGCACACTAATAGCTAGGTCTATATTGTTCCCATGCCTAGACCCTCAAGTCGCAACATTTCATGTAACGTCATGGAACAATGTTGCACGTAACACTATGCGTCTGTTTTCTGACGGTGATGCGAAGTGTTGGACATGTTGTATGATGTTGAGTGGACATTGCGGCGAAATTGATTGGTTAAAACTTTTAAAATGTAGTTCTCTGAAGTGTGGTTTAATGTTGCATTGGTTTATATGATTAACCAAAGCTTCAATCTTTCATCGTCACGTGCACAACAAAGGTTAATATTCCATACAAATGGGACAAATTGCAGCAGGAACGAGACATGAAGTTTAGAAACAAGAGTTCAGAAATACGAGAAGGGGAATATAGATCCTGAGATACAAAATCGAATGTCGCTGTTCTGTGTTTTTCTTAATTTCATCAGCATAATCATCATCATCATCATTAAACTTTATAGCGGAGTTCGTACGCGGTCGAAAGCCGCGAGAGTGAAGCTCCATTGTCAAAGAAACTGTCCTATAGAAAATGACGTCCAATAAATCCATATGAGTTGGTTTTAGTTGAAAATGTCCTTGAGTAAATCCATGAGTTGGTTTTAACCCGTTCACTCCCAGAGTCAATTATGGAGACATTTTGTGCAGTTCCAATTGCAACTTTAAAGTCTGTCAACAAAATCCAATGATGTGACCATTCAAATGAAACCTCTTCAGCAGTACTTTTGCATGGTACAATTTGTTCTAACTTTTGAGTCTGTTGACGAAATCCTATGGTGTGACCATTCAAATGAAACCTCTTCAGCAGTACTTTTGCATGGTACAATTTGTTCTAACTTTTGAGTCTGTTGACGAAATCCTATGGTGTGACCATTCAAATGAAACCTCGTCAGCAGTACTTTTGCATGGTACCATTTGTTCCAACTTTTGAGTCTGTTGACGAAATCCTATGGTGTGACCATTCAAATGAAACCTCGTCAGCAGTACTTTTGCATGGTGCCATTTGTTCTAACTTTTAAGTATGTTGACGAAATCCTATGGTGTGACCATTCAAATGAACCCTCTTCAGCAGTACTTTTGCATGGTACCATTTGTTCTAACTTTTGAGTCTGTTGATGAAATCCTATGGTGTGACCATTCCAATGAAATCCTTTTCAGCAGTACTTTTGCATGGTACCATTTGTTCTAACTTTTGAGTCTTTTGATGAAATCCTATGGTGTGACCATTCAAATGAAACCTTTTCAGCAGTACTTTTGCATGGTACCATTTGTTCTAACTTTTGAGTCTTTTGATGAAATCCTATGGTGTGACCATTCAAATGAAACCTCTTCAGCAGTACTTTTGCCTGGTACCATTTATTTTCCAATATTTCACAAAATGAAATTTGGGGATTTTTCTTGAATTTTGATATCAGATACTCTTGGGTGTTAAAGGGTTAAAAAATTGACCACTCGCTCACCCGAGTCCCAGTCGATTCTAGTCGCTCGTGGCCTGATGTCACGGCTATATGATAGTTTCATGATATTTTGAAGACGGGTAATTCTCTATTGTGTGGGTGAAAACATACATTACTAGAGTACAAAATGAAAAGAAATAGGCCTAAAGAATATAGCTCGGTGGCGATAAAGTGGGTACTGGAAGACCTTAAAGCGACGAAATCGTCTTTTTAGTACACGAAGACCAAAACTGACTCAAGGACTGAAAAAAATTTTCAGAACCAGCGAACGATATATTTATTCTCTTTGGATTTTTGATGATTGTGGATTTTCATAATTCTTTCTTTGATAGATTCTTCGCAATGTTAAGTATTTGTTTTGTTTTGTAAAAATAAGCTTATGCTGTTTACAAACGGAGCCAATTCGATCAAATTGACACTGAAAAGCCCGACACTCAGGGGAGTGGCAAAACCGTATTGTATTGTAACACCATCTAAACCTTTATAGATCATAAAGCGCAGGAGGAAAGGGGTGATCCGAATTTTTGCAATGTCGTTTATTCTGACTGTTGGCAAATGACGTGTATGTAATTACTCTCAAGTGCCATCCTTATCCTCAGCTTACCCCCAAGTGGCCGCTCTTTAGACCACCAGAAATTAGATTACGTCTATATTGACTCATTTGATATTAAAATATAATAATAATAATAATAAAATTAATAAGTGAAGTTAAGTGAAATTAATTATAAAATAAGATTTTTTAGTTAGCTTTGTTATAATAATAATAATAATAATAATAATAATAATAATATAGCGCAAATATCCAAACAAAATTACGTATTCTTACGCCAAGTCAGAATATATTAATAAATGCCTGATCACCCAACGTTTTCTTCGATTTGATGCGATGATAACACAGCAGAATGCCTTGCTCTAAACGACGGTGTTTGTAATAGCAGTATAGCATCGTTCTAAAATAAGTTCTTATATTGAAGCTTTGAACTCAAAGCTCTGTCTACGCTGGAGATTTTTTGAGCCATTTCAGGCCACGGTCAAACTGCTTTTTACTTATTGATGCTGTGATTATGAAACTTTACCACAATTCGACACAATATAACACTCGCCATTTTCTAAAAAGTTACCGTTTTCAGTATTTTTTTTTGGCAGGAAAATGACGCCACGAATTTGGCGCCAAAAATGATTTCGTAGTATGGGATATCCAATGGCAATTTCTGAAAGCGCTTGCAACAAGGATTTCAAATCACTCAAAAATACCCAGCGTGTGTCCGTTATACCCAGAATAACTGAAACGGAACTTTCGGCCCTTCGTTAATAGGCGAGTACATACTTTTTGGATTCGTTGGAATTAAAATAAAAAAGGCATTATGATAAGAATAAAATGTTGTAATAAGAAAAAAATAGAATGATCTGTATTATCATGAGGTTGTAATGTTTATCAAACCTCAAAGCAATAGCTTTACGTTAACTATAACAATTATTCGTACCTGCTCTCTGACGGGCGATGCTGACTTCAAGGCATGAATTGATCGGTTCATAGAAGGTATATTCGCCGGCGGGTCTTTCACACTGACACCAACAACCTGCGAGCCGAGAAGCATTATATTAACTGCATAAAGGAGTACGCGTAAAGGAACCCGGACACTCGGCGGTATTACTCGGCAGTAGAAAGTCGTCATCGGGATGAAACTTTTCTCGTACGAGCCTCAGCTGCGTCTGCGCGTGCACGGCCAAGCGCGTGCAGGATAGGAGGAACAAAAATGATAAAAACAAAGCCATTACTTTTAGCTTTAATGCTAACATTTGCTAGGAAAACAGTGTAGGTTTTCACTCGCTAAAGTCACACTTGTTGGGAACGCAGTGGGACTTGTCAAGCACCTTTGAAAAGACACGGAAGCTATATTTAAGGCTAAAACAATATCAGTCCATAATTCTGAGCCAATGGTGAACACTTTACTTAACAGTGAAGGAGTGATAAATTGAAAAATATTGGAAAAGCGGACATTGTTAAAATATTTATCTTTCATTGGTTAATATTGGAATAACAGCGTATTAGAAGTTCATCGTTTGAATTAATCATTTCTAAAATAACCAAAGGTTAATATCTATGGACAGTGGTTATTTAGAAATGATTTGTTCAAACGATGAACTTCTAATACACTGTTATTCCAATATTAACCATAATGTTTTAAAGACAATTTTTTAAACACTAAACTAGTGAGCAGTACTCTGCGAACTGTTGTTGCAAAACTTGTTTATTCTCCTACGAGTTTCGTCTAACTGTCGTAGTTTAACAAACAAACACTAAGCGCCTGTATTTAAGACATTACAGCGGCTATTTCGAGAAACACTGACCGCAAAGGTGCGGCCGGATTTACGAAAAAGGAACAGGCGAAGCTGTGAAATATTCCTTGCTCTTAAATTTTATATTTATTTACTGTAACTGTTTACAATATAAAGCAATAAACTAAACTTGAAACTTGATACACCAATATCACGCTAGCATGGCATGAAAATATATTTAATTTAATGGGGAAAAGAGTCCAGTATCAAAATCAGCACATCAATATTAGTAAAACTGTAAAGTTTCGTAAAGATTGCTCGTATACTGACGGAGATACGAGCTTTTGAAACATAGTACTCTGGCCTAATTTTTACAAAGAAATGTATGGGAAAAACATGAAAACGAGGCTGGACGGGCAATCTATGCCCGTCCACCATACATTTCTTTGTAAAAATGCTCAGTTTCAAAATTTCATATCTTAATTCGTCAGTTTTCTAGCAATCTTTACAAAACTTTGTAGTTTTACTAATATCGATATGCTAAATTTGATGCTGGGCTCTTTTTCCAAATAAACTAAATATATTTTTGTGCCATGCTAGCGTGATATTGGCCAATAGGGGCCCCCTATTCCTACAAGGAACTGAAAAAAAAACGAAATGCTGAACAAGCGACCAAACCCCTCACATTGCACCCGTTTCCACCTCGTTGGAACCCAATTTTTTTTAATGGGAGTATAGAAAAAAACATCCAGGAAAGAAATTCGAAAACCGAGGAGGAGCCTGACACTCCAAGACTGGCAGGCAATACGTTGTCACCGACCGCGACAATATTATCATAACCCCTACTCAGTTGAAAGGGCATGTTTATGATGATGTGATGGTACGTAGTCGGATGAAAGACTATCCTGTTGAAGCTACCTTCAAACCTGGCTGGGTGAACTTTTGAACAGTGCACAGTTTGCGCCAATAGGGGAGCAAAGCTTACTTACAAAGCAGTAAATTTATAAGGGGGAGGTATCGGGTATGGTGAAGAGAAAATCGTTTCGTTCCTTGGAGATCTAGCTTGAAGGGGAACCAACTTCACCATTGCACATTTTATAACTGATAACTGGTTCCACATCCTTACATAACTAGTATGTGACGTTAACGAAGGAATCGGCTAACATAAGCAAAGTTAATATAATTATAAAGTGTGGTTATAACAAACGAAAACGCCATGTGATCAAGAACCACAAAATTCCTTTATTTGTCAAAAAGCTTATATTTGCCTCTAACCGTGCCGCTTCATGGAAAAGAAAAATGTTACAACATCGTTGTATAAATATAGAATGTAAACCACGCGTTTGTTAATAAACGGTTAATTCCTTACATCCCGATAACTTGAAACGCAAGAGAGTACACAAAGCTATTCGAGGCTGATTGAGTGTTTGAGGTATCGAGGGTTAACTGTGTAACGAAGTGAATTAACAGGATAAACAGTATTTTGTTTGTGTTAGCGAGAAGTTTCGGGTTACAGTGGCGACGGACGTTATGCAGATTCTTCACGCTTCGATTTAACTTGTACTTAGTGCCCTGTCTTCTTAAATTATTATAAATGGGAACTGGTACTGGTCAGTTTTGGGTTTTGAGCTGTGGGTCACTGTAACTGCTATGGGACTGGGTATCAAAAGATCCTAGGGCCCTTCTTTCCACCCCCCCCCCCCCCTACCAACCTTTGTTCATTAATTTTTGTCCGAAAGAAAATTGGTCTGAAAGTGGATGTATAGTATTGTTGTGGACATGGGTCGAGGACAATATGCAGTGGTGTTCTGTTTATTTTGATTGGGCGAGAGTTTGATTATCAGGAATACAGGTTATATCAGGTAGATCCTTACTCTTAGATCAGCCACTGCATTATACAAGAACAAAATGAGATTATAAAAACTAGAAAAGCAATGTTATTTCTGGTGTTTGAGTAATGGCAATGCGATTAGACAGAAATTGATATTTCTATGGCACAGGACCAGCAGGGGCTGGGTTCGACTGTTACAGTTCATGATGGGTATCATGCTGCCTATAAAGTCATATTTTGTCACGTGGTGAGGCATTCCAGGCCAGCTCCAGTGGCATTGATGTTTTTATTATGATTATTAAGATATTTGTATTTTGTTTTGCTTAGCTTTGCACTTGAAAGCCTCGTAGATGGGCTTTTATTGTTTGGAGCTTGAGCCATGGTTCCTATCCAGATTTCCTCCCTTTTTCCTCACAGGGGTTTTTTCTTGCAGGTTTTTTTCTGGCGCAGTTTATTTTTTGAGCAGTTGCTCAGCTCTGTAAAGTGTAGTGCCAGTTTAGGATATATCTAGTTGTAATTATCGTTTCGAACTTGTGTAGTTCGAACCGGCTGCTGGTGCGAGGTCGCAGTGAACCAAAATAAACCTTATGGATTGCACATGTTTGCTGTGTTGTCAGTGGAGTTGAAATATTATATTTATTAGCCAGCTTACCTTGTAGGCTACAATGTCCAGATACATATTTTTAAGATGTTTAGAATAAGAAGCTCGATATATTTAGAAAAATTCATATATTCAGTAGTTATATTTAGTTGCGCTTTTCTATGTTTCAGACAGTTTCTGTAAAATTGCTTGAATTTAAGGAGTGGGCATTTTTAGTCATTTCATACCTCTCACTATTTCTTACACATCAACAGCCAGCAGCGAATACAAATTTTGCCACGCAAAAATCAGAAAAATAAAATCCGTTTACGCAAATTGCAGTGTTTTAAACCGAGAGTTTTCGTCTGTCTAAAGAAAGACAGAGTATATGATATAAAACTCAGGAAAAATGGCAGAGAATCCCTAAATTGACAAGTGTTTCGTGTCTTTACAAATGTAAAAAGTTCAATTTACCTAGAATCAAAAGAAACTGAACAGACACATGTCTACCTGCGGCGAAAAGTCCGTAAAAGAACTGCAGTAATTTTTAGAAACCTTTACACCGTTATGACACAAATAAACATTTAAGAAAGCGGTAACTGTAGTCGGTGCGGCTTTTAAGTCCAATCCAATCCATCATCAAAAAACTTTCAAACAAGTAAATTATTTTGAAAGTGCTTGATCGCTGTTCAGCTGTTTACAAACTTTCTCGTTTTAACTCCTAAAGTCATGTACTGGTGAGATCTTTTAGCTCTAATCCACTCAAATTAAAGATAAGAAACATTTTGTTTTACAAAGCATCGAGTCCGTATCTTATTCCAGAGCCGAAAAATGCAAGAAATTTTGCTCCTTCATTCGCTTCTTGGCGAGCTGTTAAAATTTTGAATTTTGAACCAGCTTTCATTTAGCTTCACCGAGAAACATTGCGACACAATGCGCTTGGATGGTCGGTGACCCCATTTTTAATACATAGTTTTTATTTTTCAGTTCTCCACAGATGTGAAAAAGTGATAAAAAAACCAATGCAAGAAGTTTAAATTTTTCATTTTTCTACCCGCGCGACATCCAATCTTGCGACTTGCGGCTGTGAGAGTTTGCAAATGCTGTTGTTTAAAGATTACATTTCCTTTAAGGGACGTCACTAGTTGAATGAATTTGCTTAACAGACCTACTCATATAAAATTTGGTATAGAAAATAACGGTCGGAAACGAAGTTGACGAGTCCCCATTTTTATACATTTCTGATACGGTAACTTATTACCCAGCTGTAATAAAAAATCAATCTTCGTCCTTAAATCTTCTGCAGAAACAAAAAAACTGTTCGAGTTAACAAATGTTCGAGTTAATCTACAATGATATAATGCATCCAGAGTTGCGAAATGAATGCATCCAGAGAGCGAAAGTTTAAATTAGCGAGCTTCGTTGAAAATTGGTTATGATTTTTGTTAGAAATTTCAGTAGAAAAATAAAAAAGTCAGAAACAGAAGGAGTCATGAAATAAGTAGGCACAACGTTTAATTTCATGATAATTTAATGGCTGGTGTTGGCCAAAAAAATTAGCAAAAAACAAGTGTTGAAGCAAAATATTAATCAAAAAAGGGAATTCCCAATAAAGGGAGACCAACTTTAATTAAGGTTTTTGAAAATTATAGTGAAGAAGGAGTGTGAGGGTTTTAATAATTTAAAAATCAATTAAAAAAAATACATAGAATAAGCTTTGGTTCATTCGTCAGAAATTACCTTCTCTTATATAAACGCTTTGTAAAATAATTGTCATGTTTTTAGTTACTTCAAGCAGCCCAAGAAGGCAGGTGATTTTTCTTACAGGGTAACCTTTGGCCTCTAAAATTCTTAATCTAAGCTGTCATTTAGGGTGCGTCCAATTGCACGTATTCCGGAATAAGAATACGAGAATGGTCACAAAAATCACGTTTTTCGGGATTTTGGAGCCACTGGAAAACTAAACATCTGCTATTGCCGTATTATAAACATGTTTTGACAGATTTATACCGCAAGTGTTCCTAAACAAACCATTCTAAGAGGCTATTCTGTTATTTTTATTCCGGAATACGGTGAATCGAACGCGTCCTTAAAGAGTCGTTCTTGTTTTATTGTTACTCGGCCCTAAGGAACAAAAAGGAAGCCAACAACAATCTTGTTAACATTTAAGTTTTAGCGGACGGTTCATTGTAAAAGTTAGATTTTTTTAAAAACCTTTATATAAAACAAAAGCTTTTTGAAATTATACAAAACAGTAAAGGTCAGGCAATATAAAGGAAAATCGACGGGAAGACTCATCAGTGTAAACATTTCTGTTCTTTTTTTCTTCCTCTTTGTTATGGAGGTTAGTTTATTTGAAACTTTTCTTTGCCAAATTTTGCCTTCCACACAAAAAAACATATGTTTGTTTTTTCATTCACCAACTACCGAAAAAAGTGACACAATGCGATGGCACTATTACTATTTTATAATTAGCTGCGAGGCACACACACAAAAGGACTCCAGCTTACTAAAAGCCAAAAAAAAAAGAAATTAAAAATTTTACGGCTTAGAGATAAAAAACATTTCATAAACCAAAAGCTTTTTCATATTAAACAAAGCAATAAAGCTCTGGCGCAATAAATGAAAAACAACGGGAAGGCTCAATTATGTGAGACTCATATATATTGGCTCACGTCAGCGTCTACCCAGCATTAGAGCTTTTGAAATCATCGCAACCACTTAATGAAACTTTGAGAAAGCATCTGGATGCTCGACGCTAAGTTAAACTGGTAAGTTAAGACAGAACCCAAGGTACCAGTAACTTTTGTTGCGATTAAATGCCTCAATGCATTTTCCTTCTGCCTCATCGGTCTATTAAGTATAATTCAACACATTGATACACTGCCCAAATATGGTAAAAAAGTTATCGATATACGCTATGTCTACATGACATATATCCAACGATGGTAAATTTCGCATTTTGAAGGAAAATTAAAAAAAAAAAAAAAAAAACAAAAAAAAAAAAAAAACTTTTGAAGGAAAATGAAAATGACCGCTGCCTGCACTTTCGTGTTTTTGGGAGAAAAATGCGTGAACTATTAGATAAAAAAGGGAAAGGAACGATAAAAAGAGAAGAAAAGAAAAGAGAAAAATTATTGATCACATGATTGGACAAAAAAGACGCGAAATTTTCGCGTTGTCGCGGTCGCAGTGCAGTGTTTCTTTGCGAAGGTGAATGAAAGCTGGTTCAAAGTCAACCGCTCGACAAGAAGTGAATGAAGGAGCACAATTTTCGGAAAATGCCTTTAGTAATCACTTCTGGAATATGATTAGGCTTGATACTTCCTCAGAAAAGTTTCTCATCTTTGGTTTAAGCGAATTGACGCCACTACGGCTGTAGGAACTAAAACGAGCAAGTTTGCAAACAACAGCGATTGACTCAGCTCGTACTTCGATGTTTGAAAATTTAGTGCGCTGATGTAAAGGACTAAAAACCACATCAACTTCAGGTAACGATGTTTTAACCGTTTCTTGTATCCTTTAGCTGTGAATTTTTGTAAGACATACTGCGTCCATGCTGCAGTTCTTTTAGACTTTTCGCCGCCATGTTTGGGTAACCGTGTGTTTGTTCAATTTGTTTTGATTCTGAATTGAACTTTTTAAGATACGAAACACTTGTAACTAAGAAATTCTATGCCATTTTACCGTGTTTTTATTTGTGTAATCACTACTCTGTCTCGTTCTTTACGTAGACGAAAGCTCTTCGTAGAAACTCTCAAATTAATTTTAGCTCCGCAAACGTTTTGGCATTCGCTGCTTGTTGTGTAAGAAACGGCGCGAGGTAAAATATTGTTGTAAGCCTTTTACTTAATAAAAGGTTGTATATCTCAATGATTTTTTCCTCGAAACTGTGATTTGTTATCAATCAGTGTGTTAATTATAAAACAGTTATAGTGTTCAAGCTTGCACAATATTGACAAAGGCGCCACTTTCATTCATGAACTGTGTGATGTTGCAAGTTTCGCGCCGTAAAACATATGTAAGCTTTTTTTTCAAATAAAAGGCTTGTCGGCGATATTTTTTCTTCAAACTGTGCTTTGTTATCAATGTGTTGAATTATAAAACTATTATAGCACTCAAGCTTGCGTGATATCGCCCAATTTTAGCCGACTCGGCCTACGGCCGCCTCGTCGGCTAAGTATTAGGCGATATCACGCTGCGCTTTCGCGCTATAATAGTTAATTGTTTGTAGCTAGTTAGTCGAGCGCAAGCGGCATCTACGAGCCGAGATTAGGAGAAAAGTGACAAAGTAATAAGCTTGCGCCCTCGTTCCTCGCGCGCACTGGATCCTTTAACTAAAATAAAAATAAGACAATGCTCGCATTTTAACTTTACCATTACATATCAGACTCTTTGTCTTTAATATCAACGCCAAACTTTGTGTCTTCAATTTCCCACTTAACCTGCGATCAGGCTCTTTTTTAGTTTCACTTGGTGGACCATGCCAGAGAAAACCCATTTTAGTGGAAATATATTCTATGGCATTTGTCAATGATTTTCTGTGCAGAAAGCCTTGTAAATCTATTTCTGACAAATGGGGAAAAACTCGCGCGTGAAATCCAGATCAATGCCTGGAGGTGAATTACAAATACTATCCCGAGTTTGAATAGCCAATCAGAGCGCGCAAGAAACACTATCCACCGGTTTGGTATAACCTCTGTACTGGTAGTTCTAACTTTATAACATAAGTCAGATTGCAGAGAATCTCTCTCAAATTTTCTAATCAACATTTTGTGCTGCCAGATGGTTTCTTCAAAGTGTTAATGAATAATCAATATAATAATCACAGTTTGGAACTTGGATCATTTGAGAATCAGAATCTTAATCTTAATCATGAACGTTGTGTAACAAGAACCTGTACACAGCTTGAACTCGTGGCGTCTTTAACCCACTGTCATTTAAACACCAGTTCATGCATGGTCAGATTGCGCTATCATACTATATCAAACAGTTTCAGTCCAAAATTAAGTTTTACAAATCCACCACTGAAGTGATTACTTTCAGTCTATTACAGTAGTACTACGAGAATTTAGCTTTATCGACTGAGTCGATAAGGTAAGTTGACCACCGTAAAAAGATTCAAATAGCTGACGTTTCGAGCGCTAGCCCCTCGTCGGAGCGACAG
The DNA here is from genome assembly GCA_024195265.1 of Dendrophyllia cribrosa. Lineage (NCBI taxonomy): Eukaryota > Metazoa > Cnidaria > Anthozoa > Scleractinia > Dendrophylliidae > Dendrophyllia > Dendrophyllia cribrosa. Next base: position 25,089,177 of record JAJLRJ010000014.1, on the reverse strand, counting down.
TAGTGCTGTTTTTCTAATTTTGCAAATAGGAACCTGTTTCAAGTTCTTGGCTCAACAGGTTATTATGTAATGGGAATTTAAATGCCAAAACTTCAGCCTACATATTCTTAATCACAACTGAGGTTGTTATACGCGGTTGTTTAATTAAAGCGAAACCAATAGAGGCAAGATAAGTTTTTTGATGATTGTTCACGTGAAAGACATCACACATGTGAATTTCAGATAGCAATACCAAATTAAAGTAATCTTCTCAGAAGTGCTCTTTGTCTTTTTTTCCTATGGTGGGAGGATTCTACGCATCACTCTGCATGTGATGACCACTTCAACTCATAACACAACCATCAAAATGTCAATAAAAAGAGTCAATAAAAATGTCTTACTTCTACCGAGAAAGTGTGGTAATTTACATCCAGATCCAGAATTGTACCCAGTATAATGTTGTTTAATGCTGTCCGTGCTATGTACTCTGAAACAAGCAGAGTTATTTAAATGAAAATCAAAGGCTCCTATGAGCCAACTCGTCAATATAGAACGCTATTTTTAGACTATGTAGTCGTACGGACCAGGGGCCAAGAAGCGGGAGGCACTATAGGGGAGGGAACGAAAAAAATAATGCGCCTGACAGATAAGTATCAGACAAACAAGAAAACAGCAGCTGGATGCAATGACGGAAGTTCCTAGCTGTGAGAGTCAACTAATAAACACAGAATAAACTCAGAGGAACTGAAAACAATTCTAAGGAACTATTATTCCGACAGAAAGAATTACATTCTTAAAAAGACTTAATGGATCTTTATCCATGACCGAAGAAACGCTATCTCACAAGTCATGCCAACAGCACACTTGATAAAGATTCACGGCCTGAGAAAATAACTGATTCTAGCATTTTAACAGCGTATCATTTATATTTCAGCGATTATCATAGATCTTCCAAATTACAAAAACAATTCTAAGCGTGGCATAAATGTGCATTGTACGCGGAAATTAGAAAACTGGATGACGCAATGGGTTAAATTTTTTGTGACTTTCGATAAGCAGCCGTGACACGCGATATAATATAAACACAAAGAGGCATTGTGTAATCTTGTACCGGTTAAAGCTACGCGACGAACATCGTTTCCTATCGCAAAATGCATCTCACAACGACGACTATTCTTCTTGACTGTGCAGTTTACAAATAAGCGTATTCAGTTTAAAAATAAGTGTGCGGGTTCCCTATGATTGGTCTAATCATTTTGTTGTTTCACAGAGCAGCCAAAGAATTGACGAGTAAACAAATTTAAAACATTACGTCACCCAGTTCTTAATGTTTATTTGTCTCACGCTAAGAATTTTTTTTTAATTTACACGGTTTCCGAAATAGAATTTGTTAATTTGACCTTTTAACAAATGACAACGAAACTTCACACATTACCGTGCTGTAGCGTTCTTCTAAGTCTTGAAAAATCCATTTAAAGTCTTTCAGAGTTCGAAACATTATGCACTGGTCATTGGAATTACTAACAAAAGTTTACAGTTGAGTGAATGGTACAACTCGCTTCATGCTTCGCGTATTCACGAGTTAAAACCTAGCTAGAATTGTAAAGGAAAAACTATTTATCAAGTATTACTGGTTAATTTTGGAGCAAATTGTCAACCTGATTTCAATCCAACGAGCAATATGCAAATATTGAGGTTCGTCAAGTTATGGAGAAATCAAATAGTTCGAGTTAATAAGACACCAAACATTTCAGCATGTCTTATCTTGCTGCTTAAAAATGGGAATATACCGTACAGAGATTGAAAGAAATTGACTGCACAAAATGCTGAGCGATTTTGAATGCTCGGCTGGCCACTACTCGATGACATTCAAATAACAATAACCGACACTTCAAACCTCGATCGGTAAACAAATGGCAAGTTATATAAAATACAAAACTTCAGAACAAAAATCCCACAGCAATAAGCGGCGAACACAATGTCAAACGGTCATATCCATCTATGAACGCTTTGCATTGTCTTGAAAAACTTGTACGCTGTAATTCTTTCTTCTGATTCTCAAGTCAACACACGGAGAGGTTTTGCCGCCATCAAGAGAGAGAGAGAGAGAGATCACGAGGTTGCGCGTCAACCAATCAGTACAGTGAAACTAAAATATGCGTACATAAATTTGCATGCGCTAATGTGACACAAAAATAGAGAAAATTCAGAGGGCAAACCTAAACTCGTCGGCTACGCCACAAGTAGTTATGTTTTCAGTGGAGGACCATTGCCTTAACACCAACCTGAAAAAAAGCATAATTAGGTTCAAAATCGCAGTCACAGTAGTTTGGTACACGTACTGACCACGTTAAATAAAGGATTGATTGATTGATTGGTACACCGTATTCTTCAGATTACAATGGCATTGATCTTATGGCATTGCACAGAAGTGGATTTAACTAAGGCTAATTAAAAACCAGCACAATGTCGTTGTGATTAATTAATTAATTTATTTAAATATATTTTATTAACCAAAATCACAACGTTACATTTACTTCAGCAAACAGTGGCATAGCCCACGAACCAAAAAATCACTATTTACAACTTTCAACTAGCTTAACAAAAACCAGTCAGTGGAAAAAGAAACTTTCCACGTTTATACAGTCATGTAAACAAAAGCGCACACGTACACACACACCACACACATGTACACGCGAAAAAGGTTTATTGGTCAAGAGCTCTTATCCCAAGAACATCACTTTTAAACGTGATAGACATAACTTTTAACCTAAGAATTTTCAATTTTATATTTCAGAGTAATTTTTCGGGTAAATTCTTGTAGAAAAAGAGATTTCTCATCCAGTTTAGTGATATACTTGATGAACAGAAGGGTGAAATTTAGCCTTCTCGTAAGTTCTTCAGTTTTGATGTTTCTAAGAATTCCAAACAAAATTTCCTTTTCGCTTTGAGAAAAATTACTGTTATAAGTATTATTATAAGTATTATTAAACCACTCTAGAGTGTTCCCAATGAAAGTCTTGGTGAAGGAGCAGTCTTTAAAGGTATGTTTTGTAGAGTCTTCTTCACCACAATCACTATCAGATTTGATGCGAAATTTTCAAAGTTCTTTTCTGGTAACAACTATCCGATAGATAAATTTAAAATGAAATTCTCTTAATTTCTGTTCTCGACATAGTTTCGGTATGAAATTAAAACACTGAGACAACTCGTTATCGTTCAGTAAACGATTTACGAAGGAGCGTAGATTTTAACCCTTGGTGAAGGAGACGTGATGAATGTCGGCGAAGTCTATGTATAAAAGGAGCGAAGAACTTTTTCACATTCGTCATATCATAAAGGGTCCTCTATTTTGTCTCATTCGTCGTCAGACAGTTTAGGGATGTTGACATTAACAATAAAATGTTGGAAATCATGTTCTGGATCAGTGATGTTGGAGCTATATAGATTTTTGTAAAAGGTCTCAATAGCTAGCAGAATTTCTTTTTCATCGGTCATTGTTTCCCCATCTTCTGATTCTAGTTCAAACACTGTTTTCCAATTATAATTTCGTTTTTCCAAAGTAAAGAAATACTTTTTGGGTTTTTCTCCGTTTTCAACCCAACGACATTTAGATCTAAACATAGCAGCCTTGATCTTGCGATCATAAATTGCTAAGAGTTCATGTTTAAGTTCTTATTCTTATATTTCATCTCCCCATTCATTTTTCCAAATAATTTCATCGTTAACCAAGGAGTATGTTTCTTGCCAAAAAAAAAAATAAAAATGCGTTTTTAAGTCTCTAAGATATGAGAAGATCCTTCTACGCTTATAAATATCCCTTAATCCACGGACATTTAGTGAAATAATGGTGCAAAGAGCTTTGACCGACATAGCTGCGATAATAATACGATTTGAAACAAAAGAAAAAGAAAATAGATAAATAAAAACAGATCACGATATGCAACAATAACGAAAGTTATTTGTTAAAAGATGAATTTAACCCAAGTTTTCCTTCCACCTCCCCATTGTCTCAAAATTCTCCCCTGATAAGCACGAATTATATGCTGTTTAAACGGAAAATATAAGTTGTGTGTGTTTTAGGGTCTTATAAATAACAAATTGGAATTTCATAGTTGTCAATTACAAATTTTTAAGATCGTCTTCACTGAAGATCCTTCTGGGTTCTCCATGAGGGGAAGTTTTCACAAATATCTTACCATCTATAGACAGAAGCTATGGACTAAACGGTCTCTCTTCATCTTGTTTGCCTAACACAGCTAACATCATGTTTGCATAACATAGGCGCCTATGCACGGACACATGAGCATTCCGAAATAGCGTTTTCAGTCCTGTTCTTGCATTATACAGTTTTGCTTTGTCCTTATAGTTGACAAATGTGACAATTATGGCGTTATTACTGTTCTTTCTTTTAATTCGATGGGGTATTTCGATGCTGCTTTCATCTATATGGACTCTCAGCGCGTTTGCGACCGTTAAGACCGCTTCTTCTGTAGACTCACATGCTTCTGTAGGAATCCCGTGAATTTCTAAACTGTTTTTTTTTCTCGTATATTGTTCAAGGCTGTCAAGGCTATCCCATAAATTGATGGTTTCTTCTTCTTGTTCCTTGATCTTTGTTTTGGAAGCGTCAAGTTCTGATCTCAGTAGCTGGTTTGTTTCACACGTTTTGAATAAAGATTCTTGAGTCGTTTTAACTTCGCGGTCCTTCGCTCTTAGGGATGCTCTAAGCTCTTGAAGTTCAGTTTTAACTTGCCCATTTTCAGACAAAATCTTTGCGATTGTAACCTGAATGCTGTCAAGTATTTGCTTTAATCATCCAGACTTTTGTTTGATTCTTCAATTGACGATATCAGCGAGTCTGTTGATTCCCGCCATCGTATTCGTTTGTTTCTGCCATCGAGGGTGGTTTTACCGACTCAGGCGAGCTTCTATATAGAGCTTCTATATTTTACCTTTCTCGGAATTTGACATATCCGCCTGAGCAGATAACGGGAAGGTCAGAAGCATCTCCGAATTTAGCTGCTGTCCGCCAAGATGCTCACCCCCAAATAATTATGATTATAGTTATAACAATATGAGCGTGATTTTAAAATAAACAATGCACCATAGCGTTTATGATTTCTATCAGTATTGTTTACTCAAGCCTTGAAATATTTCAGTTAGATCTCCCTTCTGCTTGTCTATTTAAAACAAAGTGTTTTGGGTAGGTGAAGTAAAATCCGCGAGAATATCAGAATAGGAAATCCTGCCACACGAGAACCAGGCTGGCTTAGTCAGGAACGAGAAAGTCTTTTTCCAGTCCTTTTCAATTGTCAGTAGCATGAAAAAGGGCCATGTTCTCCATTGGCGTACGGGAAAAATTTTGTCGGGGGGGGGGGGGGGGGGGGGTAAACATAGTTTACCCGAATGAAACTCGTGACGTCATGTTCATTCGTCATGATGATGATGATTCTAGCACTCGCTGACATTTTACTTTTCTAACACTGTGAGCGATCCGAGAATGAGCTTCAACATAGTCTGAGTCAAATTCGCTCTCGCATTCTTCGCACTTCACACGGAACCGATAAGATCTTTTACGAGACTTCGATAGACCAGATACCAACCACACATAATGTCCTAATAAGCAAGATGGTAGCCAAATGTTATACTTAGTTTCAGTTCAGTCCTGTGCGATCTGCATGCATTTTTTTTTCAGTACCACAACGAAATTTTGTCGTTCCATACCTACTCTCACCTTTAGCATATGCTATTAATAGAGCTATCACATGAATGACAAGATCGATTTAGTTTAGAGCTCGGTAAAAAAGTTAGTGAGTCATGTGAGTTACGGGATAAAAACAATATATTAAGACAATGAATCACAAGATAATTTTAGCCCTTCCCCCCGTAAGCCTATGGTGTTAGCGCAGCCACGCTGCTGTTACTATCTTCTTTAGCATGGTTCTCAAGCCTACCACTGAAAACCTTATTTTCATACTTAGTATTATCCGCTTCTGCACCGATGGTAATCTGCGATCAGGTCCAATTTTAGCAGCGCTCCTATTTCCTGTTATGTGGTTTATGTGGTCGTTTCGTATTTCCCGCGGGTTACACCGAAGGCAGTCTTTTTAAACTGAAACGACTTTAGGCTAACTCACGCACAATGGAAAAAACCCATTCGGTAGCTCCTGTTTACAGATATGCCGCGCATAACAACTTGCTTTGAAGAGACTATGCATCTCTTTGGACTTGAAGTTAGAGTTGAAGTACTTGTAAGAAATAAATGAAGTTCTGCACAAACCAGCAACTCGTAAGGAATGCCACCCTCAGACACAACGGCACAACTGCGATACTGCAGTCTGATGATCGATATCACCAACATTGAGACCATACTTTTCCAGATTGAACTACGTTAGGGTGATCGCGTCTCCAGTATGTGGGATGATCGCCTACCAAAGATCGGCCTGTATGGTGAACTCTCCACTGGTAAGAAACACAGAGGAACACTGAGGAAGCCCTTCAAAGACTTACTAAAGAAGTCCCTCCCACTCTGCAACACTGACCACCGTCAGTTTGAAACCCTAGCTGCAGATCGTGATACATGGAGACAAACAACGCCATAGAAGAGCAAGTGCCAAAGAAGAAAAAACCCAACTCCGGCGTTCACCATCCACCAGACTTTCGATTGCAGTCGCCGTGGTAAATATTCTCTATCACGGATGGACAGTCACCAGCGTGCCTTCATCAGACGTGGACAACAACAACGGCCTTCTTACACTTTCGTTCAAGAAGCCAAGTCAAAACAGTAGAACGAAGTCTTCCACTTTTCCGGACAGTGCGAGTTTTGCTTTCCTCTTCTATCTAAAAAAGTTTATGATTACAAAAGAGTTACATTTAGGAGTCTTTTGAATGGTAGAAAATAAACAAATCCAAATGAAAATGTCGAAACATGTGCTCTTGTATTTTTACATGTAGGTTTGATAATGTTCATTCAGTAATGTTTGGTGTTCTCGTCTTTTTATACAGAAATGACATATTTTCAGTGAAAGGTGAAAATGATCAACGTTACAATCATGGACAAAAATTTCTTTTGCACGATGACAATGCTTTCATTATTATTCGTGTTAATGTGGCGGAACATGGAAGGTGTCCTTGCGTCACAAGGTGAGCAAATATATAGTTCAGCTCTTTTGGACAAAATGATCACGTGGTCATATATTACTTCAATTTCTCTTAAGACTGCAAGTGTTTATTTTCACGCTAATTGAACATGTATTACCGAGAAAACGTTATACAGGTTTAAAAGATGTGTTATACGCAGTAAAAATGACATTATCGTTAATCGTTACAGAGTTTTAACTGTTAAAAAATGTTTTTTTTTTTCTTAATTAGCTTCACCCGTGGTAACATTACTGGATCCAGGTCCTGTTGTGCGTGCATTACCAGGCCTCAGATTTTCATGTTCAGCCAATGGACAGCCTCCCATATACACCGCTCTGATGAGGAACTCTACAGTGTTGGTAAACACAACCGACACTGCAAGCATAAAGATATACGAAGAAGGAAACTACAGCTGTGTGGCCACTAGCATTAATGGGAAAGACGCAAAAGAATTTTCAGTTATATTTATTGGTAAGACTTTGATCTAAACGCCAAGTTACAAAATATACCATTAATCAAAATTCGAATTGCATTTGCTCCTGAAATGGGTTATTCGTTTTCAAAGTTATCACGATAAGTCATTGTCAGGGTATGATTACCTGATATGATGAACATGTATTTCTTGCAACACTGTATACTGTAGTACTGTAACACATCAAATGAGATCCCACATGCATATGTCGGACCTGTTTCTACCACTCATTATACATTGGTTGGAGTTCAAACGACACCAAAAACGTTTAAATTGGAACGTAGCATACTCTCCCCATAATGTTGACAGAAAAAAAAAACACTGTTGGGGAATTCACCGTATTTGGTAATTATTTCATATATTTCTTTGGAACATTTAAACCGTCTCAAAATGATTACTACAAGCCATACAAGTCAGAGCATGCGATATTTAAGAAGCTTTAGGCAAATACCTTATGGGACTAAAAAACCCTCTCAACTAATAGAATGATATCACATCGGCCATAAATTTGACCAAAAGAAGCAGAATGCTGGATTATGTAAGGCAATTGTTGCGGAAGAAACAACCATGTGCTTTCCGAAATTCTGGTACAATAGCACTTTGGTTACTTATTGAGGATTAATGTTTACTCTGTTTTCCCCCGGAAGAGTATTTTTTTCATATATCAATTGAAGTCAAGTATACTATGTTTAATCTTTGATAATAGTTATTATTTGATTTATTTCCTGTTTAGATTGCGGGATGAAAGGTTGTTCGGGACGGTCAAGTTACAGTCGAAAAAATTATTTTCAATGCTGGGATAGAGATGGAATAGCACTTGTCAATTTCAGTCAATGCGCTCCATCGATCACTGAATACCTGTAAGGTTGCCTTTTCATATTACTTGCGGAGGAATCTCATTAAAGTGAAAGTTTTTAATTCAATCTCTCGACATCTAAAAAAGTCATTACAGTAGAATCACTCTTCTTGATCCTTTGATTACTTGTCAGGTTCAGCCATATTTCTGTAACGTCGAGTTCGATCCTTCCTGCACCCCCTCCTTCTCCCCTCTCTACCTTCTCGTCCTCCTCCTACTCCCCCTCCTTTTTCCACCTTCTCCTCCTCCTCCCCTCCCTTCTTCTCCCCTCCTCCTTCCTCCACCTTCTCGTCCTTATCCTCCTCCCTCCTTCTCTTCTTCCTCCACCAACATAATTCAATTTTTTTCAGTTATCTCTCACTACAGTGTAAAAGACTGCAACTTATATCATTGAATAAAAGGTCAACACAATAAATTTGAGGTGGTGGTGGAGAATGTATAGATGATTTGCTCGCTGCCAAGCGGCTGTTCAGCAAATGTGGCAAGTGTCTTAAGTTTGCCGACGATGCTTGTTTCTCAAAATGTACTCGGTACTGATTTAAAGTGAAATGGAAAAAAGATTAGTCGAAACTATTTTCATGAGCAGTCTTTGTGTACTTGCAACAAAAGCTGTCGATATTTTAATGGTAATCTTTAAAATCCCGTTCAAATTTAGGGATAACAAAAAGGAATTGGAATTTTCGTTTCAATTCTTACAAACACTGGTCTCGTGGGACGTTGATTAACTGTAAATTTAATTTACTTTCTCCTGCCGAAACTTAACTAACCTCACACGCGTTAAATATGGATTCTAGTCATAATAAATTGTGTCAATATAGCAGTGTTAATTTTTAGGCAATTCTTTTTTTTCACAGCGCACTCAATTCGAACAAAATCAAGGTTCTCCCCGACAGAGTTTTTGCATACTTGCCAAGTCTATTGGAGCTGTAAGTAAATAAAGAAACGAAACTTAATTAAACATTACACTGTTAGCAAAACCACACTCATTGAATTGCTTTCTATAGTGTATTTAACTCAAGTATACCTTAGTATAACCCTCGGCAACACATCAACACGGCTCCAACAACTTTTTATCATTAGCTCAATTACAGTACAAATACAACCTTAACGTCTGCCCATTGAAATACAACGGACTTTTGTCAGCTCTGAAATCCCTTTGGAACACGGGTAAAAACAACTGTGTTAATACAGACAATAGTATATATGAAAACTTCGCGGCAAAATTAGCTAAATGCCATCGTGCAAGTAAACTCGTTTATTATATACTAAGCTACTCTCCATAAAGATTATGTCTCCAATCCGTAACCATGAGAAATGGCTCGGGGATTGCAACTTGAATTCTATGGACTTAATTAACTGGCCAGAAGCTTACCAACTTGCCGATAAATACACTAAAAGTGCCAGAATCCTTGAATTTCAATACAAACTGTTACATAGACGAATAGCAACCAATGACTTTCTTGCAAAAATTGGAATTAAAGAAAACCCAAATTGCTCCTTTTGTACTGAGGAGCCTGAGAAATTACTTCATCTCTTTTGGTCTTGTCCCAATGTGGCCTCCTTCTGGCATAATTTAACTGCAATTCTGACTTTACATAATATTACTCCAGAACATCATACAATAGATATGCTTGTCGCGCTTGGTTTAAAGCCAGACTCGTCCAAAAATCATCCACAGATCAATTTTTGCTGCCTTTTAGCAAGAAATTATATATGGATTAGCAAAAGAAAAAGAATTGTGCCTAATGTAAAAGGTTTTCAGCATTATCTTAAATCGATTTATGACATTGAGATTAACTCAGGAAGCACGTGCACTCTACCATCAAAGTGGAAATTTTTGAGTACAGTATTAAAGTAAATTATTCTCTTCTACTATATACATGTTTATACCTCAATTATCTGTACATATCCCCCTGCCTGACCGATGTACAACTGCTCCACATTTTTATTGTAAGTAAGTAATGTAGATGTATTGTAAGTAAGTTATATAGATGTTAGTTGGCCGGAACTTTCCCTATGCAACTATTTGGAAGAGTTCACCAATGAATTGAAAGAGAAACTTCCACGAAGTATACATATTTCGTAAGGTAAGTTGGGCAAGGCCTTTGATCGGAAGCATGGTGATGACGTCATCCAAATGACAGGTATGGCATGCGCTTGCTGATTGGTCCATTCCGGTAACATGGTTACCAACTGAACCGCTGCCCCTTACGACTAGTAACTCTTATGTCCGTAGCAACAGCTTTGGCATTAATGCCTTGCTCACTCTTTTAATGTGTCCTTTCGCTCGCGCACACTAGTACAGAGTACACCTGTGCCCGAGGCGAACGAAATTTCAAAACGAGCGAAATGTACCTAGAAATTTCGAATATCCCACAGATCCGTGAACCTTCGCAAGAAGTGGAATCAATAGTCTCGAAATTTCGACGAACCTTCGTCGAAACTGTAACGGAAAGGAAGCAATGGCTTCTGAGAAAGTTCGTCGAAATTTCGTTTCGAGCAAAATGTGGTTAATTTTAATAAAAAAGTCCCGAAAAAAGCATAACTTTTGCACCGTAAAACGGAAAATAAGAAAGTTGCAAAAGATAACATTAGACGTTTGCAATTTAGAAAGCATTAGAAGCTTGCTAAAGGGAATATTTCCATTTTTTTTGGAACTGAAAAGTGACACATCAAGATTGCCACAGTGCCATCCCAAAAAGCGTAAAGTTGTAACATTAATTTTCGTTATTCCTGATACCTTTTAGAAAATTGTCTGAAAATGCTATTGAAATTCTACCTGAGGACGTGTTTGCTAAGCTGATGAAACTGATACGACTGTAAGTAAAAATAAGTATTCTAAAAAAATGAAGCGCTTATGTGAATATTTTCAATAATATAAGTTTAATTATGACTCGTAAAAACGACTGAAGTTGTCAATCAGTCAATCTTATGGCTGACAAATACAGCCTGAATGGGTCAATATAGCAGTGTTTACTTTTTAGACAATTCTTTTTTTTTTCACAGCTTACTTAATTCGAACAAAATCAAGGTTCTTCCCGACAGAGTTTTTGCATACTTGCCAAGTCTATTAGAGCTGTAAGTAAATAAAGAAATATATATACAAACGAAACTGAATCAAACATCGCGCTATTAGCAAAACGACACTCATTGAATTGCTTTCTATAGTGTATTTAACGCAAGTATACCTTATCATAACCCATGACAACACAACGCTACTCTATGATTGGTTAAATCCAATACCGACGTGCACCTAGTTGGCCGGAATTTTCCCTATGCAACTATTTGGAAGAGTTCACCAATGAAATAAAAGAGAAATTTCCATGAAGTATGTATATTTGGTAAATAAGTTGTGTAAGGCTTTTGATCGAAGGGTTTGTCCGGGTATTTTGGTCTAGAAAACGATCGCATTCTTCTGAAAAGTAGGACCAGTTGTAAGTTTTCTCGTCAGCCATAAGATCGAACAAGAACTTGAGTTGCGTGGGTCTAAGTCACCGATTTTGAACCAACAGTGTGTTGTTTACAAATTTGAATGTGAACTATTTTCATCAACAGCCTTTTTATACTTGCTCTAAGCTACTGATTGTGAACCAACAGTGTGTTGTTTCCAAATTTGAATGTGACCTGTGTGATACGGGTTATGTTGGATTCACACGCCGGCACTTACATCAAGGCGTCGAAGAACATAAATATTCATCGTCCTCCATTGGCAAGCATTTTCGTGACTGTCGAACTGCTAAAGATCTCAGCGAGCATTTTACCGTTTTAAAGAAGTGTAAAAAATTTTGTTTGAAATGATTCTTATCAAGGAACTGAGACCTAGTCTCAATGTACAATCTGATTCAATTGGTGCTAAGGTTTTTACTTAATTGTCATTTTTTTGCATTACTTTCATTGTTATTTTATATTTTACACCTGTTAGCATGTTTTTACAGCTATTGTATATATAAATATTTAAAACAGGAAAAAGACTACACTTGTATCCCTACAAGCCTTGTAGGGATACAAGTGTAGTCTTTTTCCTGTTTTAAATATTTATCACGCTCTACTTTATGTATTGAGCACTCTACTACGGAAAAGTCGAAACACAAATTTATTATATATATATATATATATATATATATATATATATATATATATATATATATAATAAATAAACACAAAGTAAAAACCTTAAAAATTTTTAAGGTTTTCACTTTGTGTTTATTTATTCTTTATTTGACTGGTTTTAGTTCATTTGTGTTATTTATATATATATATATATATATATATATATATATATATATATATATATATTTAAAACAGGAAAAAGACTACACTTGTATCCCTACAAGCCTGTTTCGTGATTGCTCACTCTTCAGGGGATTTTATTAAAGAATAAACATAACCATCGCTTATATACAAAATTTGAATGCTTGGATGTTTAGTTGTTACATAGCAACGCTTTGTTACGGTGACGGCAAGAGGATACAAGTTCGTTACGTTTATTAAGTGATGATAGGTCGGGGCGGCAAATGATTAAGAATTTTTTCTTAAGACAGAGATTACATCTTTTGCTTGAGCTGCTATATGAGGAGCTATTAAAAATTGCACGCCATGAGATAGAATGTTCGATGTTGTTGTCTTTAAGTGACCAGATGTGCTTGCTAAGTTCGGTGGAGTTTCTGTGTTTTGCGTGACGAAAAGATGAAGTATGGTTTCTATATCTTGCCTTGAAGTCGTTTTCCGTAAGTCCGATGTATGATTGAGAAGTGTTGTTGTCGGTTCGCGTGACGTTAGCTTGATAGATGACAGATGATTGAAGGCAGTTTCCGTTTAGAGGGCATAAGCTCTTTTGACGGCAGTTGCATGATTTGGTGTGAGTAGTGTTATATGCGGTATTATCAGTGACTTTGGATGAATTTAGAACACGTTTGTTGTCATTGTCAATAATTTGTTTGGTGTTATTCATGCAGCTGTAACTGATCTTGACGGTGTTTCGATTGAAGATTTTACTGAGTTTGTTGTCTTTAGGAAAGTGTTTGTCTACTAAGGCAAGGAATCTGTGACCGATGTTTGTGCTGACGTTTTTGCTGAACGGGGGGTTATACCAAAGGATGTTGTTACGTTGTCTGTTTCTGCGATTAGGGGTCGTGATCGGTTCGTAGTGTACAGTGTAGCTGTATCCACTTTCGTCTAGTGCTTTTTGGTATGGTGCCGTCACCGTAACAAAGCGTTGCTATGTAACAACTAAACATCCAAGCATTCAAATTTTGTATATAAGCGATATATATAAATAATATAATAAATTTGTGTTTCGACTTTTCCGTAGTAGAGTGCTCAATACATAAAGTAGAGCGTGATAAATGATTTAAAACAGGAAAAAGACTACACTTGTATCCCTACAAGCCTGTTTCGTGATTGCTCACTCTTCAGGGGATTTTATTAAAGAATAAACATAACCATCGCTTATATACAAAATTTGAATGCTTGGATGTTTAGTTGTTACATAGCAACGCTTTGTTACGGTGACGGCACCATACCAAAAAGCACTAGACGAAAGTGGATACAGCTACACTCTACACTACGAACCGATCACGACCCCTAATCGCAGAAACAGACAACGTAACAACATCCTTTGGTATAACCCCCGGTTCAGCAAAAACGTCAGCACAAACATCGGTCACAGATTCCTTGCCTTAGTAGACAAACACTTTCCTAAAGACAACAAACTCAGTAAAATCTTCAATCGAAACACCGTCAAGATCAGTTACAGCTGCATGAATAACACCAAACAAATTATTGACAATGACAACAAACGTGTTCTAAATTCATCCAAAGTCACTGATAATACCGCATATAACACTACTCATACCAAATCATGCAACTGCCGTCAAAAGAGCTTATGCCCTCTAAACGGAAACTGCCTTCAATCATCTGTCATCTATCAAGCTAACGTCACGCGAACCGACAACAACACTTCTCAATCATACATCGGACTTACGGAAAACGACTTCAAGGCAAGATATAGAAACCATACTTCATCTTTTCGTCACGCAAAACACAGAAACTCCACCGAACTTAGCAAGCACATCTGGTCACTTAAAGACAACAACATCGAACATTCTATCTCATGGCGTGTAATTTTTAATAGCTCCTCATATAGCAGCTCAAGCAAAAGATGTAATCTCTGTCTTAAGGAAAAATTCTTAATCATTTGCCGCCCCGACCTATCATCACTTAATAAACGTAACGAACTTGTATCCTCTTGCGGTCACCGTAACAAAGCGTTGCTATGTAACAACTAAACATCCAAGCATTCAAATTTTGTATATAAGCGATGGTTATGTTTATTCTTTAATAAAATCCCCTGAAGAGTGAGCAATCACGAAACAGGCTTGTAGGGATACAAGTGTAGTCTTTTTCCTTTTTTAAATATTTATCACGCTCTACTTTTTGTATTGAGCACTCTACTACGGAAAAGTCGAAACACAAATTTATATATATATATATATATATAAACTGAAGAAATGTTTGAAAGAAAATTTGCCCTGAGTGGGATTTGAACCCACGTCCTCCTGCATACAAGTTAGGCGTGATAACCACTACACCAAATCTGGTCAACCATGCTGGCGACATGGCAATCGAAGAGGTGATTTATGTGATTCCGGACGTGGGCCTCCCGGGATTTTTTCTTTCAAGGCGACAGGGTAGGGGAAGTCATTTCGCCGGTTAAAGAACTTTATGTGTTTGCTACCTTCTGCGTATAACCTTTTCTCTACCTTCTAAAAACATGACAAATATTTCCTCGTGTACGCGCGTGATTCAGAAGTAACACATTTGACATGTTATTTTGAAAACACTAGGTATGATCTGACGATTGAATCTCCCAACAGAGAATTTGGCGCAAAACAGTTCTGCAAATGGCGCTGTAACTGTTATTGGCTTACTAAAACGTACTTATTAAAAAAAAAGAATTTAATCATTAAAATGATTTTAATGATTTTAACCATTTAGAATATAGCGAGTGATTTCCAAAAGTTCATATTTCACAAAATTGCCTCATATCCAGCAGGAAATGACCTAAAGAAGGAGATGAGCATAGCGCTGAGTATCTAAGACTGTTGTCTTTTAAACAAATCCGTGTCTGTAAATTTCATAACTTGTCAATTCCTCTACATTAAAGTGCCCATAACATTTGAACGAAATCAAAAGATAAAAATCGGAGACATCAAGCCATGAGTAGTAAGAAAGTGGTCAGTTGTCATGCTGAATCAGGATCTACTTTACTGAAGACAAAATGTTTGCTTTCAGTTTTTCACGGTTACAGAAGGAATGGACATTAATTTATTTACGTGCCAGGTGGTTGAATAGGCAATCATCGGCACGCAAAAGTCATCCACCATTTCTATATATGCTAATTAATTATGTTCAGCAGTATTATAAGACATCATACAAATATAATTTTAAGAAAATTCGATTATTTATATCGTTGCTACCCTTTTTATGTCCCACTTCCTTTGCCATTTCTAAACCCATCGTGAATGCCAAACTACTTTTTCATGATTTTGTTTCATTCTCGCAGATATTTGAATGATAATGCTATTACACATCTACCCAACAATGTATTTACAAACTTGAAAAGTTTAGAAGTACTGTAAGTCAAAAGTACTTAACAACGGAATCTTTACCTAGAAGCTGGAAACATAAGTTACGTACGTGTTAATTTCCCATATATCTACAGTACTCAGCGCCACAATGTTCTTTTAATATGACTTCATATCACACAGTACTTTTAATATGACTTCATATCACACAGTATTGCAATTAAAAGGAGGGTGCAACCGATGATCGCAACACTGATCCGATCATGATAATTTTAATCCATGGCATCATTCCTTGCACACATTAAATAAGTATATAAACATATAAATAAAACAACTTTTTTTCTTGACAGTAATAGAATACATTGTCCTTACATTCGAAAATTTGCTGGTAGTTCCGCGGACGTTAGTAAATTGCAGAAGCGGAATTAACAGCCTTGAAATGTCGACGAACCTTCGTCGAAATTGCGAAGAACAGGAAGACATTTCTCCTAACATTTCGACGAAAGCCCGTCAAAATTTCCTTTCGGCCAAAATCTGGATAATTTCCGTCGAAACCTCCCGAAAATAGCGAATTTCATCGAAATTCTTTTGCATTACTTTTATATAGCACTGTAAAATCGAAAATAAGAGAAAACCAAAAAATAACAGAACGTTAGACGTTTGCAATATAGAGAGTATTAGAAGATTGCTAAAGGGAACTTTACTGATGGTTGCTAAAGGTAACATTTGCTTTTTGGACCTGATTCAATGCTAGATTGCCACAATGCTATCCTAAAAATAGGTAACGTGGTAACGTTTGCGTTATTCTTGATACTTCTTAGAGATTTGAAATCAAATGCTATTGCATTTTTACCTGAGGATGTGTTTCCTAAGCTGAACAAACTATCACGACTGTAAGTGAAAATAAGTATTCTAAAAATATGAAGCGTTTATGTAAATGTTTTCAGCAACATGAGTTTAATTACCTCTAAAGACTCGTAAAAACGACTGAAGTCGTCAATTAATAGTCATGCATTTAATTATATTATTGTAACATACTCGATTAAATCCCTCCTTTCAGATAAACTATTTATCGCCCCTGTCTTGATCCTTAAAAGGAATAAATTGAATTTTGTTGTTCAACATAGTCATACTTTTAGGTTTCGTTTTGGTTTTCTTTCTGCTAACTTTTTTGCTAGAAGCAAGAAGTCTCATATCTTTGGCGTGCTTACAACCGCTTTTAATTCCCAAGCGTATTTGGCGTTTATCACAAATTTTGGCGATTTGCTGAATCTTCAGGATAGAAACTTGTCATTCCCAACATCTCGAATAAAAGCTTTTTCAGATTTTCATTTTGCTGAGAAGGAGGAGCAAAACCAAACCTTCACCAAAAATTATACCAGCGAAATTATCTGGGAATAAAGACTGAGATCTTACCAGCTTAATCATGGAGCAGTTCTTTCAGTTGAGACTGAACACCCCTATCAATCAAGCTTTCAAACCCTTGATTGGTTCACGGACAAGGGAAGAAGCCATCAAAGTGCTCTCTGAACATTCTGGCAAGGTCGCCGCCTGAAAATAATATTATGATTTGTGAAATGAATGTGACAACAAAATTGGTGAAGGTAAGAGGCACTTATTATCAATATAATATAGGCCAAATAAGAAACTGCCTTCGAGAAAACACGCGTAAGTGGCGGGCGATATTGAATTTGACGGGCTGCAAACGCATTTACGGCCCTGTCTCTGTTAAACATTTTTTTCTTATTAAATGAATTTGTACGATTTGGCCTTGTGTATTGATAATAATGATAATCACATGACTTTTGTCGGGCATATAGTTTATTTGTGTCCCTCGTAGCATCATTTGCACCCTCGCTCCGCTCGGGCGCAAATGATGCTACTCGGGCCACAAATAAACTATATGCCCTCCAAAAGTCATGTGATTGTCCTATTGGCATGGCTTGTAGTTATTTGTGTCGTCACGCAACGCTCCTACCCCTCTAACGGCTGCTTAAACCTGGACCGTATCCCTTTACCTTTTTGTTTCAAAAGCGGCAGACATCAATGCATGTCTTTGCGCGTAAGACTTCTGGTTTTGCCATACATCCCTGGTGATCTCAGTGATTCCAGAGTCAATGGTCAATTGTGGCTTCTAGATCATGCTAGCAATAGATGAAATTTGTATTTTTTGAAAACCTTCAAGTGATTATTCGTGGGCCTGCTAAGTCTGAGAACTGAAAGAATGTTTCAATACATGGGAATGTAATATACCGAACTTCATTCATTCGAACTGCGTGATAAAGTAGGCTTAAAAAATATATTTTGCGTCCTGTAATTTTTCAAATAACACCTCCATCTCAGAAATGTTTTGAAAAAAAAAAATGGAAGAAAAAAATAGCAAGAGTATCGCGATCGAGCCAGTTGACACATAAAACTAAGAAATCCATTTAGAGACAAAAAAATATCGCAGTCGGACTGAATGACTTGGAATATAAACAACAAGAATGCAGGCAAGTTTTACGGCGTTGCATGAATAATTGTGTGTGTGCCGTTGCACGATACTTGCATTATTTAATCGAAGTCATTTCGCCGATTAAAGGACTCCATGTGCCTGCTACCTTCTACGTATAACTTTTCTCTACTTTCTAAAAACATGACAAAATAATTCCTCGTGTACGCGCGTGATTCAGAAGCAACAAAGTACAGACACATTTGACATGTTACTATGTCGTAGCGTGGGGCCATGAAGGTTCGATTTTCCAGCGGTTTCGTACGCCCGCGTTCCTTCGGGAGGAGGATTTCCCTCAAACGGCTGAAAATCGAGCCTAGGGGCCACGTGGATCACTGATAAAACACCAGGTGTGATTGGACGATTGAATCTCCCGACAGAGAATATGGCGCGAAACATTTTTATTAATGGCACTGTAACTATGATTGGCTAAAATCTCGAAAGCAACGCCAGGAAACTATATATTTTCTAAAAGCTTAATAATTGAAGATTACAAAAACGTATTTATTTAAAAAAATGATTTATGATTTTAATGATTTTAATCGCTTAGAATATAGCGAGTAATTTCCAAAAGTACATATTTCCCAAAATTGCCTTCTACCCAACAGGAAATGATCTAAAGAAGGAGATGAGTATCGCGCTGGGTACCTAAGACCTTTGTCTAAAATTCCGTGTCTAGAAATTTCATAACTCGTCTGGTCCGTTATCTTCATTCAAAAGACATCAATTCCTCTACATTTAAGTGCCCATAAAAAATCCACTATTTCTATATATGCTAATCAAACATTTTCAACAGTATTATAAGAGCTCATAAAACTATAATTTTGAGAAAATTCGATTATTTCATATTGTGGCTACCATTTTTCATATTCCACTTTTTTTGACATTTCTAAACCCATCGAGAATGTCAAACTACTTTTTATGTTTGTTTTTTCATTCTCGCAGATATTTGACTGATAATGCTATCACACATCTACCCAACAATGTATTTTCAAACTTGAAAAGTTTAGAAGTACTGTAAGTCAAAAGTACAACGGAAGTTTCACCTAGATCACAAGCTAGAAACATAAGTTACATGTTAATTTCCCATATACTGTATCTACAGTACTCAGCGCCACGACGGTCCGGCTTTTAATATGACTTCATAGGACACAGCATTGGAAATAAAAGGAGGGAGGGTCAATAATTCCACAAGTTATAATTATAATTATAATTCCACAATTTATAATTTATAATTTATAATTTATAATTTATAATTTACAATTTACAATTTACAATTTGCAATTTACAATTTACAATTTACAATTTATAATTTATAATTTATAATTTATAATTTATAATTTATAATTTATAATTTATAATTTATAATTTATAATTTATAATTTATAATTTATAATTTATAATTTATAATTGCTCATGATATCACTGATGATTTACACGATTAACTACAATTTGTCTATGACTGAATTTTTTATGTGCGAGATGTTCAGAGAAAGGTCCAACTGACGATCGCAACATCTGATCATGATAAATATAATCCATGGCATCATTCCTCGCACACATTAAATAAATACATATATAAACAAATAATTTAAAAACTTTCATTACTGACACTTATAGAATACATTGTCCTTACATTGGAAAATTTGCTGTTTGTTCCGAGGTTCATGAAGTAAATTGCAGAGTATTACTTGCGTCTTATTAGACTGTAATTAACATCAAAAAAC
Source organism: Dendrophyllia cribrosa (assembly GCA_024195265.1). NCBI lineage: Eukaryota > Metazoa > Cnidaria > Anthozoa > Scleractinia > Dendrophylliidae > Dendrophyllia > Dendrophyllia cribrosa. The sequence goes on along the minus strand of JAJLRJ010000014.1, from coordinate 25,068,923 downwards.
ACCAAAGTTACCAAAAAACATCCATAAGGAATAAAAAAAATCCACCCAAAAATACTATCTTATCCTCCATTCGCATGTTTCATCTTTAAATTCCAACCTCTAACATGTAAACGACCACGTGTTTACCAGCCGGCGCCTGCTCTGTGAATTGATAAACTTGTGTAAAAAGTTAACGATTACAATTTTCGCCATAGTATTTATCTCTGAGCCACGCCTGGTAATGTAATTTTTTTAATTTCACTTGGAAAATAAACAAATTACTTAACTTCCTCATGATGTGTTTGCTAAGCTGACAAATCTGGACTATTTTCTAAAAGCTTAGAAATTAAAGATTGCAAAAACGTATATATATATATATATATATATATATATATATATATATATACTCTAACACAAGAGAAAACACTTTTTTCTTAAAACACCTATATTTCGGCAGCGTACAGCTGCCTTCATCAGGGTGAATGGCTGACAAGGCGTTACACGCGATAAAAACCGTTACAACCGTTATATGTGCGCGCTAATCAAAAAGATTTTTAAACTGCGCGCGCTACAACAGCTAAATACAAATGCTGGTAAAACTGCTATTTTTGCGCGCGAAGTCCCCGATTTTGGCTATAATAAAATCGCTCTCATTCAGACCGTGGGGTCTGAGTGTCTTCAGTTTGTAAGCCCATTGACCCTCCTTATCCGTCAGATTTTCCGTTCTGTCCACTCTGTCTATTAACTGAACTGACATATCCTCCAGACCCCCATGACCCGCACTAAAAAAATGCCTGTACAAGATCTCATCGTCTAGCCTCTCTTCGGGCATCATTCTACCTTGCAAATTCAGTCGACTACGGTGGTTGTTAAATCTGAGTCGAAATTTGGTCGAAGTCGAACCCACATATTGCTTGCCACATGTTTTACAAGTAAGCAGATAAACCACATTCGTGCTATTACAGTTCAAACTGTAATTTATGGTGTATGACTTGCCCGTGTTCGTACTCTCGAAAGTGTCCCCCATCTTGAGAAGCTTGTCCTTCCTACATATCCTGCAGTTCTTCGAGGCACATTGCTTGTTCCCGCTATCCCTGATTGTAATTTCTTGTTTAACTTTAGCGTGCACTAAATAGTCTTTAAGACTCTTGGGCCGACGAAAAGCCACCATCGGCTGTTCCTTGATTGCTTTCTTGCATCTCTCTGACGCATGTAGCACGGGGTGCTACATGCGTCCTGAGAGATCTGCACCCCTGATCTCTGATCACGTCCTGACCCCTGCACCCCCTACATGCATCCTGAGAGATCTGCACCCCGTGCTACATGCGTCAGAGAGATGCAAGAAAGCAATCAAGGAACAGCCGATGGTGGCTTTTCGTCGGCCCAAGAGTCTTAAAGACTATTTAGTGCACGCTAAAGTTAAACAAGAAATTACAATCAGGGATAGCGGGAACAAGCAATGTGCCTCGAAGAACTGCAGGATATGTAGGAAGGACAAGCTTCTCAAGATGGGGGACACTTTCGAGAGTACGAACACGGGCAAGTCATACACCATAAATTACAGTTTGAACTGTAATAGCACGAATGTGGTTTATCTGCTTACTTGTAAAACATGTGGCAAGCAATATGTGGGTTCGACTTCGACCAAATTTCGACTCAGATTTAACAACCACCGTAGTCGACTGAATTTGCATGGTAGAATGACGCTCGAAGAGAGGCTAGACGATGAGATCTTGTACAGGCATTTTTTTAGTGCGGGTCATGGGGGTCTGGAGGATATGTCAGTTCAGTTAATAGACAGAGTGGACAGAACGGAAAATCTGACGGATAAGGAGGGTCAATGGGCTTACAAACTGAAGACACTCAGACCCCACGGTCTGAATGAGAGCGATTTTTTTTATAGCCAAAATCGGGGACTTCGCGCGCAAAAATAGCAGTTTTACCAGCATTTGTATTTAGCTGTTGTAGCGCGCGCAGTTTAAAAATCTTTTTGATTAGCGCGCACATATAACGGTTGTAACGGTTTTTATCGCGTGTAACGCCTTGTCAGCCATTCACCCTGATGAAGGCAGCTGTACGCTGCCGAAATATAGGTGTTTTAAGAAAAAAGTGTTTTCTCTTGTGTTAGAGTATAATTTACCGAGAAATTTCCAATCGTGGAACTTTTTTACATGCTTGTGCTAAGTTATATATATATATATATATATATGTATGAAAAAAAAAAAAGGATTTTAATCATTACCGTTTTTAATCGTTTAGAATATAGCGAGTATTTTCCAAAAGAACATATTTCATAAAATTGCCTTATATCCATCAGGAAATAATCTAAAGAAGAAGAAGAGCATCGCGCCGGGTATCTAAATCCATGTCTGGAAATTTCATAACCCGTTTGGTTTGTTTTCCGCATATAGATAAATTTTCAACTTCGAAAGATATCATTTCCTCTGAATTTACGTGCCCATAACATTTAAACGAAATCAAAAGATAAAAATCGGAGACATATCAAGCCATGAGTGGAAAGAAAGTGGTCAGTTGTCATGCTGAATGGATCTACTTTATTGTCGACAAATGTTTGCTGTCACTTTTTCACGACTGCAGAAGGAATGGGCATTAATTTATTTGCGTGCCAAGCGGTCGAATAGGTAATCATAGCATGTAAAAAAGTCCGCCATTTCTATATATGCTAATTAATATTTTTCAACGGTTTTTAAGACATCATAAAAGTATAATTTTAATGAAATTCGATTACTTCATTTCGTGGCTACCCGTTTTCTATTCCACTTCTTTTGCTATTCCAAACCCATCGTAAATGCCAAACTACATTTTTATGATTTTTTTTTTCATTCTTGCAGATATTTGAATGATAATGCTATTAAACATCTATCCAACAAAATATTTTTAAACTTAAAAAGTTTAACAGAACTGTAAGTCAATAGTACAACGGAATCTTTACCTAGATCACCAGCTGGAAACATAAGTTACATGTTAATTTCCCATACATGTACAAGACTCAGCGCCACGTTCCACCTCAATCGATGTTTATTTAGGGTAATTATACTACAAATTTTGATTTTGTGAAGGATTTCCTGTAATATTTTAAACACGAGGAAGAGTGTTTCATCAGGATATCCAAACACCAAGAAAAGGGTTGAAAAGCCGATTTTTTAACCCACTTCAAGGTGTTTGGATACCTGATGAAACTGACCATTATATACGGAGAAAATGAAGGAATAACCTCGCCAAAATCTATGCAAAAACCTCCTTCACGGTAGTAATTTGCTTTGTGTTCTCGTCATGAATTAGTAATGAGTTTTAGAACATTATATCTCTGATGATTTAAACGATTAACTAGGATTTGTCTACAACTGAATTTTTATGTTCTAGATGTCCAGTGAGAATTCTAACTGATGATCGTAACATCTGATCATGATAAATTTCATCCATGGCATTATTCCTCGCACACATTAAATAAATAAATATATTAACAAATAAATAAAACAATTTTTATTCTTGACGGTAAAATAAATAGAATACATTGACCTTACATTCGAAAATTTTCTGGTAGTTCCGAGGTTAGTAAATTGCAGAGCATCCCTTGCGCCTTATCAGAGTGTAATTACTCATGCGTGTAGTGGCGTGAGTAAAGGTTTGCTTTCCGTTTTTATCTCGTTAATGCGCGCAAGCGCAAACGAGATGTAGTGTATGGGTATAGATATAGAAATGATAAATAATGGCACCAAAGGATATGATTCACGGGTTTCAAGAAGGGTGTCGCACACCACCACTAAAATTTTTGGGGAGTACCCCCGGACTTATTGTTAATTTCCCCAGGGTATTGGCATGTCATGATTTTATTAACCTTTCATATCTCACGTTACCGATCAAGCAAAGGAAAACGCATGGAAACGTTCAAATGCGTTTTTAAGTGGACCTGTCACGTTTGTTGTGGTAAAGAAGTAAGGGCCTTTCCGCACTAGCGAAAAAACTGTTTATTTAGACAAATTTTCTGTCATCATCAACGCTTTACACATGTGGTTGGTTTGTCGCGACTTTCCAAATTTTGTTCGAGACGGGTTGATCTTCAAAGGCACCATCGATAAAATTTGTCGCAGGTAAAAAGTGACAAAATCGATTAAATAAAGAAATTTGTGTTTTTCTTGTCAATCATTTGTCGTAAACTAGCGCTTCCATTAGTAGCGTATATTGTAGGCCAAATTGCGATCATTTTGATATTTTAGCGTCCGGAAAAACAGACTTTCATTGTAATATTAAGGAGACTTTGCTTATTCAAGAACTACAGCTTTCTTTAAATGTTAACTTCAGCAGTTAGAAGCTGTTGCTTTATTACTTGTATCTTTTAAGACTGACAGTCCGTACTATTAAATTACCGCTAAGATTGTTTTTTATCAATCTTGGTTCCAGACCCTTATTTTCAATTATATAAACAGTTTTCAAACACTGTCACGGTTACTTTTGAAAATGTATGTTTCTAAGAATACGGAACGTCAACTTTTTTTTTATAAAAATGCGTTGGTTTACCATGTTTATCACCGCTGTTTGCGTTTTATTTTTAATCAAGTTACGATCGCCTAAGAACAAGAGTTTAATAAAAAACAAACTAGTCCAGTTAGCCAATCTCACCCACTTTCACCCGATATTGCACCACGCACACCAGCCGAAACGTACTAAATTAACAATCCACGCTATCAAAACAAAACCAAAGTAATCAAACCCTTATTAACCATGAAAACACTTCACACGCACCTCCAAAAAGCTACTACACCTTAAGACATTAGCTCTTACGTCTTTAGAATGTTCAGTTATGCCGTCATTTGTTTGCTAACTCAAAAAATAAAAACGCTACAGTTCCTTTGTCTTTGTTTAAAGATAACTGCTTTCCCCTTAATTTGCTCTTCAAATTAACCTTACCTTGTTTCGCATTAACGAGATGCGCTTAGAGCCCTTTAATCCTTCGTGTCACGATTGTTATTTAACGTCCGGTTACTTGGCTTCCTTGTGGTACAGCCTTCATTTATAAAACATCCAAGCAACAGCGTGGTTTGCAGGAACGATGACTGAATGAAAGAAGTAACTCTTTTCCATGTCGGACATCTTCTTATCTTGTTTGCTTTCAGATATATAGCTTCTTTTCAAAATATACGATGAATGTTTGTTACGCATGCGCATAAAATTCGTTTTGCGATATATTGGGCCAACTGCTGTGGAAGTCTTTCTGTGAATGTAAACGTTGTTCCTATTTTATAGTAAAGAACTTGAGGCCAATCAGTTAGATTGTTTTTCTTTAGAATATTTTAGAAGCTCATGGTTAAAAATGACAAATTAACATTGGCATGCAGGAGCCCACATGGGCTCCTGACATTAGCTTTTATATTTATCTGGTACGGTCTTTGGGCTAAAAGGGGTTTCTTGGGAATTTCTATTGTATTTTTACTAAAAATATACCATAAAAGTTGGTTACACATGCGCATGAATGTAGGCTACTTGGAGCCTCTTGTTAGCAACAAAAACAAAACACCAATGTTAACCAAAAAACATCCATAAGGGAATAAAAAAACTCCATCCAAAAATCTCATCTCATCACCCACTCGCATGTTTCATCTTTATATTCCAACCTCTAACATGTAAACGACGACGCGTTTTTCAGCCTACTCTGTGAATCGATAAACATTTGTTAAAAGTTAACGGTTACAATTTTCTCTATAGTATTTATCTCAGCGCCACGCCTTGTAACTTAATTATTTTTTTATTCATGTATTTGTTATTATTTTCTAGTGACTTGGAAAATAACCAAATTACTGAAGTACCTCATGATGTGTTTGCTAAGCTGACAAATCTGGAACTGCTGTACGTTATAAGCAACAAGAATGTACAACTAGGCTACATTTCTAAACAATTTAAAACAATGAATTAATTAAAAGTGTTGATTTTAGACACTTGATGCAAGATGCAGAATATATAAATTCAAGGATTACTCTCGTTATAAACACATAATCTTCCAAGAAAATCAGTCTTTTAAGAAAGATGAGAGTTATCAAAACTCTTTCAGAATGCTTTCAAATTGCCAATTACGCATTAACTTATTAAATAACAGAAACGGGTGAGTAAAGTTTAGCATTCAGTTTAAAATAATTATACTACGAAACCGAGCGGAATATCGCCTGATGTGATATAACATTAACCCGTGGACGTACAAGGGGAAGGGGGGAGGAGGGGGGGGGGGGGGGGGGGGGGGGGGGGGGGAAAGGGGGGGGGGGGAGGGGGAAGGTGGATGCAACGCCCATAAGGTTTTTCTCCGATTTTTAAAGAGCATTTATCGTGAACTCATGCCGTCTTCAGTAGCTGTTCATTTATCCTTCTGACACATTTTGGTAAAGATTAGCGACAATCGGTTGCTATGGTAACGAGATCTCATGTCATAAGTAGCATGAGGTCAAACCATTTTTTAGTAAAATACGTATTTTTCACCTTTTTTCGGTGAATAACATATAAAAAGCTACCTAAAGCAGCAAAATGTTTAGTTGTATGATACTTTACAACTTAAGCAAAATATATTTGTAATTTTCGCATTTTCCCGATAAATTTGAATTTTTAGTAAAATCCAAAATGGTGATCATCTTGGCGGCCATTTTGGATGACGTCACGGACCCACAGCAGCGTCATAACCCATAATGTATACTTCATCTTGCAGAGCACATTACTTACTATCTATTAGAGATAAAATAATTCGGAAATGTTGTAACACCGCAAAAATTCAAGGGAGGGGTTGAAACCACCCTCTCCCTTTGTGTCACGGTGAGGGTTATAAGTTGGCGTGTACATGAACGTCCGAGGGTTAGACAGTATCCTTGTTTTATTATCACATAAAAAATAATGCAGATGATTTGCTTTTAAAAGGCTTGCTACAATAGTTTACCGCGCGTCAATGGTAACATAACAGGCTGAATAATAGTCTGCGTGTAGATGTCTCCCATTTCCATGGCTTCGCGCGGAAAAAGACGTATGCGTTGATGCTGTTGCTAATCGTGTTCCACTATCCTGCTGTAAGACTTGAGTTCTTCCCAAGACAGTCCGACGGAAATTTGCATGATCGTCCGTGTCATTTGAGGTCTTTTATGATATAATATATAGAATCGCTCCAACAGCTTGAACATTGTTTGGACCAAAATAAAACAGGATGCTTTTGGTCAACTCCATGTTACATGGTTCCTTTGTTATATGCACGAGCATTTTGTATTAAAGGAAATTGTTTGTCATAGAAAACAAATTGTATGCTTTTGATGTAATAGATCTCCTAAGCTAGTAACTGATGGAATGCCTAATTAGCTGCTTAAAGAATACGCTGATATTCTCGCACATCATGTTTGCTCAGTGCTAAAAAAGCACACGCAACGAACCGAAACTTCCATCGTTATGGAAGGTCGCAGACGTCTATCCATTTCCAAAACAGAAACCTGTCACTGACGTTAACAAACATTTGAGACCAATGTCATTGACTTCAGGTCTTTTTAACGTTGTGGTGTTGTTTCATCATCTGTTGGCTCACTTGTCTTAGAACCTCTTGTTCCAGACCAGTTTGGTGCCATCCCTAATTTATCCACTGCGCTTGTGCTGATGTCTATAATTCATCAGTGGGATCAAACCATAGACTCCACTGGTTGTGCGACGAGAGTCTTGCTTTTCGACTAATATCAACCCAAGTTACTTGTGGGTAAGATCTATACTGAAGCTAATCCATCCCTCGTGGCGTTTCACGCTTGGTTGCTGACTTCTTACAGCCAGGGTGCAACGTGTAAAGCTTGCCAGGAGCTGCTTCTTGGTGTGGGGTCACGTGTCAGCAGGGGTTTCCCTGGATGCTAAGCTTGGCCCATGGCTATTCCGTTTAATGATAAACTATCGCAGAGTCCCAAGCACGTAGGAATACGTGGACGATATAACAATCGCCGAGGTTGTACCAAGAGGAGACTGCAGCCCAGAGTGCAAGACGCCGTATGTGAAGTTGAGCGGTGGGTGCTGGAAAACAAGCTGCAACTGAATGCCGATAAGTGTAAAGAACTCATTATTAACTAAAAGCATTTGAGCCCGTTCTAGTTAATAAAAAGGAACTCGCTGTTATACATTATGCTAAGATGTTAGGTGTAACAAACTTGAACAATTTACATATTAATTAAAAATCCAACAAAAGACTGTTCTTTTTAGTATTACACAAACGGGCTAAGGTTCCAAGTACGGTTTCATGACAGACCGTTTTTATTTGCATTTCTTGCCGTTTATCTCGTATCTGATTGGCAGCCTCAGTTACAATTGACATAGAATCAAAAGTATTTACGGTTTGTGCAGCCTCACAGTAAACCAAATATTCACGTTGTTGACGCCTTGAAAGTTGAAGCAGAGAAGCAAACGGTAAATGTAAAAAATTGCAGGAAATCACTATGAGGTAGAAATGTCCGGTGTTTGCGTTTTAAGTAGACATGGTATTTAATCTCTTTAATTCCAAAATTCACTCGTCCTACGAACTTGCTCAATTTTGGTTGAATTTGGAGATTTTACACCACAGATAATAGAATAACCTATATTTTAGTCACATAACAGTTTTCTATCCGTTTTGCAAGGAACGTAATCGAGAGATTAATCAGGGAGTTCTTCGTATATCCTATATATTTATAAACAGGTAACATTTTTTTTCTTTTTGCAGGAATCAGCATAACATTATAAGAAATCTTAATGCCGCGGGAGTATTTTTTACTGTTTCTAACAGTTTCTAACTGTTTCTAACAGTTTTCTATTCGTTTTGCAGGGATCTCAAGTATAACAATATTACAAACCTACCCGAGGGGGGATTTTCTACCACTACCTCTTTAAAATATCTGTACGTTAAATGATAATCTTGTACAACATATAAATACGTTTGTATCAACTTTATTTGCTCTTTCTATAAAGAGATACACACGAGTAAAAGAAGTAACAAAGACTAAATTTAGAAAGGATAGAAAACGTAGATATTGTTTGAGATAATGCAAAGCTGGGTATATTTCTTGAGTTCTTGATACTTTTATATGACTGTAAGTTTTATTTCGATTCTAAAAATGATCGTAAACTTCGAGAAGACTTTTCATATTTCACCATGATTTAACCATGATCGAAGTGTATCGTTTATGTCCCTTTTTAATATTTGTTTTAACTTATCAGGTGATCACAAAACCATCAAATTACCATAGAGTACCGGAAATGGTCAAGAAAAGTTAACATGAGAATTACCAAAAGGAAAACTAAATTTTAAATTCATTTTGTTTGTCTGTTAAAGAATAACTTTTGTGACATTCATTCGTTAATCACTGAAAGATTAACCGGTGTGCGTTTTACTTTATACTGATTAAATATACTGTGAGACAAGAAGAGTGGGTCATAAATGACGTTAAACCGTACTTGGATGCTAAAAAGTAAACAATAACAACAACAACAACAAACAAAAATTATTAGACTTATAAACTTAAATACAGTTGCCCTGCAAATTAGCAAAAACGCTATTCGAGGCAATAAACACCTTAACGTTCATTTTAGTAGCCTACGCTATAGTTTAAGAATGTTGTGATAAGATTTGATGTTGATTCCGTTGATACCTTTGAACAGACTTCTGTCTTGGAACGATATTGCTCAGCTACCTTATGGAATGTTTGCTAATTTGACGAATCTTCAGAGGCTGTAAGTCATAAAAGTGTGCTACATAAACAAAAAATAGATTTTGAGTAGATAGTGAATTTTCGAAAGATCGAATGAAAGTGTAAAGGAGAACGGATTGTGAACAACGAACTTTGTAAAACTCGTTTTGAAGTATATAGAGCAGTATATCAGTAGAGAGAGAGAGAGAGAGAGAGAGAGAGAGAGAGAGAGAGAGAGAGAGAGAGAGAGAGAGAGAGAGAGAGAGAGAGAGAGAGAATGAATGAATGAATGAATGAATAAACTTTATTTAAACACGGTGTTTACATCAGTAACTGAATTAACTGCTTTACAGAAAAGCCGTGTACTAAAAAATTTACTATTCCAATTATACAATAATGATCAGTAACTATATTACACTAACTAGAAGACAGCGAGATTGTTAATCTGTGTTTTAAAAGCGGAGAGAGAGTTTGCAGATCTGATGTTAAATGGAATAGAATTCCATATTTTTGCTCCAACAAAAGAAAAACTACTACCTTTTGCAAATTCAGTATTATATTTAGGTAGGAGTAATCGACTTCCGCTCTCACGAAATGTATAAACACTATAACTCTTTTCGAAAAGATCAATGAGATAACCTGGGGCTCTTCTATTCATAATTTTATACATCAGGATCGCTATATGCTTTCTTCTAATAGTCTCCAGATCATCCCATCCTAATTCTTTTCGAATATTGGTTGATCTGACATCATAGCCCTTACGGGTTATAATTCTGGCCGCTCGATTTTGTAGTTTTTGTAGTCTTGAGGTCAGTGTTTTATTTAAATTGCCCCAAACTACATCACAGTAGTCAAAAAGGGGTTTAATGAGTGACTTGTATATAGTTATGAGAGTGGTTTGGGGAACATACCGACGAGCTTGTTTTAAAGCGGCTAGTCCAGATGAGACGCGTTTACATAGGCTGTCGACATGTTCATCCCAAACTAAACGTTGATCAATCATTACCCCAAGGGATTTTGTGGTCTGAACCCTGTATATTGGCTGGCCACCAATGTTAATATTGGTACTACTGGCTTCAATGTTTGCTAGGTTGAAATCAGAGGCACAATACAGATACTCTGTTTTGAGAACATTCAAACTAAGTTGGTTAGCTAGTAACCAATTTTGAATGTTATTCAAATCGTGGTTAACTTCACTATGAAGACACTTTATTGATCTACAAGAGGTTGTAATGCTAGTATCGTCTGCAAACATTCGTGCAGTCGAGAACTTAAGGCACGCGCGCGGGAAGATCATTTATGTAAATAAGAAAGAGTAGTGGTCCGAGAATCGATCCCTGTGGAACACCACAGGTGATTGTTCGCGGTTGTGAAGCGCTTCCTTCAACCACGCATAATTGTTTCCTATTACTCAGGTAAGATTTGATCCAGTTCAGGGTCAGTCCACTTATACCATATAATTCTAGTTTTTGGGATACAGTATCAAAGGCCTTAGCCAGATCAAGAAATACAACCAAGTTTATGTTCCCTTGGTCAACGTTGAAATACCATTCATTCGTTGCCTCTAATAGCGCAGTTGCTGTAGAATGCAACGAACGAAAACCTGATTGATGCTTAGTTAACAAGTTGTTGCTAGAAAAATAAATATATAGCTGGTCATAAACAGCCCTTTCAAAAAGTTTAGAAACAATCGGTAGAACAGAGATCGGTCGATAATTATTTGGATCAGACTTATCGTCTTTCTTGTATACAGGGAAAACTTTGGCATTTTTGAACTCCGTTGGAAATATACCAGTTTCCAGTGACTTGTTAAAAATTTTACAAAGAGGTTCAGCAATAACAGGAGCTGCAACTTTTAATAGGCTTACAGAAATATTATCAAGCCCAACTGCTTTCTTGGTTGAGAGAGATTTTAGGGTTTCAAGGACAGACTTCACAGAAATTCTTTCAAAACAAAATTTAGTGTTTGTTTTGGACAGGTATTGTGGACAAAAGGACTAATGAACTAGCGTTGCCCGGCTGGAATGTTTTGTTAATGTTATGTGTAACTTGTATCGTATCTACTTCAGATAAGTCTGGACAAAGGGACTAATGAACTAGCGTTGACATTTTGCTTATAAAAAGATTGTCCAGTCGAAGGTGCCAACTCTCTAGTGTTAAAAGAAAAGCATTTAGGTTTTTCTAGTCAGTTTTAGCATAAAAACCAACGTGGACAGAGGGACAAAATTCGTTTTCGGTGAATAATCTTCGGATAGTTTTTTTGGATATAGTTTCGAATATAGACATAGTTTTCGGTGTTGCTTGACAGTCATTGAATATAGGTCCTTCTCGTGGATATTTTCTTGGTAGCAGAGCGAGGTTCTAGCGGTCATGTCAGTGATGAACGGCGAAGTAGCGAACGACGGCGATGAAGAGGCAACTAGCGGCGAAATCGAGGAGCGAATAGAAGACTTTAAGCAGGTCAAAGCTAGAGAGAAATCAGCCTTTACTCGAATAAAGAACAAACTGCTTCGCATGGTAGATGAACAAGATTATCCAAGCCGAAGAGAGATAAAAGAAATGTGTCAGCAACTCAGCGATGCCCAGGAACGTGCCATGGAAACTATGAATCGTCTTTCAACGGAATACGCGCTCCTTAAGGACAGGGAGAAAAGGAAAAAGGTCGGCGAGGAGATGGATAAATTGGAGCTAGAATTTTCGGAAGCGAACGAGAAAGCACAAGAGTATTTAGATGCCCGTAAAGATGAGTTGTCGAGTCTGGCGACCGAAGCGTCAGAGAACACCCGTCGTCGTCGAATTATAGAAAGCGTGGCAAAGAAAAGCGCGGAACAAATTCAAAGGGACGAAACAAAGCGTAAAGAAGAAGTTGATGAGTACAAAGAGACATTACGGGAATTAAATCGTCATTACAAAGAGGCATTCGACTCAGGAGGTCGTGAATCTAGGAAAGAACCGTACGAAGAGCGAACGCTTGGTCGGGATATGTGGAATCAACTTAAGCGAGTTTCCATTCCAGTATTTAACGGCAACAAGAGAGCTTACGAAGGATGGAAAGCAGCGTTCATGGCGTGCGTTGATCAAGCACCGGCCACACCCGAGTACAAATTGCTTCAACTCCGACAGCATTCATCAGGAGAAGCCCTTAAGTTGGTGGAACCTTTAGGACATTCAGCTGCCGCTTACGACGCAGCAGTAGCTCTACTGGAACGCAAATTCGGCGGAGAAAGGCGAAAATTAGCATTGCGTCTCGAGGAGCTGGAAAACATCAAATCCCTTCGTCCGGGAAACGCGGGAGACATCGAAAGATTTGCAGATTTATTGGACGTAACTATCGTAAACCTTAAAGAGGCTAATCGTCACGACGAACTCGGAAAAGGAACATTGTATATTACGCTATGCAAGAAACTGAACGAAGCGATGCTTGCCCAATACCATCGTTGGATTTTTGAGAACCGCCGCTGGGAGTCAGTTGAGACCCTTAAGGAATTCGTCGTACAGGAAGCGGAATTTCAAACAGTAGCATCGGAGACCATTCGAGGAGTAACTTCGTCGAACAAGAGCGTTGATTCAAGACGTAATCGGAGTGAGAAGGCGTTCTTCGGGAATGCTCAGGATTCGGAAACTCAGAAATTTCGCCCTTGCAGAGTGTGCAAAGGACATCACGGAGTTTGGCGTTGTGACAGATTCAAAGAATTGCCAGTTCAAGAAAGATGGGATACCGCAAAACGCTTGAAGCTGTGTTTTCGCTGCCTAGGAGGAGACCACCGCGGTCAAGCGTGTATCAGAAGTAGAGAGTGTGGAATAAACGACTGCAAAGACAATCACAATAGACTCTTGCACGTAAGCAAAGAAAAAGCTCAAGCAGATCAAAGACTTCCGGTTGGGACTGGACCAACAACAGGCACAAACGAGGCAGCTCATGGAATATCAAGCACTAAAAGTGAAACGGAACCTGAAAACGAAAAAGTGCCATTGGTTGTGTTACCCCCTCGGGAACCTGGTGACAAACAAGCAGAGAGATCACACACAACTACAACAGTAGAGGAAACACAATCAAGCTTTCTTGCTCTGCGAACAGTTCCTGTGATTCTTAAAAATCGTAATCGTGCAATCAAAGTGAATGCCTTACTTGACGAAGCTTCAACCAAGACATACATAAATGCTGACGTGGCAAGTGAACTCGGACTTCAAGGAGATTCGCGGAGAGTGACTGTGAACGTTCTGAACGGTCAAACTGAAACGTTTGAGACTATGCCCATTGATGTTGAACTCGAGAGTTTGGACGGCAGCGTGAACAAAACTCTCAGTGCATTCACTACCGAAAAGGTCACAGGAAACTTAGAGGCAATCGATTGGAGAAAGCATGCTAACAAGTGGCCACACCTGAGAGGAATCCAGTTCCCGAAACCTGGACCACAACCCCTGGTGGATATTTTAATAGGAGTTGATCACGTCGATCTGCACTATTCTTTCAAGGATGTCAAAGGAAGACTAGGCGAGCCAGTAGCCAGATTAACCCCCTTAGGATGGACGTGCGTGGGACCTGCCAACACCCAGAGAAGCGGAGACCTGCAGACCAATTTCACACACACTTACTTTGTCAGAGAGCGGCAAGAAAACTCAGACGAGATAAGCGGCTTGCTTCGAAGATTCTGGGAAATCGAAAATTATGGGACATCAACAGAGTTCCACCCGTTGACCATAGACGAGCAAGCTTCTCTAAAGAAACTGGAAGAATCAATTAGACATGTTGATGGCAGATATCAAGTTGCAATTCCCTGGAAGGTCGACGAACCTGCATTACCAAACAATTACGAAATGGCACTGCGCCGACTATTAAGCACTGAAAAGCGGTTGCTGAACAATCCAGAAATAGGCGAGGCCTATACCAACAACATCAACCAGTACCTTGAGAAGGGATACATCCGCAGAGTGGACCGCACAGAGAGGAGCCCCCCAGGGACGTGGTACTTGCCTCACTTCCCGGTTGTAAGGCCAGACCGAACAACGACAAAGACTCGCATCGTATTTGATGCTTCTGCTAAGTTTAAAGGAGTCTCCCTAAACGACGCCATCTACCAAGGTCCAAAGTTACAGAGAGAATTAACAGATGTTCTACTTCGTTTCCGAAAAAACCCCGTGGCATTGATGTGTGATATCGCTGAAATGTATTTATGGATTGAAGTCACCCCCAAAGATCGACCATATCAGCGTTTCTTGTGGAGAACATTGAATCAAGAGAGAGCACCGGACGAATACGAGTTCAATCGAGTCGTTTTTGGAATTAACTCCTCACCGTTTCAAGCCCAATTTGTTGCTCAGACGCATGCAGAAAAACACAAAGACGAGTTCCCAATGGCCGCAGAGACAGTGCTGAAATCAACCTATATGGACGACAGTATGGACTCAGTCGCAGACGAGAGTCAAGGCATCAAGCTCTACGAAGAATTAAATCAGCTCTGGTCCAAGGCAGGGATGCAAGCTCATAAGTGGCTATCAAATTCGACCAAGGTGCTCGAAAGAATACCTGCAGAGAGCAGAGCATTAGAAGTCCACCTAGCGAGCGATGGACTACCGATGGTGAAAACACTTGGAGTCACGTGGTTGCCTGGAGAAGACGTTTTCACGTTCAACGCCAACCCTCCGGAGAAAGACTTTCCGTTTACTAAACGGAACTTCCTCAAGAAGATCGCCAAGTTATTTGATCCGGTTGGCTTTTTAGCACCATTTAGTATTCGCGCCAAAATCTTACTTCAAGAAATGTGGACCGCTGGGATGGACTGGGACGACTTATTCCTGGGAGATCTAGCCAGTAAAGCGCGTAAATGGTTCAAAGAATTGGAAGACCTGCCTATTATCAAAGTTCCTCGATGTCTACGTTTAGGACAAGAGGAAGAAATGTTGTCGCAAACATTACATACTTTCGTGGACGCATCACATGACGCCTACGGAGCGGTTGTCTACTCAAGAGCAACCTACAAGAGCGGAGCAATATCTAAAAGGTTTGTGGTCACAAAGTCAAGAGTAGCACCCCTTGCAGCTACAAGCATTCCACGACTGGAGTTGATGGCCGCAGTTCTAGGATTAAGAATGGCAGAGTCCATTTCAAGAGTTTTGAACGCCAGTTTGGATCAAGCAACTTTCTGGTCGGATAGCATGAATGTACTTTGGTGGATTAGAGGAAGAAGCTGCTCTTTCAAACCTTTCGTAGCAAACCGTGTTGGGGAGATCCAGACTGCAACAGACCCAAAACAGTGGCGATACGTCCCAACCGACAAGAACCCAGCAGACTTACTGACGAGGGGACTAAAACTGTCAGAACTGGTCAAAAACGAGAAATGGTGGACTGGACCGGATTTCCTGGTGCAAGAGGAACCGGAGTGGCCAGTTAACAAAGTAGCCATAGAACAAGAAGCTGCGAAAGTAGAAGTAAAGAAGTCAAATTCAGAATTACCAGAACAAGTCAATGATCGTTATGAAGAGCGAGCAATGATTACTATTAACCAAGAGGACCAATCATGGCGTTTAAACCCCAAACGTTTCTCAGATTGGAAAAGATTTACGAGAGTTCACGCGTGGGTCCATCGTTTCGTGGATAACTGTAGATGTCGCGCGAGACAAAATGGAGAATTAAAGCCAAGTGAAATCGAGGACACAGAGGTTCATGTCATTAGAAGTGCCCAACGAGAAGCCTTTCCTGAAGAGTATTTGGCCCTTCAACGCCAAAAAGAGTTACCGAAGAACAGTAAAATACTTGCTTTACGGCCACGATTGGATGAAGAGGGTCAGATGAGGTGTGACAGTCGACTAAAGTATGCAGAGTTCCTATCTCATGATGCTCGTTTCCCGATAATTCTTCCTCGCAAGCATCAAATCACAAAGTTGATCGTTAAGTACTTTCACGAAGAGGGAAATCATGCAAGTGGAACGAATCAGACGCTAGCAGTACTATCGACTCGATTCTGGTCAGTGTCAGGACGAGAAGAAATTCGAGAATGGGAGAAGGAGTGCAACGAGTGCCGCAGGCGGAAGGCCAAAGCTGCGAAACAAATTATGGCACCCCTTCCACAGATCAGACTTCGGTTATCCCTCCGACCTTTTGCGCAAACAGCTGTGGATTTTGGGGGACCTTTCGTCACAATTCAAGGAAGACGAACTCGAAGACAAAAGCGATATTTGTGCTTATTTACCTGCTTAGCCACAAGGGCGGTTCACCTTGAGATGGCCTTTGGACTTGACACCGACTCGTTCCTAAACGCCTTCTATAGGATGGTTAATCGAAGAGGACTACCTAGAGAGATGTTATCTGACAATGGCACGAACTTTGTCGCGGCCGAGAGAGAATTGCAAGAATTGGTTGAGGCGCTGGATCCAAACAAAATTGCCCAGTCAACAGCAAACAAGGGAGTCGTATGGCACTTCAATCCGCCACTAGCCCCACACTTCGGGGGCGTACACGAGACGATGATTAAAGCTGCAAAGCGGGCTGTGAATGCAGTACTGGGCAATGCAGATATAACAGATGAAGAATTGACAACAGCATTCACAGGGGCAGAAGCTTTATTGAATTCAAGACCCCTCACGTACCAATCAGCAAACCCTGAAGATGATATACCACTGACACCAAACCATTTTCTGATTGGTCAAATTGGAGGCCAATTCGCCCCAGAGTCCGTAGACGAGACTAACTATAGTCTCAAGAAAAGATGGAGAAGAGTCCAGGAGCTAGTTAGACATTTCTGGCATCGTTGGCTCAGAGAATGGATCCCAAGTCTCAGCAACAGAAAAAAATGGCTGAAAGAGGAACGAGACCTTCAAACAGGAGATGTCGTGTTAGTCATATCGCCCAACACACCACGCGAGCATTGGCCTCTAGGAAGGGTCGTCGAGGTATATCAAGGAAAAGATCGTCATGTAAGAGTCGCGAAAGTCCAAGTGGGGAAAAGCCAGTTAACCAGACCCATTTCGAAGCTATGTCCGCTGGAGTTACAGTGAGGAAACGTCTGGAGAAAATGGAACAAAAGCAGGACGGTGACAACATGAGACGGCGAGGCGCTTGTTAACGAACTTTGGTGACAATGTCATCGACGTCGATTTAGAGGACCTTTTAGGGCTTAGAGACATTCTCCCCTTCTTTCGTGTAGACAAGTTGATATGCTGCGTCATATCAAGGGGAGAGAAATGGACAAAAGGACTAATGAACTAGCGTTGCCCGGCTGGAATGTTTTGTTAATGTTATGTGTAACTTGTATCGTATCTACTTCAGATAAGTCTGGACAAAGGGACTAATGAACTAGCGTTGACATTTTGCTTATAAAAAGATTGTCCAGTCGAAGGTGCCAACTCTCTAGTGTTAAAAGAAAAGCATTTAGGTTTTTCTAGTCAGTTTTAGCATAAAAACCAACGTGGACAGAGGGACAAAATTCGTTTTCGGTGAATAATCTTCGGATAGTTTTTTTGGATATAGTTTCGAATATAGACATAGTTTTCGGTGTTGCTTGACAGTCATTGAATATAGGTCCTTCTCGTGGATATTTTCTTGGTAGCAGAGCGAGGTTCTAGCGGTCATGTCAGTGATGAACGGCGAAGTAGCGAACGACGGCGATGAAGAGGCAACTAGCGGCGAAATCGAGGAGCGAATAGAAGACTTTAAGCAGGTCAAAGCTAGAGAGAAATCAGCCTTTACTCGAATAAAGAACAAACTGCTTCGCATGGTAGATGAACAAGATTATCCAAGCCGAAGAGAGATAAAAGAAATGTGTCAGCAACTCAGCGATGCCCAGGAACGTGCCATGGAAACTATGAATCGTCTTTCAACGGAATACGCGCTCCTTAAGGACAGGGAGAAAAGGAAAAAGGTCGGCGAGGAGATGGATAAATTGGAGCTAGAATTTTCGGAAGCGAACGAGAAAGCACAAGAGTATTTAGATGCCCGTAAAGATGAGTTGTCGAGTCTGGCGACCGAAGCGTCAGAGAACACCCGTCGTCGTCGAATTATAGAAAGCGTGGCAAAGAAAAGCGCGGAACAAATTCAAAGGGACGAAACAAAGCGTAAAGAAGAAGTTGATGAGTACAAAGAGACATTACGGGAATTAAATCGTCATTACAAAGAGGCATTCGACTCAGGAGGTCGTGAATCTAGGAAAGAACCGTACGAAGAGCGAACGCTTGGTCGGGATATGTGGAATCAACTTAAGCGAGTTTCCATTCCAGTATTTAACGGCAACAAGAGAGCTTACGAAGGATGGAAAGCAGCGTTCATGGCGTGCGTTGATCAAGCACCGGCCACACCCGAGTACAAATTGCTTCAACTCCGACAGCATTCATCAGGAGAAGCCCTTAAGTTGGTGGAACCTTTAGGACATTCAGCTGCCGCTTACGACGCAGCAGTAGCTCTACTGGAACGCAAATTCGGCGGAGAAAGGCGAAAATTAGCATTGCGTCTCGAGGAGCTGGAAAACATCAAATCCCTTCGTCCGGGAAACGCGGGAGACATCGAAAGATTTGCAGATTTATTGGACGTAACTATCGTAAACCTTAAAGAGGCTAATCGTCACGACGAACTCGGAAAAGGAACATTGTATATTACGCTATGCAAGAAACTGAACGAAGCGATGCTTGCCCAATACCATCGTTGGATTTTTGAGAACCGCCGCTGGGAGTCAGTTGAGACCCTTAAGGAATTCGTCGTACAGGAAGCGGAATTTCAAACAGTAGCATCGGAGACCATTCGAGGAGTAACTTCGTCGAACAAGAGCGTTGATTCAAGACGTAATCGGAGTGAGAAGGCGTTCTTCGGGAATGCTCAGGATTCGGAAACTCAGAAATTTCGCCCTTGCAGAGTGTGCAAAGGACATCACGGAGTTTGGCGTTGTGACAGATTCAAAGAATTGCCAGTTCAAGAAAGATGGGATACCGCAAAACGCTTGAAGCTGTGTTTTCGCTGCCTAGGAGGAGACCACCGCGGTCAAGCGTGTATCAGAAGTAGAGAGTGTGGAATAAACGACTGCAAAGACAATCACAATAGACTCTTGCACGTAAGCAAAGAAAAAGCTCAAGCAGATCAAAGACTTCCGGTTGGGACTGGACCAACAACAGGCACAAACGAGGCAGCTCATGGAATATCAAGCACTAAAAGTGAAACGGAACCTGAAAACGAAAAAGTGCCATTGGTTGTGTTACCCCCTCGGGAACCTGGTGACAAACAAGCAGAGAGATCACACACAACTACAACAGTAGAGGAAACACAATCAAGCTTTCTTGCTCTGCGAACAGTTCCTGTGATTCTTAAAAATCGTAATCGTGCAATCAAAGTGAATGCCTTACTTGACGAAGCTTCAACCAAGACATACATAAATGCTGACGTGGCAAGTGAACTCGGACTTCAAGGAGATTCGCGGAGAGTGACTGTGAACGTTCTGAACGGTCAAACTGAAACGTTTGAGACTATGCCCATTGATGTTGAACTCGAGAGTTTGGACGGCAGCGTGAACAAAACTCTCAGTGCATTCACTACCGAAAAGGTCACAGGAAACTTAGAGGCAATCGATTGGAGAAAGCATGCTAACAAGTGGCCACACCTGAGAGGAATCCAGTTCCCGAAACCTGGACCACAACCCCTGGTGGATATTTTAATAGGAGTTGATCACGTCGATCTGCACTATTCTTTCAAGGATGTCAAAGGAAGACTAGGCGAGCCAGTAGCCAGATTAACCCCCTTAGGATGGACGTGCGTGGGACCTGCCAACACCCAGAGAAGCGGAGACCTGCAGACCAATTTCACACACACTTACTTTGTCAGAGAGCGGCAAGAAAACTCAGACGAGATAAGCGGCTTGCTTCGAAGATTCTGGGAAATCGAAAATTATGGGACATCAACAGAGTTCCACCCGTTGACCATAGACGAGCAAGCTTCTCTAAAGAAACTGGAAGAATCAATTAGACATGTTGATGGCAGATATCAAGTTGCAATTCCCTGGAAGGTCGACGAACCTGCATTACCAAACAATTACGAAATGGCACTGCGCCGACTATTAAGCACTGAAAAGCGGTTGCTGAACAATCCAGAAATAGGCGAGGCCTATACCAACAACATCAACCAGTACCTTGAGAAGGGATACATCCGCAGAGTGGACCGCACAGAGAGGAGCCCCCCAGGGACGTGGTACTTGCCTCACTTCCCGGTTGTAAGGCCAGACCGAACAACGACAAAGACTCGCATCGTATTTGATGCTTCTGCTAAGTTTAAAGGAGTCTCCCTAAACGACGCCATCTACCAAGGTCCAAAGTTACAGAGAGAATTAACAGATGTTCTACTTCGTTTCCGAAAAAACCCCGTGGCATTGATGTGTGATATCGCTGAAATGTATTTATGGATTGAAGTCACCCCCAAAGATCGACCATATCAGCGTTTCTTGTGGAGAACATTGAATCAAGAGAGAGCACCGGACGAATACGAGTTCAATCGAGTCGTTTTTGGAATTAACTCCTCACCGTTTCAAGCCCAATTTGTTGCTCAGACGCATGCAGAAAAACACAAAGACGAGTTCCCAATGGCCGCAGAGACAGTGCTGAAATCAACCTATATGGACGACAGTATGGACTCAGTCGCAGACGAGAGTCAAGGCATCAAGCTCTACGAAGAATTAAATCAGCTCTGGTCCAAGGCAGGGATGCAAGCTCATAAGTGGCTATCAAATTCGACCAAGGTGCTCGAAAGAATACCTGCAGAGAGCAGAGCATTAGAAGTCCACCTAGCGAGCGATGGACTACCGATGGTGAAAACACTTGGAGTCACGTGGTTGCCTGGAGAAGACGTTTTCACGTTCAACGCCAACCCTCCGGAGAAAGACTTTCCGTTTACTAAACGGAACTTCCTCAAGAAGATCGCCAAGTTATTTGATCCGGTTGGCTTTTTAGCACCATTTAGTATTCGCGCCAAAATCTTACTTCAAGAAATGTGGACCGCTGGGATGGACTGGGACGACTTATTCCTGGGAGATCTAGCCAGTAAAGCGCGTAAATGGTTCAAAGAATTGGAAGACCTGCCTATTATCAAAGTTCCTCGATGTCTACGTTTAGGACAAGAGGAAGAAATGTTGTCGCAAACATTACATACTTTCGTGGACGCATCACATGACGCCTACGGAGCGGTTGTCTACTCAAGAGCAACCTACAAGAGCGGAGCAATATCTAAAAGGTTTGTGGTCACAAAGTCAAGAGTAGCACCCCTTGCAGCTACAAGCATTCCACGACTGGAGTTGATGGCCGCAGTTCTAGGATTAAGAATGGCAGAGTCCATTTCAAGAGTTTTGAACGCCAGTTTGGATCAAGCAACTTTCTGGTCGGATAGCATGAATGTACTTTGGTGGATTAGAGGAAGAAGCTGCTCTTTCAAACCTTTCGTAGCAAACCGTGTTGGGGAGATCCAGACTGCAACAGACCCAAAACAGTGGCGATACGTCCCAACCGACAAGAACCCAGCAGACTTACTGACGAGGGGACTAAAACTGTCAGAACTGGTCAAAAACGAGAAATGGTGGACTGGACCGGATTTCCTGGTGCAAGAGGAACCGGAGTGGCCAGTTAACAAAGTAGCCATAGAACAAGAAGCTGCGAAAGTAGAAGTAAAGAAGTCAAATTCAGAATTACCAGAACAAGTCAATGATCGTTATGAAGAGCGAGCAATGATTACTATTAACCAAGAGGACCAATCATGGCGTTTAAACCCCAAACGTTTCTCAGATTGGAAAAGATTTACGAGAGTTCACGCGTGGGTCCATCGTTTCGTGGATAACTGTAGATGTCGCGCGAGACAAAATGGAGAATTAAAGCCAAGTGAAATCGAGGACACAGAGGTTCATGTCATTAGAAGTGCCCAACGAGAAGCCTTTCCTGAAGAGTATTTGGCCCTTCAACGCCAAAAAGAGTTACCGAAGAACAGTAAAATACTTGCTTTACGGCCACGATTGGATGAAGAGGGTCAGATGAGGTGTGACAGTCGACTAAAGTATGCAGAGTTCCTATCTCATGATGCTCGTTTCCCGATAATTCTTCCTCGCAAGCATCAAATCACAAAGTTGATCGTTAAGTACTTTCACGAAGAGGGAAATCATGCAAGTGGAACGAATCAGACGCTAGCAGTACTATCGACTCGATTCTGGTCAGTGTCAGGACGAGAAGAAATTCGAGAATGGGAGAAGGAGTGCAACGAGTGCCGCAGGCGGAAGGCCAAAGCTGCGAAACAAATTATGGCACCCCTTCCACAGATCAGACTTCGGTTATCCCTCCGACCTTTTGCGCAAACAGCTGTGGATTTTGGGGGACCTTTCGTCACAATTCAAGGAAGACGAACTCGAAGACAAAAGCGATATTTGTGCTTATTTACCTGCTTAGCCACAAGGGCGGTTCACCTTGAGATGGCCTTTGGACTTGACACCGACTCGTTCCTAAACGCCTTCTATAGGATGGTTAATCGAAGAGGACTACCTAGAGAGATGTTATCTGACAATGGCACGAACTTTGTCGCGGCCGAGAGAGAATTGCAAGAATTGGTTGAGGCGCTGGATCCAAACAAAATTGCCCAGTCAACAGCAAACAAGGGAGTCGTATGGCACTTCAATCCGCCACTAGCCCCACACTTCGGGGGCGTACACGAGACGATGATTAAAGCTGCAAAGCGGGCTGTGAATGCAGTACTGGGCAATGCAGATATAACAGATGAAGAATTGACAACAGCATTCACAGGGGCAGAAGCTTTATTGAATTCAAGACCCCTCACGTACCAATCAGCAAACCCTGAAGATGATATACCACTGACACCAAACCATTTTCTGATTGGTCAAATTGGAGGCCAATTCGCCCCAGAGTCCGTAGACGAGACTAACTATAGTCTCAAGAAAAGATGGAGAAGAGTCCAGGAGCTAGTTAGACATTTCTGGCATCGTTGGCTCAGAGAATGGATCCCAAGTCTCAGCAACAGAAAAAAATGGCTGAAAGAGGAACGAGACCTTCAAACAGGAGATGTCGTGTTAGTCATATCGCCCAACACACCACGCGGGCATTGGCCTCTAGGAAGGGTCGTCGAGGTATATCAAGGAAAAGATCGTCATGTAAGAGTCGCGAAAGTCCAAGTGGGGAAAAGCCAGTTAACCAGACCCATTTCGAAGCTATGTCCGCTGGAGTTACAGTGAGGAAACGTCTGGAGAAAATGGAACAAAAGCAGGACGATGACAACATGAGACGGCGAGGCGCTTGTTAACGAACTTTGGTGACAATGTCATCGACGTCGATTTAGAGGACCTTTTAGGGCTTAGAGACATTCTCCCCTTCTTTCGTGTAGACAAGTTGATATGCTGCGTCATATCAAGGGGAGAGAAATGGACAAAAGGACTAATGAACTAGCGTTGCCCGGCTGGAATGTTTTGTTAATGTTATGTGTAACTTGTATCGTATCTACTTCAGATAAGTCTGGACAAAGGGACTAATGAACTAGCGTTGACATTTTGCTTATAAAAAGATTGTCCAGTCGAAGGTGCCAACTCTCTAGTGTTAAAAGAAAAGCATTTAGGTTTTTCTAGTCAGTTTTAGCATAAAAACCAACGTGGACAGAGGGACAAAATTCGTTTTCGGTGAATAATCTTCGGATAGTTTTTTTGGATATAGTTTCGAATATAGACATAGTTTTCGGTGTTGCTTGACAGTCATTGAATATAGGTCCTTCTCGTGGACATATTGTTTGTACTCGCTCCAATCGTTTGGGTCACCCGAGCGCACAGACTTCTTTTTCAGGCGATTACGATTTATTATCATCTCTTTGAGTTCGGAAGTAAGCCAAGGTGAAGGTTTATGTCGCACTCGTTTTGTTTTCGGTGGAGCGTGTTTGTTAGCAACACTTAAAAATAAATCCTTCCAAAAATTCCACATTTCATTAGGTGAATCCAAAGATTCCATATCTCCCCAAGGTAATCTATGTAATTCATGAATAAACAAGTCTAAATTAAAGTTCTTGAACGACCTTGTGGTAACATATTTGTGTCTATTTTTGCTAGGAACTGCAATTTTACGAACAACATACACAAGGCAGTGGTCGCTAATTCCGCAATCGATCACGCCCTGAGACACAACTCTTGATTCTTCATTAGTAAAAATTAGATCAATGAGTGACTCAGAAGACGCCGTTAGTCTGGTTGGTTTGTTTATAATTTGAGTGAGTTGATAGATTTCGCTAATTGCGATTAATTGACTCAGTTCAGAATTCCGATTTTCAGACAGATAATTACAATTGAAATCCCCGATAACAATAATCTCTTTGTTCTCAAAGTCAAGCGTTTTTAAGAGAGAGAGAGAGAGAGAGAGAGAGAGAGAGAGAGAGAGAGAGAGAGAGAGAGAGAGAGAGAGAGAGAGAGAGAGAGAGAGAGAGAGAGAGAAAATCCATGGTCAAATTTAGCTATCATAAGCCCATATTGTAATTATTATATTAAGACTAGTTTATTTTTAAGTGAGGAAACCTGACCCATTATAAGCCTCGTGGTTTCTTTCAGGTCTCCTCGCCATTCACTTTTTTCTCTAATCCTTTATCATTTTCATCTTGCTCTGTAAAATGTTGTATATATGGCAAATAAAGAATGAACGAATGAATGAATGAAACACATAACAGTTTTCTGTCTATTTTGCAGGAATCTCCAACAAAACAGTATAAGAAATCCTACCGCGCTGAGAGTATTGTCCACCCTTACCTCTTTAAAATATCTGTACGTTAAATGAAAAATCTTGAGCCAAATATTTTCATTCAGCTTTATTTGTCCTTTCCATCAAAAGTTGCAACAGGCATATATTGAAAATAAGAGCACAGAATAGGGCAGGAGGTCTTAGCAAATCCTATTGCGAATACTATAACGCTTTAACAAACGTCTAAACAGCAAAAAACACAAAGATACACACTAAATAAATACACCCTTTACAAAATTTCTGTAAATCTAATTTTTACAGATTATTTATCACTCACGAATTCATGTTTTTTTTGGTAAAAAACGAAATGTCTGTAAATTATTGTTTTATAGACTTTAGCTATCGTTATCACGTATGAAAATGTCTGTAAATTCTCAGTAGTGTATCAGAATATGAAATCCTGAAAATAATTTACAGAGTTAACAAAAACTCTGTAGAATATCTATAAAGAATATACGTGAATTTTGCAATGTCTGTAAATTTTTGTTGGTATTATAAAATCTCTATAAAAAGGCACAAACGGGGAATTGTAAAATCTCTATAAACAGGCACAAACGGGGCATTATTAAATGTCTTTAAACGGGCACAAACGAGGCATTATCAAATCTCTATAAAAAGGCATAAACCGGAGGCATTTTAAATCTCTTTAAAAAGGCACAAACGGGGTATTATAAAATATCTATAAAAAGGCACAAACGGGGCAATATAAAATCTCTATAAATAGGCACAAACGGGGCATCAGCAAATCTCTATAAAAAGGCACGAACGGGGCATAATAAACCGGGATAAATCCACAAAATCACAAGATTCTTTTCTCGGCGCCATCTTCAATCCGTGGACATTTTTTTTAGCAAGTGA